>JAMWET010005738.1:190000-272500 GCA_024036415.1 Prochilodus magdalenae
GTGTGGTGTGTGTGTATTGTGTGTGGTGTGTGTGTTTATGTGGGGTGTGTGTGTGTGTTTATGTGGGGTGTGTGTGTGCGTGTGTGTGTATGGGGTGTGTGTGTTTATGTGGGGTGTGTGCGTGTGTGTGTGCGCGTGTGTGTATGGGATGTGTGTGTGTGTGTATGTATGTGGGGTGTGTGTGTGTGTGTGCGCGCGTGTGTGTATGGGATGTGTGTGTATGGGATGTGTGTGTGTGTGTATGTATGTGGGGTGTGTGTGTGTGTGTGTGTGCGCGCGCGTGTGTGTATGGGATGTGTGTCTGTGTCTGTGTGTGTGCGCGCGTGTGTGTATGGGATGTGTGTGTGTGTGTGTGTGTGTGTGTGTGTGTGTGTGTGTGTGTGTGTGTGTGTTTATGTGGGTGTGTGTGTGTGTGTGTGTGTGTGTGTGTGTGTGTGTGTGTGCGCGCGTGTGTGCGTCTGTGTTTGTGTGTGTGTGTGTGTGTGTGTGTGTGTGTGTGTGTGTGTGTGTGTGTGTGTGTGTGTGTGTGTGTGTGTGTGTGTGTGTGTGTGTGTGTGTGTGTTTATGTGGGGTGGTGTGTGTGTGTGTGTGCGTGTTGCAAAAACAATTAAACTCAGAACTGAGGCCCGCGTTTCTCAGTGATCTTGATAATCCTGGCCGCTGAAAGCTTGTAGCTTAACAGGGAGGAATTCATCTGGATGCTGGAGGGGTGTGTGTGTGTGTGTGTGTGTGTGTGTGTGTGTGTGTGTGTGTGTGTGTGTGTGTGTGTGTGTGTGTGTGTGTGTGAGAGCGCTGACAGTGATTAATGGAGAGCGATTGAGCCGTCCTCCAGTGTGCCGGGACCTGCAGTGCCACCCAGACATTCCATCCCTGCAGCCCCCCTCTTTCTGGAGCCATCCATCTGTCAGAGGGCTCTCCCCCACAGGGACGGGCGGCAGGGTCAGAGGTCAACCGTGGCTCTGTGACCTGGTCAGCGGACCAGCTATAAGTGCAGAGCGAAGACCTCTGTGGGCGCATGTGTGTTTTGTCTCACGTTGATGGGCTAAATGGATGAGCTTTGTCTGTGTGTTTGTGTTCCCTCAGAGTACACGATAATGGCCGAGTCACTGGAGCGCTGTTTCAGCAGAGCCCTGCTCAAGCACTTCCCCTCCGAGGACGGAGACACCGACGAGGAATTCCACGTTAGCAAGGAGGAGCGCGACCGCAAGGACAAGAAAAAGGGCAAGAGCAGCCGCCAGTCGGGGCCCGAAAGCCTGATCCGGGCTACAGAGCAGGTGCAGAAACGCAAAGCCCCCAGCAGCGGTAAAGGAGGAAAACTGCCTCAGGAGAACAGCTCGGTGGCTGCTCCTCCGCATCCTGTCTTCCCCTACCCCAATGGGCCCTCGCAGCCTCAGAGCATGCACCCAGGACAGCCTTACCATGGGAATGATCCCCGGGGAGCTATGTACCATCCTGCTCAACAGGCAAGGCTACACTTCCTGTCTGACTACATACAGCAGTTCCTTCTCTGTAAAACCTTAGAGACGCTATCAGATTAGTTTGGAGTCTGTTGGCTCTTTGTTTGTGAACTACTGAATCGATGTTGAAGGGTTGAGCAATGAAGAGTGAAAGGGGAGAGCTGAGAACCCTGTTGGAAGGTTCATGGAGGAAGCAGAGGAGTTAGTGAATTAATTCAGGTAAACTAATTAAACTCACTTTCCCTTCTCTTTTGTTTGCACCACAGCTACAGCGGGCCCCAGGTCCTCCACCCTCGGGAATGTATGGCCAGCGCTTGATGATGGACCCCAGATATCCGTACCCAGGTCAGAGACCCTTCATGGCTGGGGGACCGGGAGAGCATCGACCCCAGCACATGCCTCACTACAACATGCAGGTAAGTCGTCTCAAAGTTCGGAAAGGAGCGCATTTGTCTTTAGATTGACATCTCTGGTAAAGATGGTCTTCCTTTCTTTGTAGGGTCCCCCTGTCAATGGTCCACACCTTGGTCCCAGATACCCTATGGGATCCGAAGCACGACCAGTTCAGCCCCAGCAACAACAGCACCCCTACGTTGGTCCCACTCACGGCCCCTCACTAGGCCCGAGGCCAGTAGCCCTACAGCCTGGAGGCTTTTGCACCCCTCCGTCCGAAGGTAACATGTATCCATCCGTCCAACACCCTGACGGGCAACCCATGCACCCTGGGGGGAACAGCTACCCGAGACCTGGCGTCCCTATGCACAACTCTTACACCTCCTACGGCCCTCCGCCAGGTCCGTATGGTGCTTGGCCAAACGGTCAAGGACAGCAGCTACAAGGAGGGCCTATGATGCAGGAGCAGACTATGGGTAATCAGCACCCCTTCGGTCATGGCATGATGCGTCCCCCACGGCCTGCAGGGTATCCGCCCTCGAATGGCCCGTATAGAATGCCTGCAGTCAGTTCCCCAGGACCTATGGGCCACAGGCCTCCCTTGACCCCTCAAGACTCCAGGCCACATATGGGATCCATGATGGAGAGCCCAGAGATGATCGCCCTTCAGCAGCTCTCAGCCTCGTCCTCCCGCCGCAACGTCAGCTATCAGCCTTCTCCACTGAGTCTATCAGCTCCTGAAGGCCAGCACCCCAGTTCGGTGGGAAAGAGCACCGAGGATAACCGAACAGCGGATGGAGCAGCCAAAGGTAGGAGAGTCTTCAGTCCAAATAGCTAGCCTTCCTAATGCCTAGAGATCAGTTGTCGCTAGCTGTTATTCATTATTATCAAAATTAGCAGTTTTGTGTCAGGACTTCTTCCTACAGTAGATAAATATAATGTTTGGAGAGTTTGTTGCTTAAAATGCTGAACTATAAAAGCTTCCGACCAAAACTTCTAAACTCTGTTCACTCTTCCAGGTCCAGAGGTGGAACTACCTGATAAACAAAGTTTAAGCGAAGAGCCTGATGGCCCACCTCAGCCTGGTCCAGCTGAAAGGCCTGAACAGCCCATTGGTGCCCAGGGGAGCCCCCTTGGCCCAGACTGGACCAGATCTCCTCAGAAAAAGACTTCAGAGCTGGCTTCTGCATTGCTGTCCACGCCACAGAAAGACCGCCAGCCAACGAAGGGAGAAAACAATGGAGAAGTCAATCCTCAGATACCCCAAAACAGTCCCCTGCCCTCCTCTGGCCCCCGTACAGAATCCCAGCCACAGAGATCGCAGGATTCTTCTCCTTTGAAGTTTCCTCAGAAAAGTCCAGACGAAATGCCCCACCATCCCTCTCAACAGATGCCCCCAACAGCCCCTCCACCGTTCTCCCAAAATGGCCTTTCTCAGTTGCCCCAAAATATTCTTCAACGAGTATTGCAGAGCCCCTCTCAACAGGCTCCTCAGGGAATGTCCCCTCAGTACTCTCACAATGGACACATGCCTAATGTCCCTCACCAACAGATGCCCCCGGACGGATCTGTCCGAGGCCCACAGTCGGGGCCTGTTCATGGCATGCCTCTCCCGGTTCCTCAGGTGTCTCAGCTCGGTGCTCAGCAGCCTGCCTCCCTTACACCTCTGCCCCCCAGCCACCCTGTCTCCCAGCCACTAGCCCAGCCTTCTCCTGCTGACCGTGGTGGCCAGAGGCCCAGCGAACCAACCCGGGAGCCTGGAGGAAGCTCCGGGAATAACTCTGGGAATAGCAATCCAGATTCAAAGACTTCTCCTGCAAATACTAATGGCCACTATAAACAGCAACCCTTTAGCCCGGAATCACAGACCCAGCTGAACCGGCCAGAGCTGCCTCAGAACCAAACACCAGCAAGCCACACAGCCGGTCCGGCAACTAACCCTATGGCTCAGTACAGTGGTGGCATGAGTGGTCCAGCACCCCAACAATACGGCCAGTACATGGGCAGGGCAATGCCCCCGTCCGTCAGAGTACCTTACCCGAACCAGACACCAGCAGCTCAGTCTATGAGCCCTCATCTCAATCCTGCTCATTACCCACCGTATCGTCAGCAAGGGTCTGCATATCAGTACCATATGGGACCCCAACACCCTCAAGCCCACCCCGGCGTGCACCCTCAGTACCAGCAGCAGCAACAACAGCAGTTCTATCCTCAGCACCAGCAGAACAGCCGGCATGGTTTCCCAGCAAGCGAGTGGCCGAGACCTCAGTACCAACCCCGTCACCCTATGATGCCCAACTCCTACCCAACTGCAGCAGGTGCCGGTGTCAACGGCAGGCAAAGGGAAAGCACCATGTCTCCTCTGGGTTCCGAAGGTTCTGGCGGAAGTCTGATGTCCCCTAGTCCTCTTTCAGATGGAATCCATGGTGGCTCGACTGAGGGTCAGAATGGGGGCAGCCCAGCAAAGCATGCCCACATGGAGGAGGGCTCTGACCGCCCCGAAAGCCCTAAAGAGCTGCTGGATCTGGATAGCCACAACGCTGCAGCTCGCCGCCGCACCTCTGCCCAGCCCCAGCACAACTTTCCCTACGATCCACGATGCATGCAGCAGGGTGGAGGCCCTCCACCCCACGCAATGCCTGGTGGACCATACACATCCAGGCCCCAGCGCACCAATGTACATTTCCCCCCTCAGCATCCACACCCGCACCTGATGGAGGCCCTGCAGCGGCCCCAGCACCTGCCTTACTCCCCAGGCCAAAGCCGCATGGCCATGTACAGGCATCCCCATGCCGCCGGCTACTTCCAAGGCATGATGGTGCCACAAAGAGACATGGCACCTGAACACTTATTTCATCCTGGGTAAGGGAAAACCCATTTCTCTGATAATACCTGGAGCTGCGTTGCTGATTTGTTTAATCAGGGTAATGATGAAGTGTGACTGATGCTTGTATGTTTGCTTTATTAGAGCACATTCTTAACATCTCAAATAAAGGCACCATCAACATTCAGAATTCAATCAGTGGAGTAGATTAGATAAAATATCAGCCGTCTGACCAATAACTTTCCTGACCGACAACTTCTGTTTCTTGTATGACAGGCAGAACATGATGAACATTGCATCTCCCAGCGGTCCCAGCAGCAAGCAAGGTGTATAAAAGGTGGGATCACTTGCTTTAGGTACCATGTACACGATCTAGCCCTGTTTTATTTCAGCATCAGTGGTGTGCAGGTCTTGGGAAACTCATCACCCAAAAATAGCTGCACCCAGAAGGAGGTGTGGGAGTGCGGTGCTGTTGGGAAGGAAGATAAAGGTGACCAGGATCAATAACTGATGATAAGTTTAGACTGATATGATCAATATTTATTGAGCTACACATACAGAAGTCTGTCTCTCAGTATGGCGTCGGGCCGCCGTGTTTGCTAACCCAACACGCCAGACGTCTCGGTATGGAGCTGTAGAGGTTCCTAATGGAGTCCTGTGATAATCCATCCCATGCAGCTTGAACATCCTCACACAGTTCCTGCAGATGGTGCGGTAGGGGTGGAGGTGGAGGGACACTAGATCTTCTGGACGTGTGACAGCAAACCGTTCATCTTGGTGCTGACCACGGTGCCTCCACACACGGATTCGTTGGGCGTCTCCACCGAGACTAAAGCGGGACTCGTCACTGAAGATGACCCGCTGCCATTCTGAGTCACTCCATGCCAGTCTGGTACGACACCACTGCAGTCTTTGGTGACGGTGACGTGGTGTTAAGGACAGTCGTGGTAACGGTCTGTGTGCATGTAGTCCTGCGTGGTGCAGCCGTCTGCCGATGGTGCTGCACTAACAGGAGGACTCATGGAGGACACCACTGCTCGCTGGGTGTCTGTAATGGTGGCTGTCGGGTCAGTCAGGGACAGAGATAAGACCCGTCCATGCTCACGTCACGTGTTGATTCCTTCTGGGTGCAGCTATGAGTGTATTTCACTTCCTCTTATTGGATCCTGCTGGAATGCCTGATGAGAGCTCTCGTTCTGTTTCTGATAGACTCTATAAGCTCACTTGTCTTGAGATTTTATGGATTTCTGTGCACTAATTGTGAGAATTATTGATTGTTCACTAAGAAATGTCTTTACTGTGTAGGCGGTGAATGAATCGAGTGGAGAAAGCGGAGCAAAGAGGAGCCTCATCTCTTCCACCGGAAGATCACATCCCTCATCCTGAAATAAGACTGTGAAGAGACACGTTGCTTCCTGAGTGAATGTCATTTCTGTCCTGGTTTTTATGTGTTTTATGTGGAGCAGTGTTTAAGTGCTTCCTCCACTGGATCGAACACCATCCTGGGCCTCACCGTCGATGAATAAGGAGCTCGAGACCTTTCCCCCAGCTTCCCGGATCCCTGCAGCCTGAACGAGCCCTGCCAGAAAACTGCACTTTGAGAGTGTGACCTCTTTCCCTGTGGGAGCTCAAGCTTTCCAGGCTTCTTGGCCTGCGCGGCTGAAAGGAAGGGGAACGGCGGCGAGCGGTCCGAGGAGTCGCGTCTTAGCTCGGTGTTCCTTTCCAAAGTTAATCTCAGGTGTTTTTACAGAAGGTACTTGTAAACTTGAGTCCTCAAGTCATCTCTGATCGTCGTGGGCTCACCGGACACTGTTGCCTTTCGCGTTCTCTCTGAATGTCGTGTACGTGTGGACGTTTTTTAGACCTACTAACATAACGGCGAACGGGGGAGCCGATCACCAGCCCTGGACGGGCGCGGTATGCATCCTTCAGCGCTGCCTTGGCTGGAAGAATGTGTTTGACTTCCGGGATTCCCAGAGAACTCAGCTGCTCCTGTCGTTTATGCACTAGAGGTAGTCTTTAATACTGGAATTAGTGGCCTTGGACTCGTAGATGTGTGCTGTTATGTATATAGGACTCCCCTCTGAGCTGTGATGCATGTCCCGTCGGATCTGTCCTGCTAGTTTCTGCGTACGCCGCGTGAACGGGAGGGCGTGAATAGCCCCGACCTGTTTGCCCTGTATATGATCTTTCATTCCTTCAGTCTGGGGGCGGAGTCAGACTTCAGCAACATTATTCCGACTGTGAAAGTAGCTGGTATACGTGAATAGGAACGGTTTCGGAGCCCTCGTGTAGGAAATTGGGTTTTGTTTTTTTGTTTTGGTGCTTCCTCTTTCACTGTTCAGCGTGATGAACTTTATGTCCTCAGGGTGTCATGCTTATAATACGGGTATTAATGAATTATTTAAAGGGGAAGTGATGCGCGGGATGACTGGAACTGTGATGATTATTTCACCTCTGTTCACTTTAACGCTGATTTTTATACCACACGATTATCTTCTGTTTTTAATGCTGTTCTTATTCGCAGCCCTTTTCAGTGGGCATCAAAACGAACAGCCCAGCTGCGCGGAGTTGGATCCCGCGGACTCGGATCCTGCTGGGCGTTTTTTATATTTTTAATAATCGTAAATGTCACAAACGTACGTTTATTTCAGGCATGCTGAAGGTGGTGAGCATTATCTCAGAGCCACCCTAAATAGCGAAGCACTGATAGGGGAATTCTGGGCTGATGCCGAAATCCGATATTTCTCCATGTGAATGCAGTTTGGAATGTTTGAACATCTGTCCGTGCCGGGACCTGAACCTCCATCAGATGCGGAAACCGGGTCCACCTGGATTAGCATTATGGAGAATCGCAGCATTTCTTTCTCTTGTGTTCATAAAAATATATAGGGTGCCACAGTGGGTTCTTAAAGTGGTGCTATAGTGGAAAGAACCGAGTTTAATTTCTACAAGAACCAGAGGTGGAGTCTGATTTGCATAATATCATACAGGCTCTTTAATAATTGACGGATTCGTCTCAGAAGCTGTGCACTGAGGAGAAGGTTCTTCACAGGCTCTTTAGTAAAGGGACTGGTTCTGTATAGTGCTGAAATGGATCTTTGGAAGGTGAAACGAGTCCTCAGATGGTTCTGTCGGGTACCTTTATGAAGGTGGTTCTATGTACCACCAAAAAAAGGTTCTGCTGTTGTTCCGGTGTCTGGCTCTTAACCATAGACGTGTGCGTGTGCGCGTACAACGCAACACAATCTCTATCAATCCGTAGAACCATTTCACCATCCCAAGAACCATGTATGCATGCAAATGTGATGATTCAGTATAGAACCATTGTCTTCACATTAGAACCCTCTTTTACATTATGTTGGACATCCTCTTCACACCAGCACATCTAATTCTCTAAAGGTCCAGCCTACCACTATAATGTTCTCTAGAGAACCAAACGTAGTTCTGTTATGGAGCACTACGAGGAACCCTTTCCAGCTCCTGGAACCTTCGATTTTAAGGATGTGGGTTAACAGCTTACTGTGAAATGCCCAGCACTGTCTAAACATTCTTCTCCTCTGGATTACAGTGAACACATCGTCCACTAGGGACTTGGAATATCAGGCGAATCCGAGCCTCTGATGCTGATATAATTCCGGCATTATCCCAAATTCCGATTTCTGGTGTTTACCTTTGGATTAACATGCCCACTCTCTCTTGTATGTGTATGCATAATTTCCCAACTTTTTTTTTTTTTAAACCGGGCATTTAAATGACCGCCGGTTTCGATCCCGATTAATCTACCTCATTAAGAAAGAGTCTGGCAAGCTCGGCATTCCCACACAAATGATCCTCCTGGATTTCTCACTGTTAAACATACACTGATGTTTGACTGCTCAGCGTATGATTGTATGAACACTGCATAAGCCTTAATGCTTCTAATCAGACGTGACACTGGCGGCAGTTCCACCATGGCGTTCCTGTCGGTCTACGTTGCGTGTGCTGGATGCCGGCATGGTTGATTTGTTTTTTGTTTTTTTTGGCCAGCCTGGAAAACTGAGATAAAGGGAATGTGGAGTAAAAGAAATCGACTATAACTACAAAGTTATCACCGTCACTACAGCGTCTCTGTAGAGAGGAAGACTGGACTCGGTCCATTAAAGGGCTGGATATCGCTGAGCTGGCCTTCTCGGGCTGGTAGAGTGTCTGGCAGCGGTATCTTGTATTGTTGGTGAATATTAGTCACATGACGTGTTACAGATGTTTTACAGCTGTGGGCTGATGTAGACACGGCCCTGCGTTGTTGTGCAGACTTTGCTTTGCTTGGTAGATGATTAGCAGTAGCCGCCGAGCTGTACTCCGTGCTCCTGTGATAGGACAGGCTAGTTTTATGGACCCGGGTCGTGTGTACTGGTGTGTCCGCTGCGTTAGGGACCGAGCTGCACCTCCTGATTCTGTCGCTCCTTCACTGTCTCTGTCCACACTAGTGAGTTGGTTGAATATGAATCATATTTATTTGCTCTTTTATCTTTGTGTACATTGTTTTTGGGCTCGTTATTGTTGTCTTATTTTTTAAATATAAACTTTTTCTTTCTCTCTTCTCTGTTCTATTTTTAAGCAGTTGATTATACCTCAGTAGCACAGCGGCATCTTAAAGGACTCTCGTACGTTCGGTTTTAATGTGAAGTTTACAAGTTCTTATCTGACTGACATAGATTATTTTGGAAATGGACCGAAGTGTTTTCTATGCTGTACATTTCTTAGAATAAATCCCTTTTTCATGATTTTTTTATTATTCTGTTTCTTTTAATAAGCAAGGCTAAACATTTCCCTTCGCAGGTGGTTAAAGGCGGGATCAGTGTCACTGTGCAAATGCGCTCCACCCATGAAACTCCACCCGTTTCCCTAAATTTCTATACAATTAAAAGGAAGGCATTCAGAGCGGTTTGGTGTGAAACCTATTTATCATGACAGACAGACTTTTTTTTATTTTATTTTATTTATTTTTTTTCCCCATTTCATTTCATTAAATTGTCATTTCATCTCCTCATTAAACTTTCACACAGCATTAAAGCAGAGCAAACTTACTTCATCTTCAAAACAATAGGGAACAGCCTACCACCAGAAAATGGCCAGTCCCTCCTCCTCCCTCCTCACTCTTGTGATGTGACTTCATCAGGAAACCTCCTCTCTCCTGTTCAAATACAGTAGAAACATGGAGAGGGAGGGGAGCGCCGGTATATCCAGTCATGGTAAAGAGGGTGTTGAATTTTTTAAGTTACCGTTATTTTACCAATTTGATCATTAATTATTAAAGACAGAAGTTTTAATAGTATATATGTGTGTATGAGTTTTTACATATTCATTTTAACTGATTAATTTCTGTCTGTGTGTTTTAAATAATGTTAAATTTTGTTTTAGTAGCCAATGGTTGAAGACTTCCACAGTGCTAGGTGTAAAAATAAATATGTACATGTTTTATGTAAATATCTTGCTACTTGACGGTTAATGAGTGCAGCTGGACGTGGTCTTATCTAATATGCGTTAGTTCGCCCTACAAATATTATATTTATACATCAATAACTTTATTAAAACCTTTCTTTGTATTCATAATAAAGTTACATACACTATAACTGATCTAAAACAGGCAGGGAGACCATTTAAAGCACATGTCTTAACTTTTCAGTGTTGTGTATAAAGCAACATTAGACTTCCGGGATATGCAAACCGATGTAAATGTATCATTACTCGTCGGCTAATGAGCGCAGCCGGAAGTGACCATGTTTCGTTTCTGACCCTGAGCTTGCAGTTAGCAGGACAGCTGCTCTGATATTCAGCGCTGCTAATGTATGTATGTATGTTCTATATAGAAATATGATAGAATGATATATCAGTAAACATTAATAGCTTTATTTATTAATTTAATTATTTATTATTCTAGGGTTAAATGTAGTTTAACTGATCTAAAACATTCTAGTTATAAGCATATTAACTTAATTACCTGAAGTTTATGTAAATATCGTCTACTCGTCAGTCAGTGAGCGCAGCCGGAAGTGACGTTGCTTTGTTTCGGACGCTGAGCTCGCGGTTAGCAGGGAAGCTGCTCCGCTATGCCGCTAATGTACGTTCGTTCGCCATGCAAATATTACATTTATATATCAATAACTTTATTAAAATCTTTCTTTGTATTCATAGTAAAGTTACATACAGTATAACTGATCTAAAACAGGCTGAGAGACCGTTTAAAGCATATGTCTTAACTGTCTAAAATTTGTTTTCACAGTCTTGTGTATAAAGCAACATTAGACTTCCGGGATATGCAAATCGATGTAAATATATCGTTACTCGTTAGCCAATGAAATGTAACCGGAAGTGACGTTGTTTGTTTTGGACGCTGCTCTTGCGGCTAGCAAGGAAGCTGCTGCGCTAATTCAGCTCCGCTGTTCGCCGCTCAACCAGCTGATTGATTCCTGCCTTAGCTCGGCTTTTAAGATTCCTCATACGGTTTGTCAGGGTAAGCACTTTCAGATACTTCACTGTAAAGACATTTTTAATGGTTATATGGCATTTTGGGCTCGTTTTCGTGTCGCTAAATGCACATATTCGCTAGCTTCTTGTTCGTATAGTGCCATTCCACCTTAAATGGTGCAGCAGTTCTGAGGTGCCGAAATGTAACTGCTGCACCATTTAAGGTGGAACGGGAAATTCGAAATAGAAGCCAGCTTCAGCTTCTTTGAGGCTCCAGAATGTAAGTGCCGCACCATTTAAGGTGGAACGGGAAATTCGAAATAGGAGCCAGCTTCAGCCTCTTTGTCAGCCTGACCTGTCGAGTTTATTTAGCTAGATGAGATGGAAGTAGGAGACTATAAATAAGCTGTATTTCAAAAGAAAGAAGCAGAGTTCACATGACAGACAGAAAGACAGTCACGGGGTTTCTGCTGCTGCCTCTTCACTCAAGCGGAACAGATGGTGCTTTGTTGACTTCAGGGCTGAATTATAGCCGAACAGTCACAAATGATCTATAATCACATTTCTCACATAACTTGACATTTAAAAATGGTGCTAAAGGACGGATACATTGGTTTGAGCACTGTTAGAGCAGATAGTCCAGTGTGTGGTTGTGGTTCCTGGGTGAAACTCAGCTCTGAAGAAAAAGAGAAGAGAAAGCAGCAGGCATGTCCCTTTTAGCTCCTCAGCTGGTTTTCTTATTTAATGGTGTTCCTTTTAAAGCCATAAACATCATGGCTATCATCTTTATCTGTACTATTGTTATTATTATTGCAACGCTGTTTCTAAACTTTGCCACAGATTGCAATGATGCACATCCATTTATTCATTTATCCATCCATCCAAGTCTCGAGCTGTATCCCTCTGCATCTTGGTGGTGTCCTGCAGCCCATCCCAGACACTCTGCACTTATTGTCCACCCTGGACAGGCCACATTCATACCTGATGGCAGTTTAGCATGTCTAGTCCACCTGACTGCATGCGTTTGGACTGTGGGAGGACACCGGAGCACCCGAAGGCAACCCAGGCAGACAACATGCAAGCTCCACACAGAATGACCCAGCCTGTCTGGCCGAGAAATCAAACCCCTTCCTGCTGTGAGGCAGCAGAGCTACCCCCTGCACCGCCGCGTTGCCCTAATGATGAAACTGAGAAACGACTGTGTTTAATTACCTTTAATATTTTGCACCTGGTTCTAATTATTGTTCTCTATGTCCATGTAGTTCTCCTACAGATTTATCTCCACTGCTCCAGCATCTGCTGCCCAGCGTCTGATAAATCTGATCTCCGCCCTTCACACAAGCTATGGCTGCAGCGCCATGGAGGAAGCTGCTGAGTTTGCTGTGTGTGGTGCTGCTGTGTTGGATGCCCCGGTGCTGTGGAAGGCCCGATCCACGCCAGCGAGAAGCTCTCATACAGCAGGAGATGGCCAGAGAGACAGGAGGCAGCGTGGTGCTGAACGAGAAGGAGAAGCTGCTCGATGAAAAGCTCCACCAGCTGAAGCTGCAGGAAATGGCGTTACCAGAGTTTCCCCCAGCGATGCACTTCTTTAAAGCGAAGCCTCTGATCGAACAGAGCCACGTCTTCGCTTTGCTGCAGAAGATGCCCAAGGGTACGTTACCTTTGATCTCCGTTATCTAGGACTCTTCACGGCTTCTGTAAAGCTTTGACTGAGTCAGAGTGTCTCTGACCTATTGTGAGTGCCAGCGCTGCACACCATATAAATAAAAAATAAATAAAAAGAACTTTTTGAGCTACATATTAAAATAAAAAAAATAAATGTGCTACATACTAAGGGTGGGCTAGGGAGCTGTTTATGACCAGTGCCCAGCGTAGGGCTAGCAGATTCTATATATGACTCTATATATAATTATAATGATAAATGATGGCATAATATTTACATTTCTGAACACGTAGTGTGTGTGATCAGTACAAGCAGAATACTGAACAACTACATGCGTCATTGTGAAGAGAGCAAAATTAGTCCAGTACAAATACTGAATAATAACGATAATTTGTTCACGGTTACTGATAGTATCGGTTAAAATGTAGCCCTGCTAGTTGTTTTTCTCTGATCAAGTGTCTGGAAAAAAAATCTTGACACAGTGTTTTGTGAAATCAGATTTTTGCCTTATTGCCCGCCTGTAACCTCGTGTCTCATACATTCCTACATATTTATTTATGTTTAGGGACGAATTAATTTAATTAAAGGGGGATTCCATCGAGTTGTCAACATTTCTGCCTAATTCAGAGTCAGCCTCTCTCTCTTAATGAGAAGCTGTAGAGAAACTTACTGACTCTGATGTTCTTTTACCCAAATATTGGCATCTAAAAACACTGAACCTTCACCGGTTCAGAGTTCTACATGGAACGTTCCTTTGGTACGGTAAACCAACGTCACAGACATCGAGCAATGTATCTGTAATCGGTTCATCTGGTAACTTTCTGTGAGGGAGCTTTTACAGGTGCACGTCTGGTTCCATTCACCACCACTGTAAACTAAGCTGTCTCCAGAAGTGAGCATGTCACCCCAGTTCACTCTGAGTGACTCACTCTGAGTGACTCACTCTGAGTGACTCACTCTGAGTGACTCACTCTGAGGGACTCTCTGTGAGGGACTCTCTGTGAGGGACTCTCTGTGAGGGACTCTCTGTGAGGGACTCTCTGTGAGGGACTCTCTCTGAATGTCTCTCTGTGAGAGACTCCCTCTGTGAGAGACTCCCTCTGTGAGAGACTCCCTCTGTGAGAGACCCCCTCTGTGAGTGACTCTCTCGCTGTGAGTGACTCTCTCGCTGTGAGTGACTCTCTCGCTGTGAGTGACTCTCTCGCTGTGAGTGACTCTCTCGCTGTGAGTGACTCTCTGTGAGTGACTCTCTGTGAGTGACTCTCTCTGAATGTCTCGCTGTGAGTGACTCTCTGTGAGTGTCTCGCTGTGAGTGACTCTCTGTGAGTGACTCTCTGTGAGTGACTCTCTGTGAGTGACTCTCTGTGAGTGACTCTCTCTGAATGTCTCGCTGTGAGTGACTCTCTGTGAGAGACTCCCTCTGTGAGAGACTCCCTCTGTGAGAGACTCCCTCTGTGAGAGACCCCCTCTGTGAGTGACTCTCTGTGAGTGAGACTCTCTGTGAGTGACTCTCTCGCTGTGAGTGACTCTGTGAGTGACTCTGTGAGTGACTCTCTCGCTGTGAGTGACTCTGTGAGTGACTCTCTCGCTGTGAGTGACTCTGTGAGTGACTCTCTCGCTGTGAGTGACTCTGTGAGTGACTCTCTCGCTGTGAGTGACTCTGTGAGTGACTCTCTCGCTGTGAGTGACTCTGTGAGTGACTCGCTGTGAGTGAGACTCGCTGTGAGTGAGACTCGCTGTGAGAGACTCTCTGAATAGCTGTAAGTATCCAGACATGCTGAGAAAATCTTATTTACTGCTCTGGCTCGCTGTCTGGACGGTAGTGACGTCTTTCCTGACCTGACCAGTTGAAGTGGTCTCTGCTGTCTGTTACAGGTGCAGTTCTCCACGTCCATGACTTTGGCATGGTTGGAGTGGAATGGCTGGTAAAGAACGTGACCTACAGAGAGAACTGCTACGTGTGCTTCACTGATGATGACTCCCTGCAGTTTCTTTTCTCCGCTAAGCAGCCTGAGCCTCAGAAACCCTGCTCCACGTGGACTCTGCTCAAAACACTGAGGCAGAAGATAAACAGCACCGAACTGGACAACAGGTAAACTGAAGAGACCTCAGATCTTACTCTAAACAAAATCACTTTATCAAAACATCAAAGCCTACTCATCCAGCTGTGGTGCTGCAGCTGTCTCTAGAGTGAGATTTTCGGGTCTCATGACTAGGAAACTCCCCTTCTGAGGACGATGCACAGGCCACTTCTAACCACACCACAGGTGGTAGACAGTAAACCCCATACAAACCACCTCAAAGCCCAGCACAGAGAGACACGGATAACACACATGCACATCAAAGGTATGTGTATATACACGTCAGATTTGATATATGTCAAGAGGCCTGCAGCCCACATCAGGCCCATGGCCAAATTCAACTCGGCCTGCAGCCCGCATCCCGCATCAGGCCCATGGTAAAATCGAACTTGTTCTATAAAGTTATCTCAACTGTCTATTAATTAGCCACTCCATTTCGCAATCCACTGCACTACAATACCCAGCATGCACTGCAATGTCATGTGTGCTCCGCCTCCACTGCAAACCAACAATCAATGAGAAGTCATAGCAGCCTGTTGGCCTGACGTTTTGGGGACAGTCTGCTTTGAAATGTTCTAGTTCTTTCAGTCGCTGGTGAATACATACCGGACCACCTGTAGCATTGATCACAGCACACATAAGCTGTAGCATTGTTACATTAGCCTTACACAGTGTCACAGCATCCATTTCCAGCCGCTAATCAAGCTACTACAGGCAGCGTTATGATCTGGAGGGTTTCAGTGGGTCGGGTCGAGGCCTGTGGTAATTGAAGCCCGGTAATTATCCCTCTGGGTGTTAATAAAGCGCTGGACAGTTCTAAACACAGTTACAGCTTCTCCTTACTTGTTGCCCTTACCCTTACCCTTCTGAAACACACTAGCATGTTTTCCATGACTGCATGGGGGCTGTCCTCCTCTGTGGTTGTTTATGGAATGAGAAGCTACTCCTCTACGTCAGTGAAGGTTAAAAGAATTGCTGCCACCTGAAACAATTATCTCAGTGATTATCCAGTCAAAGCCACTTAAGTAAGCTTACCCTGCATGTTTAAGGTGGTAGTAACCTCAAGGTCCTGCAGGTGGCGCTGCACGAGGATGATGGGGCTATAAATCCCTGCAGGGTGTGAGTGACGGGATCCATAGATTGGGAAGAGGTGCTACAGTGCAGGGAATGTCTCGTTCCATGTGTGGAAAATGGCTCCAGAGCAGATGGTAACGATTGGCTAAAAGGAGGGACTGCATGTGGGCGTGGCCAAAGACCATAGTGTGAAGGAAGTAGCTGAATCTGCAGGTGTATGGAAGCGTACGGTCATACGGGTCTACCAGCAGTGGATACAATCCCAGTCTACAGGGAATTCTCCTCGGAATTGTGACAGGGAAGGCATCCACCAAATCTGGACCAACTGACCAGTTCTCTGATGTAAGAGTGTTTGAACACTGATGTGGCTACATCTGGAAGCCTGTCCAGTACATGCCCAGTCCAGTCCCAGCTGGCCCAGTTTCAGTCACAGCGGACTAATTTCTTTGTCTGGCCCTCCTGCATGCTTTGCTATCGTTACTGAGAGGAGGCTAAGTATCTTGTGGCACCTGCTTAATTACAGTGACTCGTCAATCAGGAGGACAAGCTATAAGCTAAAGTTAGCCAAGCCAAGAGGCTTAGCACTGGTATCTGTTTTGCACTGAATGAAGATGGAATAGCTGTTTTCTTCATGATTTTGATTGTATACAACACCTTATAGTTCATGAACTAGTCTTACAGTCAGGATGGGTTGAGATCGCAGGACCCCCAGTGGTTATAAGATGTATAGCGCATGCATGAGAGAATCTTGATGAGCACAAACAGCATGGAAAGCTTTGAAGCCTAAGGCCTAAGATCTGAAGGAATCCTTCTGTTTTCATCCGCAGCTTCATTCGTAACCTCACTCTGATCACCGAGGATCCGGACAAAGCCTATCCGGACCAGGACGTCGTCTGGAAGAGGTTTGAACAAGCGTTCTTGGTGGCCTATGGACTCGTCACGTATGCCCCCGTCTTTAAGGAGTACCTTTATGAAGGCCTCAGGCAGTTCTACATGGACAACATCATGTACGTGGAAATTAGAGCTCTGCTGTCGTCGGTATGTACTGATGTCCTCATCAGATCACGGTCTGTTATATCAAGACATGCTTAGAGCTTTCAGATGTGACTGTCCATAACTCCGCACCACCACCCACTGTGATACAAGAATGTTAGTGTACTGTAAGTAGTGTGTTGGTGTACAGTACCTCAGTAAGTGTAATGTGTTAGTGTGCTGTAAGTAGTGTGTCGGTGTACAGTAACTCAGTAAGTGTAATGTGTTAGTGTGCTGTAAGTAGTGTGTTGGTGTACGGTAACTCAGTAAGTGTAATGTGTTAGTGTACTGTAAGTAGTGTGTTGGTGTACAGTAACTCAGTAAGTGTACTGTGTTAGTGTACTGTAAGTAGCGTGTTGGTGTACGGTAACTCAGTAAGTGTAATGCGTTAGTGTGCTGTAAGTAGCGTGTTGGTGTACGGTAACTCAGTAAGTGTAATGTGTTAGTGTGCTGTAAGTAGTGTGTCGGTGTGCAGTAACTCAGTAAGTGTAATGTGTTAGTGTGCTGTAAGTAGCGTGTTGGTGTACAGTAACTCAGTAAGTGTACTGTGTTAGTGTACTGTAAGTAGCGTGTTGGTGTACGGTAACTCAGTAAGTGTAATGCGTTAGTGTGCTGTAAGTAGCGTGTTGGTGTACGGTAACTCAGTAAGTGTAATGTGTTAGTGTACTGTAAGTAGTGTGTTGGTGTACAGTAACTCAGTAAGTGTAATGCGTTAGTGTGCTGTAAGTAGCGTGTTGGTGTACAGTAACTCAGTAAGTGTAATGCGTTAGTGTGCTGTAAGTAGTGTGTTGGTGTACAGTAACTCAGTAAGTGTAGTGTGTTAGTGTGCTGTAAGTAGTGTGTTGGTGTACAGTAACTCAGTAAGTGTAATGTGTTAGTGTGCTGTAAGTAGTGTGTTGGTGTACGGTAACTCAGTAAGTGTAATGTGTTAGTGTACTGTAAGTAGTGTGTTGGTGTACAGTAACTCAGTAAGGGTAATGCGTGAGTGTACTGTACTGTGTCCTGACGTTTTTCAGACGTACGAGCTGGATGGCAGGAGAAATGATAGAGACTGGAGCATGAGGGCTTGCCAGGAGGTGTTCCAGCGCTTCAGGTCTCAGTACCCAGACTTCTTAGGTGCCCGACTGATCTTCACCATCCACAGGTAAGAGTTTTAAACCGTTGTGTTGGTTTTATCTGAAGTTCTGTGGGATGTGGAGCACATTCCTGATGTGTGGGCTTGTTCGTGTTTCAGGACTTTGAATTTAACAGAGGCGGTAAAGGCAGTGGAGGAGGCCATGACGCTACAGAGGAACTTTCCAGACATCATGGCAGGCTTCGACTTTGTGAGTGCAATAGCAGTGAGCCCAGAGCAAAGACTGGTCTGTTGGGTTTGTTGGTTTACCTGCTTGTAATTACTGAGAAATTTTTAGGATGGCCTTTTCCTCCAGTGTGCCACTGTTGCTATAGAACATGAAAAACGCAGTTTCAACGTTCAACGTCGTAAATCTAATTTATTAATATTATTTTTTAATTTTAATTTTATTTTAATTAATTTATTAATAAATCTAATATTTTCTTTGGGGAATCTTTACTCCTAAGAACGAAATCCTTTGTGTAGCAATGTCTCAAGACAGCAGGTAGTGTATTTGTACACTCATCATCAAAAGAACAGCTGCCCAAGAATGGGAGTGCGGTGGTGTTGGGAAGGAAGATAAAGGAGACCAGGATCAATAACTGATGATAAATTTAGACTGATATGATCAATATTTTTTGAGCTACACATACAGAAGTCTGTCTCTCAGTATGGCGTCGGGCCGCCGTGTTTGCTAACCCACCACCCAGACGTCTCGGTATGGAGCTGTAGAGGTTCCTAATGGTGCCCTGTGATAATCCATCCCATGCAGCTTGAACATCCTCACACAGTTCCTGCAGATGGTGCGGTAGGTGTGGAGGTGGAGGGACACCAGGCCTTCAGGCCTTCTGCCTCCACACACGGATTCGTTGGGCGTCTCCACCAAGACTAAAGCGGGACTCGTCACTGAAGATGACCCGCTGCCATTCTGAGTCACTCCATGCCAGTCTGGTACGACACCACTGCAGTCTTTGGTGACGGTGACGTGGTGTTAAGGACAGTCGTGGTAACGGTCTGTGTGCATGTAGTCCTGTGTGGTGCAGCCGTCTGCCAATGGTGCTGCACTAACAGGAGGACTCATGGAGGACACCACTGCTCCCTGGATGTCTGTAATGGTGGATGTTGGGTAAGTCAGGTACAGAGATAAGACCCGTCCCTGCCTACATCACATGCGTGGACGAGCGTTGAATCGTTAGCATGTCTCACCATATCACACCTACACACCACGGTTCATTCCTGTTGTGTATCTTCTTGTGCGGCTGTTCTTTGACGAAGTGTAAATCATTTCTGTTACTAGCTTTCTATAGGAGAACTGCTGAACTCCTCAGACGTCTGGTTCCCATCATCCCCACTGCAAACTATTTATCTAGAACATATTTCACACTGCACCACTCTATTACTTTGTAACTTGAGGGCTAAAAAAAGCAATCTCCTGGTTGTAGGTGGGGCGTGAAGACATTGGACGGCCTTTGTGGTATTTCAGAGAGGCTTTGGAATTGCCAGAGGAGCAGGGCATCCATCTACCCTACTTCTTCCACGCGGGGGAGACCGGTATGACACTATGGTTACCTTTGAAGAAATCCTGGTGCTTTGATTGACTCCCATTTGAGATCATAACTTCATAACTCGTTTCGTACTGCAATGTTTCTCTGTAGACTTGGAGGGCACAGATGTCGATCAGAACATGATGGACGCTCTGCTGTTCAACACCTCTCGCATTGGCCATGGCTTTGCATTGACACGCCACCCTGTGGTTAAAGATCTCGCCAGGAAAATGGATGTACCAGTGGAGGTCTGCCCCATTTCCAACCAGGTACGTCATTCTCCTTTATCAAGTTGCTCTATTCGTTTATTTTATTCTTGAGGGAATAATTGATCTATTGATCTATCCAAGGTTATCGATTTAGCTTTATCCACATTTGAATGTAACACAAGAAAAAAAAAAAAGTCACCTGGGAGTAAAGCGTACCTACTAGTGTGTAACACCTCCACCAGCACCAATAACAGCTGGGACTGGGTTGGGCATGCACTGGACAAGTTTCTGGATGTAGCCGCATCAGTGTTCAGACACTCTCACATCAAAGAATTGGTTAGTTGGTCCAGATGTGGTGGAGGCCTTCCCTGGCACAGTTCCGAGGAGAATTCCCTGTAGGCTGGGATTTTATCCACTGCTGGTAGACCCGTATGACCGTACGCTTCCATACACCTGCAGATTCAGCTACTTCCTTCACACTATGGTCTTTGGCCACGCCCACATGCAGTCCCTCCTTTTAGCCAATCATTAACATCTGCTCTGGAGCCATTTTCCACACATGGAACGAGACATTCCCTGCACTGTAGCACCTCTTCCCAATCTATGGATCCCGTCACTCACACCCCGCAGGTGTTTATAGCCCCATCATCCTCGTACAGCGCCATCTGCAGGACCTTGAGGTTACTACCACCTTAAACATGCAGGGTAAGCTTACTTAAATGGCTTTGACTGGATAATTACTACCGTTGTCCTCATGCAGGAGTCTAAGACTACACTGAGATTACACAAGGTGACTCATTTTTGTCCAGTGGGCTTATTTTGTATAGTTGTTCACCACATTGATTTAATCTCCCTTCTGGTGGCTGTAGTAATGCTCCATTTTGAAGCATGTAAAGGAGAAACACAGCGAGAACAAGCCAGAAGTACAGTCCCCCCAAGTAAACAATCAGGAAATGCTGTATCCTTTCATTTGCTGTTACATACTAAGTTTTTGGGATGTTTCTATACATAGATTTATCAAAACCATACTAAAGACAAAGTCAAAACATCTGTTTGCTCAGGTCCTGAAGCTGGTTTCAGACCTGAGGAACCATCCGGCTGCAGTGCTGATGGCGGAGGGCCACCCCATGGTGATCAGCTCAGACGACCCCGCTCTGTTTGGGGCGACGGGTCTTTCTTACGACTTCTATCAGGCCTTCATGGGCTTTGGAGGAATCCGGTCCAATCTCGCCACCCTGAAGGAGCTGGTCCTGAACTCTCTGAGGTAAGTTACTCCTCCGCACACAGAGTCTCCCGTACGGTGATGTGATGCTCGTGGCTGCAGTCTGTTGTGCTTCTTCTTCTTTGGCTGATTTCGGGTTTCTCATTTCTCTGTTTCCAGGTACAGCTCCTTGCCCTCCACGGTGAAGGATAAAGCCATCGCAGCCTTGCTTGTGAAATGGGACAAGTTTGTCTCTGAGAGTTTGCTGTAGACTCGCTGGAGAAAAGTGGGATTTCACACGCGCGCCAAAAAGTGCACTTTACCGTCCGTCCAGTCGTTCTGTGTAGTTGCAGCTGAGTGTTCTGAGGCGTGGCCGATTGGTGGTGTCCTGATTTTAGGATTTTTATAACTGATAGCTTTTAAAGGAGTGATTTTTAGATGCTTCAGGGTGATGAACGCTTGTCCTGGCTCAGTTTAACGATGGAGGGATTTGTGTATGACTATTTATTGAATGTTTGGCTGTCTGCCACGAAACGGTGGGCAGGGGCATTGGACCTCAGGTCATTCGGATACACTTCAGTGATGGAAAGAGTGCTGACAAACCGTCTCCAACTGCAGATCTGGTCGTTAGTCATCAGTACAGGTGTTCCTGTGTACCCAGGTCAGAGTATAATAATAGGAATCTAATAAAATACAGGTACTGGACACTCAAGGTGGCTTTTCGAGGGTTCTGTTTAGAGCCATGAACACTCAAAGAACAAGTTGCATGCTTAAGTGGTTCCTTGCATGGGGAAGTGGTTCTTAAGACTGATAGAGAATGTGTTGTACAACACATTTCAGCATGCAAATGGTTATATGTAGAACTCCTGTTCCCTTTACTGAAGAACCCTTGAAGAACCGTCTTTTAGGAGTGTACTTAATTTGCTTTGTATCATCTTTAATATCACCATAATAGGACAAATACTAAATTATTGAAAGCCATAGAACCCGTATTAACTATGACATTCGGTCTAAAAATGGCAGCTGCTCTTAATACTGGGCTAAAATTAGAATAAGCCCATAAATAACATTACTTCAAAATTAAATTGAATTAAATTGATCAATATATAAGTTTAGCTTGTCGTATTAGCTTCCTATATTTGTTGTGCAAGCTTGATATTATCAATATACAGGATTGACATCATCGATACTTTATCAATATACAGGATTGACTTCATCGATACTTCATCAATACACAGGATTGACTTCAGTGATAAGCGGTATTGATGTACAGGATTGACTATTAACACTATCTATGTACAGGACTGACTTCATCAATACTTCATTGGTATACAGGATTGACGTCATTGGTACTTCACTCAGACAGGATTGACTGTCAATGTCATTGATATACGGGATTGATATTGTTGATACTTCAATATACAGGATTGATTTTATTGATACTTTGATGTACAGGACTGACATCGATCGATGCTTCATTGATAAGCAGGATTGACTATCAACACTTCTTCGTACAGGATTGACTTTATCGATACTTCATTGATTTACAGGATTGACTTTATCGATACTTCAGGATTGTTTTTTAACTGCTGTGTTGTATTAAATTAATTCGGTCAGGTCATTACACACCCAGGCGTGTAATTACGTGTGCAGTGTTAGACTTTCAGTATTTTCGTATGTTGTTTATAATATAGATGAGGAAAAGCTGGAGGCGGAGTAAACTTTGTGGGGATTTTTTCAGATTTCTGTGTCTCAGGGAAAACCGTACCAGTGCCAAAGAGAATCGTTCAGGAGGAGCGGTTATTACCATAGGGAGTTTCTTTACCACACGTTTCTTTCGTTATGGAAATGAATACATTTGATAACTGTGGATCGTGCTGTGCATTTGTGATGTGTACACTGGAATAAGGAAGGGTGCTTTTCGGTCATGGCTGCTCGTCAGGGCTTTATTAATGCTAATGGGAGAGTTTGCTGAAGCGGCCGCGTGTCGGCCCGCTGTTTAACACTGCAGGAATCAACTGAAGACCACTCAGTAAAGGGCTGATAAGCGATGGACTCTGTTTTCCTTGTCTTTATTTTCTTGTCTGTGTGCTGAACCTCTGCTGAACCTCTACCTGCTGGTTGTATTGAACTGGGAGAAGTAGCTCTCGTCAGGGACATTGGTGTACACCTCCTCAAGAGACCTCCTCCTGTAACGGAGACCAAACATACAATATCTCTAGATTTACTGCCAGACAATCTCTGCCCCGTCCACTCCCAAAACGATAATACACATAAATCATTCACATTTTAATAATATTCATTTTCACCAGATAGATTAAACTTAGTAACTCAGTTCAACACTCTGCACTGTTTGATATTATAAGGATGAGCTGTAGGTGTTCGCATCCCAGTTTAAAATATGCACCATAACCAAAGTTACGAGTATCTCAGCACATGGTGGTGGTGTGTTAGTGTGTGTTGAGCTAGTGTGAGTGGATCAGACACAGCAGTTCTGCTGGACGGGGAAGCGCCACCAACCAAAGCTATCCAGCACAACAGCGTCATGTGGGCAGCGTCCTGTGGGCACTGATGAAGGACTAGAGGATGACCAACACTGCACTGTGCAGCAGCAGATGAGCATCTACAAGGTGGACCAGCAAGGTAGGAGTGTCTAATAGAGTGGACAGTGAGTGGACACAGTGTCTCAACACTCCAGCAGCGCCACTCTGCCTGATCCACTCACACCAGCACCACACATCAGCCAGTATTATTGGTTATGGGCGGCATAGTGGTACAGCTGGTAGCACTGTTGCCACACAGCAAAAAGGTTCTATGTTGGGTGGCTGGGGCACCCAGAGTCTTTGTGGGGTTTACATGTTCTCTCTGTGTGGGTTTTCTTAATTGGTTCTAAAGTGTGAGCGAGTGCATCTGCCTTGTGATGGACTGGTGACCTGTTCAGGTTGCCCAGTGAGCGCTGGGTTAAGCTCCAGAGCCCTCCACGACCCAGAAGGATAAATGAGTAAGTGACTCAGTCTTATCGGGTATCTACAGCTGTGCTGCTTTTGCGTAGTGTCGTAAAAATGTTTATTATACCTTGTGTTTGTTGACGAATTATCCTTAAATAATGATTACTTAACTTAGTATTCACAACTACATAGTCAGAGTGTGAAATCTTATATTTCATATGCATCTATATAAATGATTATCCGATACTCACTTCTAACACATATAGACATGTGACATATAGCGCGGCGTGGTTGCTAACCCGCATGATATTTGTCCTAGTATTAACATATAACATATAGACTCTATTGTATGGGTATGTTACTCCATGCTTAAAGGCATTTTTTGTTTATGGGAATGCTGAGATGAGGGGCCGCTGCATGTTGCCTAACTCACTGTCATCAATCATCGACTGGTGCTCTGTACGAAACTGAATTGATTACAGAGGAGATTGAAGACGGACAAAGCGGCCTTCTCTCTATGTGTGGGTAACTCCCTAACCTGCAGGTGCAAAGCGGAGGGGGATGATGCACACGACATAGAGAATGCCACACTGTCCAATTCTTAGACGAATCAAAAACACACTCAAGGTCAAGCATGATGGTAGAGTCAGACACGTGAATCTGAGCATTAACACGTGAAATTATGCATATTTAACATGAGCTAAATCTGTAGAAGAAACGCCTCATCGGCACACACGTCATTTGGGGTTTATAAACATGGAGTCAGATCGGAGAGGGGTCGGAACTTGCTTTGGGACGGCTGCTTTAAAACTGTCTTGAATGTATAGTTCGTGGATCCAGTATTGTTAATTAAATACTTTGGTTTGCTTTCAACTTCACTCCACTTGTCTGCGACTCTTTCCATCCAAACGAACACGCAAGGTGTTGTGCCCCAAAAGAGGGGAGGGGTACGGACAACACTATCTACATATTTTTCTACAGTAGCCTACATAGTGAATCTAAACCTGGGTCAGCGGTGTGTTGGTGCTGTCCAAGGCTCTGGTCAGCAGCGCGGCGTATGGGTGTTAGTGCGCGTAACTCACTGTGCTCGTTGGATCTGGGCTAGCTGGCTGTTGGTGTTATCCAGGGCTCTGCGCAGCTCCTTGCTGATGCGCGCCTGCCTTCTCTCCTGCAGCAGAGCAGCCCGAGCTGTGGCCAGACGCTCACGATCCTGCTGCAGCTTCTCCTCCTGCTGCCGCACACGGACACGCTACACACACACACACACCACGTACGTTAAACTGACCATAGTCGTGTCCAGCGTCTCTCATCATCTATTTTATTACCAAGCTGGCAGGCAGTTTTACACAACATGACAGGAGCTCAGTGGGCTCAGAGAGCACTCGGCAGTGTTGACCGTTAGGGCAGCACAAGATGGGAGAGCGGTAGGGCCATCCTACCCACCCAGAGAAAGAGAGAGGGGCAGTTATGCTATCCCAGACCCAACGATGGCTGCGACAGCACCAGGGACTGAGCTAAGAACCACTTTTGAACTGTGGTGGCTGCACACAGAAGAATGTGACCTCCACGTTTAACCCATCTGTCCACACACTCTAGTGAACACAACTTGGGACTGTGGAGGACGAAACAGCCGTGGGAGTAGCATGGTGGCCTTCAGCGGTGTGGTTGGCCAAGAGTCAGGGCTTCTGAACACACAAGAGGCACTCTAGGAGCTCCGCCGCACTGGGGAGGAGGACGCAGCATTCAGGCCCTCTCCGCAGTAACGGCCTAAGAAGGAGGACAGGTCTCCGGAGGGCTGCGTGGCTGGGAAACACCCCCAGGGGCATGTTCATTTATCGAGGGGACAGGACCATAACTGAAACCTAATCTGACTTAAAGACACGGACATTGAGCTTTACCTTCTTCTCCTCGGCTTGCTGCTGCTGGTAGTTAGTGTAGTGCATAAGCTGCTGGGGAGTCAAGCCCTTGTAGCAGTCCCTGCGCACTCGGAGTCCCGGTACCCGCTGGGGGTTCTCGCTCAGAAGCTCCCCCTGCAGCTGGTTCAGGACGTCCACCAGGTTGTTCTCCTCTGTCTCGCGACGCTCCCTCTCCTGCCGTTCCGACACTTCGGCAGCCTGCCAGAAAAAATAAATGACCACAATAACGGAGAACAGGAACTGCTTGGATATCTTTGGTACGTTTGACATTTAGGACTTTATCGTCCTGGAACCTCACCACTGTGGCTGTTGCAGATTTGCTCATGTCCTTCAAAGAGGCAACTACAGTCAACCTACAGTCACAGAGGTCCACAACCCTGCACACGATAGACGCTATGTCCAGAGGTCTGTATAAAACCAGAATTTAATCTGAAATGAAGCATCTCCTTTTCTGGAAAGGCTTTACACTAGATGTTGGAACTAGGGCTCAGAATTTTGTCAGTTGAATCGGATTCACCCGTCCTGACCGACGATTCGACTATTCGTTCATGTTTTTCTCCATGTACATTACCTAGTAATCAGTAAATCAGTCTGCATACGGTTCAGATCTGATCTCCTCATTTAGAAAGCCAGCAGAGTCACAGGAACATATTTCTGAACTAAAAGAGGCGGGGCTTATGATGATCGATCTGAACTGGAGCCTGATTTAATTACAGGATACAGCGTCGGGCAGCAGCTCGTATACATGCTAAACATTAGCTCTTATAGCTTCTAGTCTTTTTAATCTCACTCCTAACAGCTTCTTCAGTAGGAGGACCCTTCGTCTTTCATCTCTCATAAATAATAACCTGCTAAATAAAACCAGATTAGTCCATATTTAAATTATTAGTATTATTACCCGTGCCAAAATCATTATCTCTCGTTTATCGGCAGGCGTATTAAGTGACTGTATTTATCTTTATATAAAGATAATCTCAGCTGGAGACGAATAAATAAACATATCTGTAATTTAGGTTCTAAAATAATGGAATTATAATAAAACAAACGTCTCCGCTCCGTTTCTCCTTCACCGCAAAAAGCTGTTACGTCTAAACCGAAAGTCAGCTCCCTCGTTTGGAGCAGTGTTGGACGTCTGATTAATGACGAGCAGAGTTCGGTTTAATTTGTTCAGATTCTCTACTTCAGAAGCTCCTCCTCTTTCTCTGAGACAATGCTCCACCCGTGTGTCTCAGCTTCACAGCTTTAGCTTCCTAAGCAGTAATCGCCAGCGCACGTCGTCACGTGGATTACATTTTTCAGCAAGCATGCGTCACAGCCCAGCTAGACCTAACATATATATTTATTATTCCCCTTTAATAATTATTAACATGTCTTTTTACCTTCTTAAAGTTCTTGTGCATTTTTGTAAGCTGTAGTCTGTTTAACGGGGGAAAAAAAAGGTCACTGTTGTCATTCGACTTGGAGGGTCTCAGTCGACTTAAAGGGTCGCCGACTGACGATTCGACTCGTCGACTTCTAAAGGGCAGCCCTAGTTGGAACATTGCTGTTAAGATCTGATTGCACAAGAACATTAACGAGGTCAGCTACTGATGTTGGATGATCGGTTCTGGATCACCAGCACCGCTCTGCTTACTGAAAGGGGGTATCTGGATACTTTCGGACATTTGATGTAGCTCATTCATGAGGGTCTACAACTGAGCAGGGGGACAGCAACTTTGGGTTTGGCTTTGACCTAAAGAACCCTCGTTCTTGAACAGGTTCCATTTAGGCTCCTTAGTGCCTTGGTGCTATCTCAGGAACGAGCACTGGTGCTGCACAGCAGTAGTAAACAGTAGTACCAAGATGGCGGCCTATAGATGACCTGCGAGTGCTTGGGCGGTGGATATCCAGAACGCAGCACGGATCAACTACTGGAGAAGAAGACCTGGAAGAGGTTCTCCAGGAGAGCACTGGAGCGTTGCTGCCTTCTCGGTCCTCAACAACTCACATGAACGTCTTCACAGTTTCTGTTAAAGAACCTACTCTTCTTTGGTTCCAGAAGGGAAAGAACTTCTCAGGTTTTGAGCCTGTAAGTACCAGAACCGGAAAAAGGGCCAAGAGAGAACTGGAACTCACCAGGGCTTGATTGAACTCCTTGACAGCAATGGCGGTGGCTCTCTTGAAGTCTTCCTCCATCCTCTGTAGCTTGAGGGCTCTGTTATCCAGAGCTACCCTGCTTCTGTCATACTGCTGATCTATTTAGGAGACCAGATCATCAGTCAGGCAACAGTTAGGAGATCTGGACCGACTGATCCATCCATCCATCCATCCATCCATCCTTACCTTCCAGTTTTTGTAGCTCCCTTGCCTGCGCCAGCTCCTGCTGCTGCTGTATGAACCAGTCCCTCAGCTGCTCTCTCTGGCGCCGTGTCCGGTCTCCGCTGGCCAGGTCCTCCCCGGGCAGCCCAGATAGAATGCGCACGCCGTCCTGCTTCTTCAGCAGCTCGGGGTCATTCAGGTCAAACTCCCGCCTGCTGGCCGGCTGCTGGAACTGGTGACGGAAGCGCACAATGGCCTCGTCCAGAAGACGTTGGTCCTCCTTCTGCCTTTGCTCCAGTATGCATGCTGTGCGGTCGCTGCGTATGAGGTCGTCAGCTAAAACAAAGCACAGGATGATTTGATAGAGAGGTTTCCAGCTCCACAAGGGGATGTACGATATACACTGTGTGTGTATATATACCATATACTGCTAAATGAAACGTCCCTAACAGCGTGTATAACCTCCACGAGCACCCATAACAGCCTAGGGTTAGCATACCCACCGTATTCCTTCAGAGCTTTAGCCTCAGCTTCTTCGTTATTCCTCTTCTCCTTCACTTGATGGTCGAGAGCATCCTTGTCAATCTAGCAGAACAAAGTACAGACTTTGTTATGAATGTGGCTCTTATGAAATGGCACAGGAATAAATGGGAATTCCAATGATATTCCAAATCTTTGGCACAACTCCATCATTTCAGTATAAGCTAAATCATTCCACGTGGGTTTGGTGTAGAATGCTTCAGGTATCTTTACAGGGGTGGTGACGGGTACCGGGGGTCTCCATGTCTAGAACACACCTACAGCCTAGACATTTTATTTACTATCAGAACCACCAGTGAACCTACATGTGGCTTCTGGGTTTATATATCGTCACTGTCCAAAGAAAAACAGGTATCTCCAAAATGCCAACTTTACAGGAGAGGCCAAAAACGGCATTTAATTTGAATGGAAGTCAATGGAACCAGAAATCTTTCCAAGCAGTTTTGGGCCATTTCTGGTGGTCCATTGTTCAGGAAATTCCACACAGTGTAAACAGCAGCTCATGTGATCAAATGGGGCATAAAAGTAAAAATCAACAAAAATGGAGATGCGTGTTTTTCTTTGGACAGCAATGAAATGGAATGATGATAATGGGAAAATCTGGAAAACCTGGAATCATATGTTTTCTTTGGGGACTATTTTGCCTCACAGTGCCCTGGGTGTATCCCTCCACCATAGATGGATCCAAACAAATGGACTAGTAAGCGGTTATAGGCCATAAGACAGTCTCAGGAGTCAGGAATGGAATTTTTAGAGGTGGAGGTTCGGTTCCATTCACCACCATTGACTGTCTAGGAAGAGCTGAATACACGCTTAGGGCTGTGGGTGGAGGTGAACTAGTAGTGTATGATGATGGAGGGATGGATGGTGAGGAGTTTAGCCCTCTGCCCCCATTAGCTTTAGCCTAGCTAGCTAACCCCTAACTCTACTTACTCCGATGGTCCGCACTTTGGCGTTGAATATCCGGTCCTGCCGCTGCAGCTCGCGGTTCCGTCTCCGGTCCAGATGAGCGGCTGCGATGCGGTCTGACGGGAGCTGGATGCGGCTCATGGCTCGGAGTGACAGACTTTTTACTGGACTCAGTTTGATCACTCTGCTGCTTCAGCTCCAGCCACGACCTCCAGGTGTAAACAAGCCGTTACCTGGAGACCTGGACTGAATGCGGGAGCGGGGGCGCCCTCTGCTGGTCACTTACAGGCATCACACTCCGCAACACATCAGTACAGCTACAGACTGTAGTCCATCTGTTTCTCTGTATACTGTATTACCCTGTTCTTCAATGGTCAGGACCCCCACAGGACCCCCACAGAGCAGGTATGATGTGGGTGGTGGATCATTCTCAGCACTGCAGTGACACTGACACTTGTGGTGTGTTAGTGTGTGTGGTGCTGGTGTGAGTGGATCAGACACAGCAGTGCTGCTGGAGTGTTGAGACACTGTGTCCACTCACTGTCCACTCTATTAGACACTCCTACCTTGCTGGTCCACCTTGTAGATGGACATTCAGAGACGATAGCTCATCTGCTGCTGCACAGTGCCGTGTTGCCCACAGGACGCTGCTAGCTGGACTGTTTTGCTTGGTGGATGATTCTCAGTGATGCACTAATGAGGCTTATGGCTTCCAGACTGTAGGTGTGGCGGTGTAGCTCCACCCCCTGCCTCCTCTAACTTTACTAATGAGCTTCAGGTGGCCAGGACTTCTTCCAGGCACTTTTCTTAGCTCTGTTGGGGTGCTAAGGATGGCTGCCATGGGTGCTCTGGAAATTCTCCTTTTGCTATGTTTTATTTGCCTCCGGTTTGGCCAAGGTTGGTTGGTTGGTTGCTGGGTCTTTGCTCCGTCGTCTCATTGGCTTTAACCTCTTAACCTTTTATTTTGCAGTGTGGAGCTCTCCTTTCAGAGCCCAGTCAAACCAGGTCCCCCTCCGTGATGTGGGACTCCTATCTGGAATCAGAGGTCTGAATGCTCTCTACCAGTGTATTTGTCCTCGGGGTCACGTAAGGGGGTTGTGTATTCCATTATGTGTTCCGTTGGAATTTCTAGTAGGAAGGTTCTGCTAGAACACCCTCACATGTAGGAAGTCTAGAGAGCCTCACCAACCCTAGCGTAAAATCCAAGATGGCTGCCCTCTACATTACAGTGTAGTGTTTAGTATTTATTAGCTTCTCTGTCTACTAAATTGTGAGTGTAGTTAAATTGGTTGTACACAAACTGCTGCCCAGTGTGGGCCTGTGGACATTGCCATGTCTTGTATCGTGTGTAGGTATCTATAGCTATTGGTATTATTAGCTAATGGCTAACGGCTGGTTAGCCCTGCTGGTTCTGTTTTATTGGGACGTGATCACCGTGGATGTGACATGATTCCCAGTGCTTAGCTAAATGGGATGTGTCATTAGGCCTGCATTGTGCCCATGTTAAGTTTGTTAATGAGGTGCATGTTAAGTTTAAGTTGCCAGCTGGGCGCAGGTATCTGCCATATGTCCCAGGTACACCATACACTAGCAAATGACTCCTGAACATCCTGGTTAAAACTGAAGCTTTCAATGTTGGAACTACTGTGTTAGTTACTTTACATTACTGGGTCTGCGTGTAGCAAGATGGGCGAAAACCGATTTGCTAAATTGGCGGGTCAAGATTGTAAGGTTGGTCAGATGTTGTGATGAAAGTAGGTTTCACATTTCTTGATGGAGCTGGATTTGTTGGATAACCATAGTTTAGTATCTGTCTCGGCTAGTCATAAGAATTCCATGAATGCCCCCCAAATTTCTTATTCAGTAAATACTCCACTAATCCAAAATTTGCTGCCCACCTCTGAGACCTCTGTGGCTTGCTGACACGTTCCATTTATTCTGCCCAGCTTTCCTGAATGCATTAGTGACGCTGTGTGTTACAAGAGAGTCCTTTTTGAGAGCTCCCCTCTTTAACTTCACTACCTGCCATAACTCTCTCCACTAGCAGGTGGGAGATTGAATAGGGAGGGAGAGCCATTGAAGAAAACAGTGGTGAGTCAGTGGGGCAGCTGCTTTTGTCGTGAGACTGACCCAGAGGCTAATGCTATGCTAACCACACCCGCTATCCCGATTATACCACTCTAGGACAGATAGCATAGGATCATAAAAACAGAGCACCGTGTGAACCTCACTTTACCTTCTAGTCTGGTCTTTGTAATTGAAGCTTGTGGGTGAACCAACAATGAGAGTTGTTCTAACTGTATGTACAGTTCTGTTCTTATGGTTTGGTACTAAATGAAATGTCCAGCAATCTGTTGGCTCCTGGATTAGCTCAGGACAGGTCTATATTTTTTAGGATTGGTACAGTATGGGTAGTTTAACCTGTGTAGGGTTGGTAAATCAACGGCATCACTTCATGTTGTTGTTTTTGTGGGAAGGATTGTGAAGTAAATGAAGTCAGCACCTGTGTTTTCTTCAGCTACTCCCCTTCATAATGAAGAGTCGGCATCAGTAGAGGAGGTCTTGGCTGTGCTGCTCTCTCTGGGAAGCATATGTGATCCTCAGAAGGCTCAACAAGGTGCTGTTTACCACTTCTTTGCAATAATAATAACAATAGTAATCCCCTTTTGTGCTACTGAGCTAGTTCTTTATTTTCTTGCAGTGTACTGGGAAATGAAAGGCATGATTGTGAACGAGAAGCACGAAGGGGAATCTCTGTTGGGTCAAGTGAAAGTAAGGCCTGACGTGCAGCCTGTAAATACCCATAAAGTGGTTGCACCTGGACCTGACAACGGAGGAGTCTCTTCTGCAAATTCAGAAGAGACAACTAAGCCTAAATCCAGTTCTTCAGTGAACCCCAGTTCTGGAAAAGTGAGCCCTCTTTCAGGCTCTGGAGGAGCTGCTGGGTCGGGACCAAGTTCTGCAAAAAATGCTTCTGGGAAAGTGAGCCCTCCTGCAAGTTCTGTTGGAGGTGCTGGGTCTGGGCCCGGTTCTGTAGAAGATGCTTCTGAGGAAGCGAGTCCTCCTGCAAGCCCTGGTGGAGCTGCTGGGTCTTGGCCTGGTTCTGTAAAAGATGCCTTTGGGAAAGTGAATCCAGCTGTAAGCTTGGGTGGAGCTGCGGGGTCTGGACCCAGTTCTGCAAAAGATACTTTTGAGAATGTGAGCCCTCACACAAGTGTAGGTGGAGCTGCTGAGTCTGGACCCCATTCTGGAAAAGATGCCCCAGGCAAAGTGAGCCCTCCCACAAGCTCTGGTGGAGCTGCTGGGTCTGGACCCAGTTCTGGAAAAGATGCTATTGGGAAAGTGAATCCACCAGCAAGCTTAGGTGGAGCTGCTGGGTCTGGACCCAGTTCTGGAAAAGATGCCTTTGGGAAAGTGAATCCACCTGCAAGCTTGGGTGGAGCTGCTGGGTCTGGACCCAGTTCTGGAAAAGATGCCTTTGGGAAAGTGAATCCACCTGCAAGCTTGGGTGGAGCTGCTGGGTCTCAGCCCAGTTCTGCAAAAGACACTTTTGAGAAAGTGAGCCCTCACACAAGTGTAGGTGGAGCTGCTGAGTCTTGGCCAAGTCCTGGGAAAGATGCCTCTGGAAAAGTGGGTCCTCCCACAAGCTCTGGTGGAGCTGCTGTGTCTGGACCCAATTCTGGAAAAGATGCCTCTGGCAAAGTGAGCCCTCCTGCAAGTTCTGATGGAGCGGCTGGGTCTGAACCCAATTCTGTAAAAGATGCCTTTGGGAAAGTGAGTCCACCTGCAAGCTTGGGTGGAGCTGCTGGGTCTGAACCCAATTCTGTAAAAGATGCCTTTGGGAAAGTGAGTCCACTTGCAAGCTTGGGTGGAGCTGCTGGGTCTGGACCCAGTTCTGCAAAAGACACTTTTGAGAAAGTGAGCCCTCACACAAGTGTAGGTGGAGCTGCTGAGTCTTGGCCAAGTTCTGAAAAAGGTGCCACTGGAAAAGTGGGCCCTCCCAAAAGCTCTGGTGGAGCTGCTGGGTCTGGACCCAATTCTGGAAAAGATGCCTTTGAGAAAGGGAACCAACCTGCAAGCTCTGGTGGAGCTGCTTGGTCTGGACCCAATTCTGTAAAAGACACTTTTGAGAATGTGAGCCCTCTAGCAAGTGTAGGTGGAGCTGCTGAGTCTTGGCCAAGTTCTGGGAAAGATTCCTCTGGAAAAGTGGGTCCTCCCACAAGCTCTGGTGGAGCTGCTGGGTCTGGACCCAATTCTGGAAAAGATGCCTCTGGCAAAGTAAGCCCTCCTGCAAGTTCTGGTGGAGCTGCTGGGTCTGGGTCGACCCAATTTCTGTTCTTGTGAGAAGATGCCTTGGGAAGTGAAATCCCACCTACCACAAGCTTGGGTGGACCAATTCTGGCTGCTGAAAGAGTCTCAGCCCAGTTCTGCAAAAGATACTTTTGAGAAAGTGAGCCCTCACACAAGTGTAGGTGGAGCTGTTGAGTCTTGGCCAAGTTCTGAAAAAGGTGCCACTGGAAAAGTGGGCCCTCCCACAAGACGCTAATCAGTGGTGGGCTGCTGCCGTCTGGACCGCAATTCTGGAAAAAGATAGCCTTTGAGAAAGTGTCCCACGCTGCCCAATCCCCCATGCAAGCCATCCCCAGTGGAGCCTGATTCCACTGCCCTCCGCATTTTGAGCTGAAGGGTTTTGGCCCAGTTCTGCAAAAGGTACTTTTGAGAATGTGAGCCCTCTAGCAAGTGTAGGTGGAGCTGCTGAGTCTTGGTCCAGTTCTGGAAAAGATGCCCCTAGCAAGGTGAGCCATCCTGCAAGCTCTGGCGGGACTGCTGGGTCTGGGACCAGTTCTGGAAAAGACGCCTCTGTAAAAGTAAGCCCTCCCGCAAGCATCGGTGGAGCTACGGGGTCTTGGCCAGGTTCTGCAAAAGGTACTTTTGAGAATGTGTACCCCCACCCAAGCTCTGGTGTAGCTGCTGGGTCTGGACCCAACTCTGGAAAAGATGCCTTTGGCAAAGTGAACCCTCCCGCAAGCTCTAGTGGAACTGCTGGGTCTTGGCCAAGTTCTACGAAAGATACTTCTGGGGAGGCAAGTCCTCCTGCAAGCTCTGGTGGAGCTGCTGGGTCTTGGCCTAGTCATGCAAAAGATTCTTTTGAGAAAATGAGCCCTGACACAAATGTAGGAGGAGCTGCTGAGTCTTGGCCAATTTCTGAAAAAGGTGCCCCTGGGAAAGTGAGCCCTCCCACAAGCTCTGGTGGAGTTGCTGGGTCTGGACCCAATTCTGGAAAAGATGCCCCTGGCAAAATGAGCCCTCCTGCAAGCTCTGGTGGAGCTACTGGGTATGGGCCCAGCTCTGGAAAAGATGCCCCTGGCAAAGTGAGCCCTCTTGCAAGCTCTGGTGAAACTGCTGGGTCTGGGCTTAGTTCTGGAAAAGATGCCCCTGGCAAAGTGAGCCCTCCTGCAAGCTCTGGTGAAACTGCTGGGTCTGGGCTTAGTTCTGGAAAAGATGCCCCTGGCAAAGTGAGCCCTCCTGCAGGCTCTGGTGAAACTGCTGGGTCTGGGCTTAGTTCTGGAAAAGATGCCCCTGGCAAAGTGAGCTCTCCTGCAAGCTCTGGTGGAGCTACTGGGTCTTGGCCAAGTTCTGGAAAGGATGCCCCTGGGAAAGTGAGCCTGTCTGCGGACATTAATCCCCCAGCCGGGTCCAGTGCTGAAAAAGACTCTGAGAAAGTGAGCCCTTCAAAAGCAGATGGGGCTGCTGGATCAGAGCAACGACCAGGTTCCTTTGGGAATGTGAGACCTCCTGCATATTTGGGTGGAACTGTTTGGTCCAAGTATGCCTCTGATAAAGAATCTGTGAAAGGGGGCCCCTTCTCAAGTGCCGGTGACCCCACTGCATCAGGGGGCAGATCTGGGAGCGCTTCTTTTGGCAAGGTGAACCCCCTGGCAAATGTAGATGGGGCTGTTTTGTTTCCAGAAAGTCAGAGTGTGGATTCTGATGTGATGTTTAAAGAAAAGAGGCCTCTGGGGTCTACGAAAACCGTGTCAGTAAAAGGTAAGAATCACACCTCAGCAACCCTTTTCCCAGGAGCCAAGTGTTCTTGAAAGATCCCCCTGCAGTCTGTTTCTTATTTCACATTGCGTCTCTAGATATGGCTGGTATGTCTTTGCAAATTCATTTTCTTGTTCATAATTCAATGTTCTTAATCTTTTCCAGGGCATTCGCAGCTCACTTGAACCTGAAGTGGAACTCAAAGGTTCCTGATCAGTGGATCCTGTTGGCAGTATGTTCCATGATCAAGCCTTGAGTCATTTTGCGCCCCAGAATTTTTTGAGCATGTGAATGTGGGAATGAATTTGAGCATCAACATTCCGCTGTTGCTTCTGGAATTTCTGTCTGGATGATGTACATTTTTGTCCCTCTATAAAATGGCTCATCTTCCTTTTTATGGTATTGTTGTGGTTCTTGGGCATATAGGAAAGTTCATCTAGTGTTTGGTGTGATTATGGTTAGTTGTATGTGAATTAATGCTCAGTCATGTAGACTAAACAAAATGCTTCAGAAGGTGGTGATGGAACGGGTCTAGCCAGGCGAGCCGACGTCTTAGCCGCTAAACGTTCTAGGGCTTAAGATGTACCTCTTTATCTTCACTCTCCACGACCGTGTTAAATCCACAATCCTGGCCCTAAATCCGGATATTTTACCCGAAAATCAGCCATTTACAGCAAACCCTTCATCAGTGTGTTTGAACATTCGCCTCCGCCCTATATGTGAGTTTCACCCCCCTTAAGGGAGTCAATTTATGTTACTTATGAGGGCTTATTGTTTACTGAATGAGGGACCTGGCTAGCGCTTGTGACGCGCCATGTGGAATACATTACAGTGACTAGCTTGGCGCTTCCCTTCACGTGCTAGGGCGCTAAACAAGTCCCCGCTCTGCTATTTGCCATGGCTAAGCTGCCCTGATCAACTCCTGCGGCATAAAACTGTCTTCTATGATGTTCCTGCTTCAGCCGATACAGGGAACAGTGGAGATTAAATAAATGTAGCGAGGCAGTTTTCTGCTTATCTCTAGGTATGAAGCCAGAGCATCGTTGCTTTTCTTTCGCTTCAGCGATTGAATGCTGGCATGGCACAGTGCTAATCTTGCTATGCCCCTAAACTAGAATCTCAGTTAGTCCCACCTAAAACATGGGCACGCTATAGATCTCTTTTTTTTTTTTTTTTTTTTTTTGTTTTGTGTCTAGGTTAACAACAGTGCAAGTCTGGGATTTTTTTGATTTTTTTTTATCCCGGCGCCTTATAAAGTCATAAAAACATAAATCCTCAAACTGCAGGTCCAGGTTATTCATTTCTAAGTTGGCCAGCAGGGACTTGCAAAATCGAATTAATGGCTATACAGTTTTATAACCATACTAGCGTGGCTATTTAAATAACTACAAACGTTTACTAGTTCAGAGATATATCTTAGCGTAAGCAAGCTATCTTTACCTTAGTGCAAGAAGACTGTAAGCACCCCCCTAGTAGTGTCCGCTGTGGGATGCAGGATGCAGGCTGCTTAAGTCAGTTCATATGTAGGCCCCTAAAATGTCTTAACCATATTAGTGTTGTATTGAATATATGAAAATAAGTATCTGTATTGATGTACATATATACTATAATAAATGCACTTGCCCCAAGTGCAAGGCTAATACAACGTGTTGGCTATGCTGCAGAGCAACATAGGCCTGCGCAGGCTGTTAGCTGCTGATGGACAAGATTTTTTTGGGGACGTGCTTTCTCCAGCTTAACTGTAGTTTGATATTTTGCGACATATTATTTGTTACTTTTTCTGAGCCAGATGTGAGTAAAATGCTTACCGGAAGACATGGCGCGGCCTGGGTGCTGATATGTCACTGGTTTACAGGCTTACCTAGATTTAGTAGTTTAGTCTTAGTTTAGTGGGCCGGCTATCGCTTTGCAATTATCGAGCGTCGGGCCATTAAGAGGTTAAGACTTGCCGCTAATAGCTGTCGCGATGTTTAACATTTCACGGATCTGCTGTGATACCAGGATGTAGCCTGGAGGGGGCGCTGCTGGTGCTTTTTTAAGGGTTGTTGGGGGGGGGGGGTTTTCTATGCTTGGTTGCTATCGCTGCCTCCGACACAACACGAAAGGAAGAAATCGCGCGGTTGCGTCCAATTCTGATATCAACTTCAAGTACTTGTAGTGGCCTATGATAGTTTCGAGGATTAGCGCGGGGCGTGTAGTTGTTATGACCAATCATTATGCGGACTGGGGGGGGCGGGTCTTCTCTGCTTTTACCCGCTCTGGTCAGTTAGCAGCTCTGACGGGATTGTGACTAAAGGCCCAGTAAAATAAACTTCAGACACAAAGTCGGTCATTGTAGCAGGAGTGAATGTGGCTACTTAGAGTATGTTCACAGGGCCAGCAGTATTGATTTGTGTAAGATGATGGTTCGGTTTTAGGCTGGCTATGCAGGGTTTTGCTGAGTTAGCTAGCTAACTTGACCGCATTTTTTCTTGAATGGCGTAAAGCTTGCTTGCGCCTAATGTAAACATTAACCCTAGGCTAGTGACAGACGAACAGCCCCAAGTATTAAACTTTATTAGTGCAGAGTGAATGCGATAATTGGGATAAAAAAATATTGGAGATATTAGAATACTAGTTAGCTGATCTCTCTATATATTTTCACGTCACCACTGGCAAGTGATTATCAAGCCAGTTAACACCAGCACGTCATGTAATTGCTGCTTATACACTATTAGTTTAACTTTTAAGCCTTAGTGTTGCGATCATGATCAGCCCAATCTTTAATCTTAACTTCCTAATTCCTTCTGATGGATCATAAATGTAGAGTAGCCAATCAAAGTTCAAAAAAAAATCAATCGCTCTACTGTCTACCTCAAGTTTCTGGTAAAACTGTATTTTTACTTCAGTTTTCATAAATTAATAGTATTATTCGAGCAACAGGAGAGGAATGGAAGAGAAAGAAGCTGAAGACAGCGCCCCAGATACTGACGGGGAGGTTAGTCAGTAGATGGAGGAGAAAAGTTAGAGAAGAGCTGTATGGATGACTCGAAGGAGCAGATCTCGATGGAGGAGGAATAGATGATGGAGAGAAAGATGAGGGAGACTGACAGGACTGAAATAGAAGACCCGATGAAGGTTAGTGATGGAGATAAAAGAGAGGGAGAGTGGTTTAAACTTTAAAGTTCTGAATTTAATTCAGCATAACTGAAGATATTTGTCTCTAATTTGTCACTATGGTCATGTAACTTTGTCTCCTAGTTTATTTAAAGGCCTACAGAGAGAAATCGCACTCTTTCTGAGCTGATCTGTAGTCTGAGTGTTTGAGTAATGTATGTAGGACTTATCTACGAGAGAGGCTTTCTTCTGTGAGACCATGCCCCTCGGCCCCCCAGTACAGGCGTAGCCCCTCCATCCATGAACCATGTGTGACGTCCCTGGTCACTTCTATATGCAGCTGTTTCAGATCAACTGAAACTAATTATATATCAGCATTCCTGATCCGACTTATAGAGATTTGGGATTACCAGCCCTGTTGCCTATAGCTCATTTTCAAAGCTACTCCTGTTTAGATTTCTCCAGCTAATGCTCCATAAAGGATCTTCACATTAGGGCTGCAGTAAACAGAGCTATGAAACAGAAGAACAGTTTTCCATGGAATGCTGTAGAAAGCTGAAACAAAACACTTCGTTATTCAGGATTCAAAATACTACAGGTTTGATTAGCTTTGTTAAAATGAAAGGACCCATATCCTATGGGAGGCAGATGCGGCTAATAAAGAAATGAAAATGGAAAATAATTGAATGTAAATCCAAACCTCTGTTTGCCATTCCTATTTCTAAACATCTGTGCAAATATCCTGACAAAATTAAAAATATATATAATAATATAAATATATCTGATATAATAATATAAAATACTCTCATTTGCAATTTCATTTTTCACATGAGCATGAGCCATTTGTGACAAAAATAAAAATATGTTAAAACAGCTATTTGTCATTTCCGTTTAGTCGTTATTCTGGTATTCCCAAATCTAACATGAAAAAGCTAATAGAGAAAAGAAAATCCAAACTTCATATTTGCTTTGGCCTCGCTTCATGAGAATACATGTCCAAAGTAAAATCAAAATGCAGTGTGTACATTGTTATTTCTTGTTCATAGCAAACAGGCTGCATATCTGCAAAATTAAAATTAATATAGATAAATCGAAAGTGGAGGTTTATGATTGACGCTCGATTAAAGTGTCAGAATGAAAAGGCAAATGCAAACCAGCATCGCCGCCACCTGCTGGAGACTCCTTTCTCATTTTCCACTTTTCATTTCCGTTTTCAAACTGACCAACATGCAAACATATGCTAATTAGGACAGGGCGGGGCTAAAACTAAGAAACTGCCCACAAAATTTTGAAAGTCAATCAAAAGTCTCTGCATGTCTTGGCAAAATGGTGAAGTCGGTTGCAGAGCTACTATGGGAGGCCGCAGCAGGGGCAGGGTGCTGGGTTACAACTGACGGCCTCACCCAGTGAACCGAAGGTCGCTGTTAGTGAATCACGGCCTCAGCCACGTCCGGAGATCTCAATTTTTGAGATCGCAAGAATCGTTTATTAGATTCCATCCACAGACCGTGAGAGAATCGTTGGCAAGAGGAGAGGCGGGGCCCTACGTGATGGTGGCTAGCTACCTTCATCCTGACAATACTCCAACCTCATTAACTCGTTTACCGTTTCAAACAATATGTCCGCCATATTGCTGTAAGCAGCCTTCGCTGGATTTCGTGGGCAGTTTCATTGTTTTAGCTCCGCCCACTACCGATTAACATATATTTGCATGTTGTTCAGTTTGAATGCAAAAATAAAAAGTGGAAAATGTAAAGTAAATCTCCAGCAGGTGGCGCTGATGTTTGTTTGCATTTACAGTTTTATTGTTTTCATTTTAATTTATACTTTGGCTGCATTTGTCTTCCATACATATCCCACATTTGTCACCAAACATGACCCCAATTAATTTTCCACAATCATTTTCTAGCCTCTCTTTATCCCGTAGAAGAAACCCGACTGTTTGTGTTACTGTACCTTTAAGACCTAATACCTAAGACAAATGAGCTTTGTTCTGATTGGCTGTTCTGTGTTGTGCCTCAGTCAGTAAAGCAGGGGTGCACAGTTCCAGCCCTGGAGGTCCAGCACGGTCTGGTAGTTCCTCTGCTCAAATTTCAGAATCAGGTGTGCAAGAAGAGCAGGTCAACTACAAAACTGGGCTGGACACTGGGCTTCCAGGACCGGAGCTGCAGTAAAGTATTCAGACCATAGAATTGGAGTGTGAGTGGGCGGGGCTAAACTGCTGCAGGAATAGGTGGGTATGTGTAAATAGCCTTGTTCCTTTGACATCATAGAAACAATTCAAAGCAGGATGTTTTTACGTCTTGTGTTCATATACGGACTGGGGAGCGGACGATTGGTCTTCAGTCTTTACAGTTGTATACCTCACTGTGTTAGGTCAGAAGTGGGCGAAATTCAGTTTTCAGTGACACTGGCTCTTTAAGAGTTCATCGAGTTCAGTGGTCAGAGTCGGACTCCGGAAAACCAGCAGTCGTGCATCACTAATGGCACAAGACAGCGACACAATGGTCCATTTACTCAAGCCAGAGTCCCTGGTCATTTGCATAGAGACCTCTACCGCGTGGACACTGCATTTATTCCACAGTGAATTGGCACATGGAGTGTTCTGCAGGAACAGGTCTGTGAAGGGATGTATGGCTTTTATATGCAGTACAAACAGAATTAGTTACGAGTCTTTAGTCCTGTCGGTCCAGGTAGAGGTCATTGGTAAGTCCCAAGTCCACTAGAAGTTCCATTTCTTGGCTTTGGGCTGATTAAAAGTCTTTGATGACGTGTTGTATCATCCAGTGCTGCCCACTGCATGTCTGTATGATAAGATGGTAAGTTGAATCCCGTCCTTGGGCAATCTCAAGACATCGGTTTGTGTCTCTGTTCCTTATTGCGTGACCCTGTAGGTAGAGCAAAAATAGATTATTGAAGTTATCAGTTATCAGGAGTATCTTACCATAGATGGGATATAGATATTTCTTGTTTGGCTAAATGTTGGCTGTCAATAAAGACAATATACTGCAACAGGTGGAGTTCTCAGGATTCACAGAACCTCAGAATCAAGGTTATGGTTCATAACCTGGCACTCCGACCATATTCAGGCTTCTCAGCATACAGGTCCTTGTAGGAATTAACCTAAAACAGCCTGACAAGCATTACTAACCTTTAAAGCGCAACGCACCAACCCCACAGTACGTTCCGTCAGCACATAAATGGGGTCCAGGAAGTCCACAAAGGGCTTGGTCAATGATGGTCAAAACACCGGTCAATGGCATGTTGCACAGTGCCAAGCTAACAACTGGGGTCCATGGCTTCATGGGGTCTGGGCCACACATGAATCCTACCATCAGCCCAAAACTACTGTCACCATGACTCATCGGAGTAAGACATGTTGCCAGTCCACCTGGGTCCAGTTGTGTCGTGTTGTTAACAACAGCTGTCTGGGTTTATTCGGGTCTCATATATCCTATGAAAGCTAAATGGGGGAGCTATTTGTGCTTGCCCACAGAGGGAACACATGTACACTTGTGGACTTGCCTGGAGTGGCGGGCAACCCTATCCAATGTGGCCTGGGAGCAGCTGAGGTTTAGGTGTCTTGCGCAAAGGCACTTTAGTCATGTACTGTCAGTTCAGGGATTCAGCAACCCTCTGGTCACAAGGCTGGTTCCCTAACTTCCAGCCCACAATATGGGGCAATCCTAATCCGTCCCCTGAGGTAATGCCATTTCTATCCCATTACTTTTGGCACATCAGTGTATATTAATACCTTCTAATTGCTCTGTTATCACTTATGAACGGTACGTTCGTTGTGGATTACCATTTACTGCCAAAGCCCTGAAGGGAGAGGTTTGGCTTTATCTCCGCCCCTTAATGTATCTGCATATTCCGGTGGTTCACCTGGCTAGGTCTGAATAGTCTAATAAAACTTCCTTTCATCTCTGATTTCCAGATTTGCCTGATATGGTAGCCGTGTGGTCCCAGATGCCAGTCAACTCTACCAATATGCTGTATTGAAGTCATGGATGACAAATCAGACAAAATCAAGACAGGCTGATTGGAAAGAGAGGTGGATTCATTCAGCTATCCGGATAGAAGCCTTGTCCTTACACAACACCATGGTCAGTAGATTTACCTGTTTAAATTCCCAGTGCATGTGGAATTTTTTCTCCTTGGCCATTTTACAGTCATGCAGTCCAGGTACGTTTCCCTCACCAGGATCCACCAGGCAGCGGTTTCTGTTGTACTTGTGTGATTTGATGCCTCCAATGTAAATCTCCCCACTCAGCCTGTAGTAGCACCTCTGTGTACAACAGAAACAAAACACCATCAAGTGTTAATTTCATTGTAGCCGGGAAGGGTGGGCTTATCTGATGGATATTCCTCCTACGGAGATTATTAAGGAGACATTGTGGATGATATCAGCACTGAACCATGTGTATTTATTACCAATAAATCCCAATTAGTCCTATCAGACACCCAGCTGTGTCAAACTGGTGGTGGAGCTGTCAGAACACGTACCTGAGGGCCATAAAAATGGCAGTGGAAGAGAATAGGAACACTCCCCGGAACAGGACCCTGATCGATGCAGTTACTGTCTGATAGGTCGTTCCATAGCTGTCAAGAGAACCAATCAAGCTTTGAACTAGAGTCTCTTTCTTCGTGTGCGAAATATGCATTATTTTTCTCTATATGCACAGAAATAAGTGCTACTTACGGCTCCGTAGCCGACCAGGTCCTCCCAGGTGTCCAGCTGAGGGTACACGTTGTCCATGTACCACTTGAACGGCTTACATTTAAGTTCCTCCCTCAGTTTCTTTCTCTCCGTCACGTCCCCTATGTCAATCCCATGACCCTGAACAGAAACAAATAGAAACGATCCTAATGTAGACTCCACCATGGGACAGGTTTAGTCCAAGCATTTAGATCTCATCTTTTTTTTTTGGTTTTGTGCTTTTATACAGAAATTAAAATGAACACCTCATTTAAAACATGAGGCCACCTGAAGCCCAGGCCTTAGCAACAAAACTCTGAATAGACATTCAACATTGAAAACACCACAGCATGCACAGCTCTCACTGTTACAAACCTTCAAGGGGAGATTCCAGCTGATAAGGACGTTGGTTTTATATTCATCCATCCAGACTTCAGCCACCCTCAGAGCATTTCTTTTCATTGGCTTGCTTAAGTCTAGGGCGTAGGGCTTATGTGCCCGCTCTATGTGGGCGATCTTGGAGCACGGCACCACCTCAATGCTTCCTCCACAGGTCCAAACCTGCAGCAATGAAGTGGTCAGATTTACCAGAGTCAGGACTTTTAACGTGCTTGTATTGTGGAGTCGAGACAGGTGTGATCACTCACCCGTATTCCAAGCTCTACGTTCTCGCCTCCATAGACTTCCATTCCTTTGTCCAGTCCTCCGATCTCTCCAAGGAATAACCGATCAGCCACAAGGATCCCCATGACGGATGGACTCCTGACAACAACAGTAGCAACGAATTCACATTGGACAAGGTAAATGACTAATACATAACAAGCAAGATGATGCAAATGAGTTATTCAGTAATGTTTTTCTCGTTGGGTTGCACTAGGCCAATACAGTCACATTAGTTGTCATAGTTTCCTTAAAAGACAAAGTTTGGCTAAGCCTCACGTTTACATGGTTTTGTCCATGGCACTAAATATAGCTGATCGGCTTCGTTCAGGACTGGAGGTATGAGGCTAATGTAGCTGATGTGTAACCGAAGCTCATAGACCCTTACCAAAATACTGATTCTACCCTACAGGCATAGTTACGCTGAAGCCCAGAAGTCCGGATTAAATCAGGGCCTCTAGCAGCATTATGTAACCTGATTATGAAGTGGTGCTATGTCGGGTGTGCAGTATCAGAAGGCAGGGCATCATTCCTTAATAACCGAGGCTGTATTTAAAATGGCACACTACTATACTGCACACTGTATACTACAATAGTATGTACTGCACACTGTATACGCCCCCTGTGTGTGGTATACAGTACAGTAACAAGTTCTGACCTACAGTGTAGTATACTAATACAGTCACATGACCAGTTACCTCACATTTACCATAGACCTGTTATTACTGTACCCACTGTTTAGAGCTAGCTGCTGCTAACGCTGCTCAGTTCACCTGAGATACGGTTAGCCTAGCTGTTAGCTCTCCTCGGCTATTTCACACTAAAACTGATCCTCTGAAGCGAGTTCATCTTTTATTAATATTCAGACCTGTATATTGAACTTTCTGAGGCTCATTCTGATGAACACACCACACTACAACCACTACACCCACATTTATACTCAGAGTGGGCTGCGTTTAGCTCCCCAGTGTTACCCGCCGCCGTTTTCTCTGGCTGAAGCAGGTTGAGAGTTTGTGAGGCTGCCTTGCATGATTGGATAGCTCCCCCTGTACACTAGAACATCTGACTGGAGTAGAACACTATATAATTTAATTTTTGGGCAAACCATAATTTAAAACATGCTTCATATTTACAGTCTAAGTGATGGTATTAGCTAAGTCCCACTTACTTTCCCGGCTCTGACTTGTCGTTAAGTTTGTACCACTCTGGCCTGAAGGACTCATACATGCACCAGAGCTGCCAGTCGAAGGCATGGGCAGCTGCACCGTATCTAATGACCTCGAGGGTGTCAAAGTTCACTCTGTCGAACACCGGAGACACCACCACCGTCCTGTCGGCTTTGATTCTAGCCAGCAGCGGTTCAGCCCTGAGATCAGACAGGGTGAGATGAAATACTGATCAGTGCTTCACAAAGTTAAAGTTGCAGTTTGTTAGATTTTTAGGTTAAAACATCCCAAAATTAGCTAAAATTATCAACAGAATTAAAGAAATAAAGGTTTTGATGGTGTGTAGGCCATCTGCCTACCAGGTTACAGAGGTTAGTTAGCATGCTAACCTCAGCTAACCACCAATACTACTGCACTTTGACACTTAGACATATTTATACAGATCGATATCTCCTCTCTCTCAGACCATCCTCGTCTAATAAATGTACATATCAGAATATCTCTTTTATCTTTTTTATTTAATATGTTTAGTCAGTATGTATGTAATGTTTCCCTGCTGTAGTGTATCAACCTGATCCTCAGCACAGGCATTTCAATATTTATAACAGAACTACAGGAAGTACATTTACCATAGTTCGTGCACTTCAATATGGGCATCCAAAATGGCCACAACGTCACCAGCAGCTGCCTCGTATCCTGAAATGCGTGCTTGTGCCAGACCCAGTCGCTCTTTGTGTCTCACCCTCTTAATTATACCCGGCTTCTCCTGATGAACCGAGACGATATACTCATCAAGCTTCTCCTTGAGGTCCTCTACGGAGGGAAAGCTTCAGATTAGACACAGACTGAGCTCTTTCAGATCAGATCCAGTACTGAGGTGCAGCCGGGGCGTCACCTGGACCCACAGCAGCTCAAACATACAGCTCCTATTGTTCATGATCACATGACCTGTGAGTGACAGTTAGACTACAGACCGTTAGTGCTGTGGTCGTCCACCAGGATGATCTCCTTCAGCAGGTGAGCAGGCGTTCTGTCGATGATGCTGCGGATGGCTCTCTTTAGGATGGACAGAGCTTCGTCCAGGAAGATCAGAACCACAGTGACTGTGGGGAGCTCCTTCGGGTAAACCTTGGTAGCACATCTGAGGAACCAGAAACACAACCATCAGCTTCAGTACATGGGACTGAACATCTAATGAACGATTGTTAGTGTGATTTGTCAGTTAGGAGCAGGTTTATTTCAGAGCGTTTATATGGAAGTTCCTCAGTGGCTAAATGTATTAACCTAACCTAATCTCGATCCAAAAATTTTACCATATTAATATAACCGGATCCAGGATATTAATTATCCTATTATAAGATATTATACACCACACAGCATTGCGTCCCTCAGCCTTAATGACAGAATTCCCGACTTTCTATCTCTTTTGAGTTTTCAGCCTTCATGCAATTACATCTAACAGTCATTGGGGACTGTTTCCTTCCACACTGGGAAGTGCTGAGGGGCAGGTGGGATGTGCCATTAAGTATCCAGCCAAAGCTCTTGGAGTTCCTCCCCTGAAAAGTTCCTCCCTCCTTTAAATAAGTTGGTAGGAAAAATCCATGCAACTTATTATCTATCATATTATCTATCATATTTTGTGTGGCAATACTGCACACACAGATGGCAGGTACTGATATTATATATATATATATATATATATATATATATATATATATATATATATATATATATATATATATATATATATATATGCCAAAACATTAAATTTCTATTTGTTTAATATAATAATAATAATATATATATAAAAAAATAAATAAATATATATATATATAATATTATTATTATATTTTTTTAAATATAATTTTATTATATATATAATAAACCCAATTGTACTTTTTTTTTTTTTAATATTAAATTTTAATGTTTTGGCACCAGAATAATAAACCCAATTGCTTTGTCAGTCCACTAGATGGCGCTGGGGCTTTTCTGTGATGAGGTCAGAGGAGGTGATCTGAGGAGTCAGCAGAGAAAGTTGTTCAGAACCAGGATGGAGACACGGAGGACAAAAATCAAATGTCTGGACCTACTGCCCATTTTTAAACCAGGACGGGACACCGGATGTGGAAATGGAGCATGAGAGCTGTGAGGAGTGTCGTAAGAAGGGTAATAAATTGCAGTATATGGCAGTACCAAACATTTGGCCAAACCTTTAAAACCACAGTAGTATGGTATTGTGAGGCCTCTAGTCATTCCTAACCCTGCCTTCACGATGCATCATCAGAAGGGGGGTTTCCTTAAACTGTAAATTCTTACTCTACAGGCTGCAGCACGTTCACGTCAACAATCATTCTCTCGTTCAGTTTTAGAGCCATTGTTTGCCATTGGTGTTTACACAAACAGGAATTTGGCTTTTGCGTTTAACCCATCCATAAAGTGAAACGCCCACACACTAGGGAGCTGTGAGAGCACTTGCCTGAAGCGGTGGGTACACCTATCCAGAGCACCCGGGTACTGTGAGTAGGCACATTTACACCAGGTCACAAACATAATAAGGAGTCGCTGCATGAAATATGAATGGGGAAGGTTTGTAATGTTGAACATGGTGTCTGTTTACAGAGAAAGGCCTGCCTTCAAGAAAAAGACTGCACAAGCACAGTAGCAGTCTCCCCCCACTCACAGAAAGCAAAGTCTGGTCTTCTATGGTTGAACATAACTGCCCAGCATTTTTGCAAAGATGGCTGCCAAATGAACAGAATTCCTAAGGACTTTGACCAGGTAAGGTGAGTTCATTCTGGTCAGAGTGCAACGCTTAATAGTAACAGGTATTATGTGGGTGGTGTATTATTCTTAGCACTGCAGGTGGTGATGTGTTAGTGTGTGTTGTGCTGGTGTGAGTGGATCAGACACAGCAGTGCTGCTGGACTGAGAATCGTCCATCAACCAAAACTATCCAGCACAACAGCGTCCTATAGGCAACATCCCGTGGGCAGCGTCCTGTGACCACTGATGAACACTGCACTGTGCAGCAGCAGATGAGCTATCGTCTCTGACTGTCCATCTACAAGGTGGAGCAGCAAGGTAGGAGTGTCTAATAGAGTGGACAGTGAGTGGACACAGTGTCTAAGCACTCCAGCAGCACTGCTGTGTCTGATCCACTCACACCAGCACCACTAACACCAACACCACGCCAGTGTCACTGCAGGGCTGGGAATGATTCACCACCCACATCATACCTGCTCTGTGGTGGTCCTGTGGGGGTCCTGACCATTGAAGAACAGGGTAATAGAGAATACAGAGAAACAGATGGACTACAGTCTGTACCTGTACACCTACTGAGTGTCCTATATGGTCAGTGGAGCTGATACAGTGGACAGTGAATGTTCAGAACATACACAGTAAAGAATTTAGATTTTAGCATCTTACTTGGGGTCACGGGTGTCCGGCAGGCTCCTGTTCAGAGGCAGTCTGTTGCTGAGGAACACGTTGTAGCCGTAACGCACAAAGAGGTCCTGTGCCTCCTTCTGCTCCTCCTCTGTGAGATGGTCACCCCACTTAGTGAACAGGTACGATTTGGGGAACAGCTTTTTCTTCTTCGGAGACTTTAGTTCCTTTGGCTGCTCAACTGCTGCTCTCTTCTCTGAGAGTTCTCTTCTCTGACTCAGCTCCAGAGTCTCCACTGTGGAGGAGAGGACATTGTTAGCGTCAGGCTGCTAATGCGCTTCTCAGTGCTGATAATCTGACTAGCACAGCAGCTCTATCATAGCATAGCCCTTTATTGCTGACCCGATCTAAACATGAGCTTTCATCACACTGCCTGAACACTTTAACTCCTGACAGAGCAGAATAGATAAATAGGGTCCAGAATTACTGGGATTCATTTGAATGCGCAATCCGTTTATTGATATGATGATTGCTGCTTGACCTTGTTCTTATGATCCAGACGTTCACCGTATATGCCAGTGAAGCTATAACCCAACCTTCTGTTCCTCACTAAGAACCTGCTGTACATGTGGAGATGCTGATTTAAGAAGAGGCTGGAGTGCTCTCTTATTTATTTTCAGAGCTGTGTATACATGAGCGTAGGTTTGCATATGGACGGCAGGGACATGTCCCCAGCAATGAGGACAGAATTGTCCTTACACTGGTTGTTTTTTGTGTTCCTACCAGTGTTGAGAACAACCTACGCCCTTGTGCATAGTGCATCCCAAAGAGGGATTGGATTTGTGTGTCCAGACATCGCCAACCTGTCTGCATTAGTTGACGTAGGCATTAGTAACTATGTAGCCACGCTGGTGACGTGGCTTTCGTATGCAGAGGCAGAAAAGGAAGTGCATTACATCCGTTCTTTAAACAAGCACTCTGTCAAGTCATGTTACACAACCCATCGCTCTTCTGGAATCCCAGCACACGTCACTCTGGGTTTGGCGTTGTGAGTGATGCAAAAGACACAATGTGATCTAATCTAAGCAGCCAGATCGTCCAGATTGAGACACAACAATTCCAAAAAACTGAACCACAAACAAAGCAGTTTCAAATCAATACAACCCAGATATGACAGCAATCGGATTTAGGCTGGAAGTCTAAACAAATCCGAATCGGCAATACAAGGCTGTTTAGCAGAGAACCCTGAGGAGGAGAGAATGTGCCAAATGGATCCTAGGTGAATGATGGTAGGGTGACTGGCCGCCAGCTCTTTCCCATGTCCGTGTTTCTGCTACATCCAGGTGTACACCAAGAATGCCACACCAGCCCACCAGAAACCGGAGGCCCTCAAACTCAGGTCTGTCACAAGCAGTCAACATAAGAGGGAGGAGGTGGCTCCTGGTCATGTTAGAAGGCCCTAGTCTAGTGCCCAAGTTCTGTCTCACGACTAACCCTGGCAAACAGGAGTGACCGGCTGTCGGCATGGGAGGGAGGCAATGGCTCCCAGCCATGGTTGGGGGGCCTCAGCCAAGCGCATGATTTCTGTGTCATGCATACTCAGTTTCGACAACCTCATGGAAGCCAGGAGTGCCGGGGAGTCAACATGATAGGGTGGTGGTGGCTCCCGGTCATTCTACGGGCCTGGGCAGAGTGCACAAGTCCTGGCTCATGCATATTCAGTTTCGATGACCTCACGGCAGCCTGGAGGGCAGGGGAATCAACATGAGAGGGAGGTGGTGGCTCCCAGTTGTGGTAGTGGACTCTAGCCTAGTGCACGAGTTTAGCTGTAGTCTCACCTAGACTACAGCTAACTTCCCAGCATGCGCTTGTTTTTGTTTTTACGGATATGTGGCTAAGTGACCACATTTTTGACGAGGCCCTCCAGGTTGTGGTGCTAGCAGGTCAACCATGCTTACAGGGTAGCAACACTGTCCTGTAAGACCCACTGTGGTTGGCTTGTGTGTTCTACCAACGATGAATGGTGCAGAAATGCTGTGGTAATATAGAGTCGTAGTGGAGTTTGGAGTTTGTGGTTCGGCAAAAGGACGCTTGTCCCACTATGCCAGAGAGGGTTCACCACTGTGCTTATTGTGGCAGTGTACGTTCCACCTGGTGCTAACACAAAGGGCGGCACTGAACAAACTCTGTAAGGCTATCTGTGAACTATAGACTGCACACCACGATGATTCCTTTTCCATTGTTTCAGGGGACTTGAACCATGTCAGTTACACTGATTTTGCAACTTATGGGGTAAACGTGTTAGATCTTGTTTACATCAACATCAACGGCGCGTACACAGCCGAGTCCCGCCCCGACCCCTGCTGCTCGGACCACATATCTGTCATGTTAATCCCAGCCTACAAATCTCTGCTCAGACTGGTCCAGCCAGTTCTGAAACAGGTGGGAACCTGGTCTGAGGGTGCCATCTCAGCTGCAGGGCTGTTTTGAGTAAGCAGACTGGAACGTTTTCCAGGAAGCTGCTACGTTTAATGGCTCGACTGATTTGGAGGAATATACAGCATCAGCGACTGACTATATAAGGAATAATGTGTCTTCCTTCAAAACCATCACCACACATGCTAACCGTGCTAGCCATGGATGACTGCAGAAGTACACACGAGCACAGTAAGAGGCAACCTGGCTCAGGCTATCAGAGAGGCAAAGCATGCACAACGATGCACAGAGAATCCATGGACGTTAGACACCTGAGACACACGGTGCATGTGGCAGGGTATCCCGAGCATTCCAGACTTATGAAGTGACATCACATGCCTGTGATGGTGATGGCTCATTCGCAGTTTGAAGCACACAACAACCACTCAACGAGGAAGACCACCCCACTTCCCACGGACCAAGGACTTGGCCTATCTACAATAGAGGTTAGGACTACTCTTTCCACAGAGTTAACCCATGGAAGACTACTGATCCAGACACCATACCTGGTTCTAACGGAGTGTCTGAGTGCTTAGCGGATGTGCAGGCAAGCTTACGGATGTTTTACCGGATATCTTGAGCCAGACTGTTGTCTCGGAGTGCTTGAAAATAACTTCCATCAGCCCTGTGGCGGAGAAACCCACTGTCTTGCCTCAATGACTCCCAGCCTGTAGTTCACATAAAGAACCTTTCTAGAGTCTTCACTCCAGAATGGATCCATTTCAGTTCGAGTATCAAGCTAACTGGCCATTCACTTCTCATTGACCCACCTGGGATGTTCAAAGACTTCAGTTCAGCATTCAGCACAATCATACCACAGCAACTTATTGGAAAGCAGGGATGGCTAGGTCTGATCACCTACATCTGCATCTGGATCCTGGACATCCCCCTGACTGGGGAAACTTCAGTCTGTCAGGATCTACAAGAACACTTCAAGTGCCATCATACTAAACACAAGCGCTCAGTCAAGCGCTCACAAGTGCTCAGTGCCCAGCTATTCTCCCTGCTGACTCTTCATTGTGCTGGAAAGCATAGCTCAAATCACATCCTCAAGTTTGTTGATGGTACTACAGAGGTGTGACTTTTCAGCAACAACGAGCGAAGGGGGAGCGGCTGGCAGACTTCAGGACTCGAGGTGGAGATCACCCTCCACTGTACATCAATGGTTCAACTGTAAAATAAATCCAAAGCTCCAAGTTCCTCGGTATGCAATCGCTAATGACCTCACCTGGACCCTTAACTCAACCTGCCTAGCCCAGACAGTTCGGCAACGAAGAGCAAACCGTCCCCACATCCCAACGAGCTGTCTCACTGTTTGGTATGTTAACTACACTGTCTCAGACCACAGGACCATAATGTGGATTGTAATACACTGTAAAAATAAAGAAAATGAATCTGGACTGTTAAGTGGAAAAGACCTAAAGCTCAGCAAACAGGACAAACCGGATGTCCTAGCTAGCCAAGGCAGGTAGGATCAAATTTAATCAAACTACACCTTAAAATCAATCGACTAAACTCGAGTTTATATATAGCTTGAGTTCAAAAATAGAAACTAGGAAATAACTTTTAAAACAATTTGCTGAGGCACCAACATATTCTACACTTAATACCCAAAGAAATACATTTGGATTACAACTGGAATGACAAGAAATGTAATCCCACAATAAAATTAGTGTATTTAATAACAATAAAGATGATAATACAAATATTAATATTAATAACTGTGTAAAAGTATTTCTACTTGATGAGAAATCTTAAAATTGCCTGAATTTTAATACACTGTAAAAAGAAAGAAAATGAACCAGTAATATTAAGTGGAAATGATCTAAAGCTCAGCGGAGGAAACAAGACAAACCAGATGTTCTAGCTAGCCAAGGCTGGTAGGACCAAATTCAATCAAACTACACCTAAAAAATAAGTGACTAAACTCGAGTTTGTGCCGCTTAATGTTAAAACTAGTCCTCTAGCCCATGTAACTTAATGTAAGATAGTGTTAAGGTTTCAGGACTGTTTGTGTATATAGTTTTACAGTGTAGAGAACTGTGTAAAAGGATTTCCCTGGTGTCTATATCGAGCAATCAATCTTTAATCCGATCAAGCTTCCTGAACATTCTCACCTAATTTATTGACCCGCTGTTCGAGTCCTTCCAGCTTCTTTAAAATAGTTTCATCTGCCGCCCTCTGTACTCTGCTGCCGTCGCTGGAGCTCTCCTGAGCTCTGGGAAAAACCACATGGGACACTGGATACAGGCAAAGGGTCAAAATGCCGAGGAACGCCAGTCCTTTAATCACACCACGGCACCTCATCTTCACACATCAGCTCCAACAGTCCACTCTGTCACTGCTCTGTCTGAGGTGACAGTCCAACGAGTGGCACATGTGTAGTGAACGCAGGACCTTCCAGGTGAGACAGCAGGGAGTGGCTACCTGTGATTGTGCTCAACATTGTTACTGCAGAAAGTCAATGGACAGACGCAAAGGTGTTGATGGAGATTTGAAGAGAAGCCACTGGTCTACCACTTAACACATATAACACCATCACAGTATTTATTATGAGCTTGCTATAAGATAATTAACAGATAGGATTACTAATATTGAGTTTCCTCAAATTCAGTGCTTCTTATATTTCAGTCTTTTATGCGGTATATACACTGAAATGTTAAAGTATCTTAGAATTCTCATTTTGTGATTTGGTGATCATTTTTGGATCATTTCCAGCTATTATTCCTTGTTTTAGGACGTTTTTAGGAAACCAGTTTAGCTTTTTTAATTTTCCTTATTTTAAGAAATCGGATCAAGTCAAGTGATCTCCAAATATATTAAAAATTGTGTCTTAAAATCACTTTAAACAAGTAAAATACGTCTGGAAATAAAGTCATGTAATCTTAAAATGAGCTTACAACAATTTCAAAATGAAAAGTGTTTGATATTTTTTATTTTATTTGTGAAAATCATCATTTTTGCCGTGTAGAGTAATACTGCAATGCTGTTAGCAATAGGCTACAGCCATGGGCGTTGACTTGCATATGGGCGGTGGGTAGGGCCACCAGTGTTCAGCGAGTAGAATATTATCCCCACCAATATTTAAGCAAACTCGTTCTCATTATCTCCGGAGTAGGTATTTCCATGGTCCTCGGCGGCACCTCTGCCCAAGGCATGCTAGCATTTGTTGAAAGGGGCGTAACAACATGAAAGCATAATTCCTACCGCCCGTGCGGAGGAGGCCAATGCTGACGTTAGGGCCGTCAGACCACATACCTCAAGCTTTAGCAAAAATGTTTTCTTTCATCCGTCCTAGTCGAGAAGGACAAGCCTGACTGACTGTACCTTCCCCCAATTACCCAAAATAGCCCAGATCAGAACCTCATCATGTGGACATTTACATCAGCAGTACGTGACGAAGGCGCACTTCCACACAGTGACGACGCACTCTACAGCTAACTGGCTTACAAACTAGCGTTGGGCTATTACAGTGGGTTCCTTTAGCTTAGCAGACGCCGATAGAAGGCCTGCTGCCCTGTGAGCGGTCCTGTCGAGATATGTTATTGTCTTTCTCCTTGTAGTTCTGGTGTCTAGAAGTGTTTTGGGTTTTGGGTCACAGGTTCGAGGACTAAGGGTCGAATCAAGCTACGTTTACGGTACCGGTTTCTACAAAGACCATTTAACAAAATCATTCAAGATGGAATGAGAACATTCAAGCTTCAAGCTGGTGAATAGGAACCTCTAACTTTGGCTTTTTCTGTTTCCTGTTGCGTGGTTTTGTTATTCTATTGCTGAGATGTGGATTCAAGCAGGACTGTTATTACTGTAGAGCTCTGAGCTATAGGAACTAATACTCTCCGGAGTTATTACTTACCAGACCTACCAGCAGTGGTAGACGAAAAACACAAGTTTAGTTTAAGCAGAGTTTAAATACTCCTCCAGTAAAAGTAGAAATCTTTCCTGGAGTAACAGTAGTAAAGTACTTACCTTTGGATGTACTTAAGTATGGAGAGTAACAGTACTAAAGTATGTACCTTCAGATGTACTTAAATATGGAGAGTACCAGTACTAAAGTATGTATCTTCAGATGTACTGAAGTATGGAGAGTAACAGTACTAAAGTATGTACCTTCAGATGTACTGAAGTATGGAGAGTAACAAGTTAGCCTTGTTAACTAGCAAGCTAATTCTGCTTCTGTCATCTCTAGGCTAGAGATGGATATTTCAAAATCTGAATTGAATTTCAGTCTAGAAATCCCATTAACCTGAGTTTATATGTCCTGCAGGAAACACAGCAGCAAGTCAGAGAAGTAGAGCTGACTGAAGACGGAACAGCTGCAGATTCAGGGTTTCAGATGAGCTGCTAAGGAGGCGTTAGCATTAAGGGTAGTCATAAATAGTTCCCTCAGAAGGACTCAACTGACAGGAATGAAACTTGGTGGGACATTGTGAGAAATGCTAATGACACAAATATCACACTCGGCCGGGCATGTGGAATAAACAAGGACGGGCCTTATCTTTGTACCTCACTGAACCAAAAGCCACCATTACAGTGGTGTCCTCCATGAGTCATCCTGTTAGTGATGCACCATTGGCAGACGGCTGCACCACGCAGGACTACACGCACACAGACCGTTACCACGACTGTCCTTAACACCATGTCACCGTCACCAAAGACTGCAGTGGTGTCGTACCAGACTGTCATGGAGTGACTCAGAATGGCAGCGGGTCATCTTCAGTGACGAGTCCCGCTTTAGTCTTGGTGGAGACGACCAAACGAATCCGTGTGTGGAGGCACCGTGGTCAGCACCAAAATGAACGGTTTGTCTTCACACGTCCAGAAGGCCTGGTGTCACTCCACCTCCACCCCTACCGCACCATCTGCAGGAACTGTGTGAGGATGTTCAAGCTGCATGGGATGTATTATAACAGGACACCATTAGGAACCTCTACAGCTCCATACCGACTTCTGTATGTGTAGTTGTTTTATTACACAGGAAATCAGGTAAGGATGCCATATTCTACAGTGTACAGTAACCATGTGGTTAAAGTTAAGGGAAGGGATGCGGGACATTGCAGGACATTATCGTGTTTAGAAACTGTATCTAGGAAATGAATGATGTGAGCCAGGTTAATATCTGATATATGATCCACGTAGAACGAAAGTCCTGCACGACATTAATGTAGATCACGTAGATCTTTACTGTCTTTCACGAGCTGTAATAACTATTGGGTGTTTTTGACTGGTACGCATGATAACTCTCCAAATAACACAGGACCGGTAGGACGACTTCTCTCTGGTGCCTCTGTTTCTGATAATGACTGACTAGTTCACACAAAAACCAACATACAAAGGGAACTTCTGTCCAGCCTATATTACCAAACACACCCAAACCAATATGCGGGGACATACACAACCACACCCAGAAAGGCAAGATAGGCTGTATGCCTAAACTATATAACCCATACCTGACTGTTTTAATTGGGTGGAATGGATGACATTCATGACTCGAGCAGGAGCTTACTAATTGACTTTGACTAGCATTTAGAGGGCTAGCCTGCGGTTAGCCAGAAGGCGATGTCACATGACCTTGGTAAAACAATGAAATGCAAGACATGTCTTTTGACACGGACGTGAGCCTGTGGCACAAGCGTGTTGTTGGCAAGTGAACATTTTAAATACTTCATCCTGAAAAGGGGACTAAGAGGCATCTGGCCACGTATCACGCTGGACAGAGGACTGGGAGTTGATAAACTGGACTGTCCGACCTACAACCGGACGTGTGGCCACCCTACTGACTCTATGTTATAGATTGGGCATGTGCATCTCCATTACTCAGGCTAATGAAATACACATCTCGAAGCATTAGTAGTACTTCAGACAGGTCTCGAGAATATGACCTAGCGGTTTCGTTCTCTTCTCAGTCTCAACCTTATGTGGACAAATCTTGTCTCTGTCCTGGGGTAAGGTGAACTTTAGACTGATATGATCAATATTTATTGAGCTATTGAGCAATATTTATTGGTGCTGAAATCCAACACAGCCTCTCGACAACACTCGACTGAAAGCTGCAAACCTAAGCTGGGTAAAGAAGTGCAAGGTGGCATTACACACAAGCTAATGGAGTCGCAGTTACAACAGACGACTGGCTGGTGTGTACAACTGAAGCGTATGTAACCATGAGCTGTCATTTTATCAACGCTCAATGACGTTTGAATTAAGTTCTTCAAACATGTATTTTGCACGACACCCACCCAGAAGTCAATATTGGGGCAGTGCTGAGAGAAGCATGTGATTAGTGAAATGCATAAGACGAAAAAAACCTGTTCTTGTGACTTGTGCCAGTGGCTTGTCCATAGCTGGACAACAGGTACGTCTGTGTCCACTCATTAACAAGTAACATTAACCTTGTAGCAAAGAAAGGTTTGAAATGTGCCAGTGCAGTTTGGTTCTTGGGACGATGAGACGGGTCCTGGCGTTTCCATCGCACTATGGTAGCTGCTACAGGTTTGAAAGAGAAGCACAAGTTACTTGAAACACAAGCTAAGCCAGGACGTGACAACTCTGGAATAGGTTATTGGACGTGGTAGAGCGATTTTTGGAGGTGTTTGTTTCACTCCTGGTCACAAGACCAAGGAATTATGCAAGTGATGTGCTTAGAGTGGGCTGCTCTTCCACATACATGATGGTTGGTGGTGGCAACTTTCGACACCGAAAAGAGTCAAGCTACATGGGACTAGCAAACATGAAAATCGCCACCACCAACTGAAAAACAGGTCAAGCTACATGAGACTAGTGAAAGCGAAAGTCGCCACCACCAACTGAAAAAAAGGTGAAGCTACATGGGACTAGTGAAAGCGAAAGTCGGCACCACCAACTGAAAAAAAGGTGAAGCTACATGGGACTAGTGAAAGCGAAAGTCGCCACCACCAACTGAAAAAAAGGCCAAGCTACATGGGACTAGCAAAGGGGAAGTCGCCACCACCAACTGAAAAAAAGGCCAAGCTACATGGGACTAGCAAAGTAAAAAATCGCCACCACCAACTGGAAAAAAGGTCCGGCTGCATGGGACTAGCGAAAGTCACCACCACCAACCATCATGAGGAAGAGCAGTCCACTCTGCCGGTCACTGTGCACCACGTCATGCTACACTGCTGCATTGTTTCAGAGTGTCCAATGAGGTCGTCACAGACATGAGGCAAACTACCTCTGACGGGAACTTGAACAGCGGTGTGATTTAACAGTCAATCAGTTGGTGATGTCATCACATGTGTTTCACCAGGAATGTTTTAATGAAACCATGATGGCAGCCTCAAGAACAAAATCCTCTTAAGTGTGGGAGTGTTTCTGTCTCTGACCCCTGTGGTTGTTGGTTGTACTATCTGCAAAGCCAGCCGTAGCTGGCATGGTAGCACGTCCTCCACGTTGAAGCATCAGAAGAGGAAACACATTAAGTAAACAAATGAAGAAGATTCATCTAGGTAAGTTAGTTGTGCTAGCTAGCTAATGTTCATATTCATGTTCAAAATCTGCCCTACTTCATATTACAAGCTGTAACATTGTCTGTTTGGATATGTGTTTTCTTTTGAATCGTTGAAGGAGCTGTATTTATAATCTGAATAATCGATTATTCGCCCCAATGATCAGTAGATTATTCGACAGCCAGGCGAATAATCAGATTATTCGATTGATGGTCAAATGGCAGAATCCCTTAATTTCACCTAGGATGTCGCATGTATGGCATGTAAGACACTACACAGCCCAGATAAGTAAGCGGTACAATAGATCGAATGAAGAATAAACATAAGGATGATAATAAAGAGAAAGGAGATGTGTGAATATCTGTACTGTATTCTTTAACATTTAAAATACATCCTTATCTACACTCTTTGTCCATCTTACCAGCCCTACTGACCCTATAGGACACTGTAGGGTATACAGGTCCAGACTGTAGCCCATCTGTTTCTCTGTATACTGTATTACCCTGTTCTTCAATGGTCAGGACCCCCACAGGACCACCACAGAGCAGGTATGATGTGGGTGGTGGATCACTCTCAGCACTCAATGACACTGATGTGGTGGTGGTGTGTTAGTGTGTGTGGTGCTGGTGTGAGTGGATCAGACACAGCAGTGTGTTAGTGTGTGTGGTGCTGGTGTGAGTGGATCAGACACAGCAGTCCTGCTGGAGTGTTTAAGCACTGTTGAGTATGATCCACTCACACCGGCACAACACACCACCACCAGCACCACCACCACCAAGTGAACACCTGTACAGCTGTGTAAATAAGCGTTGTGTTCCACAGGAGTTGCTGTAATGCAGTGAGAGTCAGTACAGCTGTAAAGTGTGAGGTGGCCACTCTGGTTACCGTGTGTTACAGCTCTGGGGGATAAGCTGCTAGCGTGTCTGGTTATGCTGGTTTCAGTGGCCCTGAGTCCTCTGCCAGGGGGAGGGGTCTGGAAGAAGTGACAGCCAGAGTGTCAGAGGGGTCAGCCGTAACTTTGAAAGGACGATTCCTCACCCTGCTGCCGTAGCTGATCCCTTTGAAGAAGGTGTGGAAGGGGGGCATGTTGTTTTGTTTTGTACATGCGTTGATTCAGAGATCGATGTTCTGTCCAGCATAATTCAGTCTGGTCTGTTTTTGTCTGTCATGGACGTGTTCCGGCCTCCAGGAGAACAAAGACACTAGAAGCTCTTTCTGGTGAGGCATACAGCGCTGTGGACTCTAGCCAGAGGATGTAAACCTCCAGAGAGCTCGCCAAGCTGATATAGTGAGGTACAGAGAGACTGCATCTGTGCACCTAGCTGTGAGAGTTTCCTCTCTTGCCAGACCTTGCTGAGCCATGCCTCCCGAGCACTCTCTTAGCACTGCAGGTGACATGATCTGTTCTGGGTGCAGTGGCCTGTCTCTGAAACATACTGATGGGCTGTTTCTTCTAAAAGCAAAGCTCTCAAAGAACACCTGTAGTCACCCTGAGTTGTCACTCTAGCTCATAGTCCATAGTCCATATCCGATTCGGTGTCTATAGGTTGAGCGAAAGTGGGTTAGATAGGAACATGTTTTCCGATCTTATTCATTCTCTATGGGAAAAAAAATTCTGGAAAAAACTACTCGGAATCCGTGCATCCGATTAAAAAGCTGTATATAAGCCCACATCACCGTATCATACCAGACAATCTGGAGTTGGAACAGAGTCAATATCTTGAAAACTGCAGGACGAGTTAGTCTGCGATGAAAGGGGAGAAAAAGAAAAATCGAATAACAGTATAGTTATTAATAAACATAATAAATGAGCTACAGTGATCTCAGAATGAGAATATTTAGATCTACCAGATCGATATAAGATCAGTTTACATGCCAAGAGGTAACTGTTTGTGTGGAATCTCATCGAATCACAGCGAAACAAACCGATATCAAACCGAATCGCCTCACGTAGGGTCGTATCGTGATGCCCCCTGTGATTTACGTCTCTAGTACTCAGCAGGAACTGTCTAAACGTCCCACTTCCTGTTCCGCAGACTGGCAGCAGGTAGCAGACCTCATTCAGATGAGTTGGATGGACGGGATGCCAAGAGGCTTAACAAACAGAACCCAACTAATTCCGTACCACCCTGTTTGTTCTACATCAGCCCCATAAAGGAGTTGGCATGGTTACCGTTCTCACACAAATGAGCCTCTCATATCTCACTGTCCTCACTGACGTCTGACTGCTTATAGCGTGACTGAACACTGTGTAATATTTTAGGTGCTGTTGCATCTAACAGGGCGGCCCAGTCTCGTGCACGTCCTTACCTGTTATCAGTGGGTGTGGCTTAAACACCTGAACTCAATAATTAGGAGGAGTGTGCAGATGCTTTCGATAGTTGCCCAAGAACGTCAAATCAGCCTTAACTGAGATCACGTAAACAGGGAACGGGAGACGCACTGAACTGAACTTGTTGAAGAGCCAGTATGTCTCCTATACGGGCCTTCTCCCGGGTTCATCTGATGACCTTTTGGAGTAGGATGGAGCAGGTAATTCCAGTAGAGTGGAATGTGGAATGTGGGTCCGGTGTGGATGAATACGGAGCAGGATTTAATGCAGGCCTCTGGTTTTGTGTGAATGATGACACAGGACAGGACAGCAGGTTCTGTTCTTCTGAATATTAGCCTTGTACAAACACAAGCGCCTCTTTTGTACGTCCGTCTCTCCTGTTTGTTCGTAGTATGAATACTGTGACGTTATGAAATCAAGCCATCATCATTTTGGCAGACACCTCGGCAACAAGCTGGGGGATGGCTATGGCTATGCTATGGCTATTCATTTCCTCCCAGTGTTTTCTGGAGACACCGTCTAAAGTGGCCACGCATCTTTCCATCTGTTTTGTTCTGATTCCGCTCTTTATCCGGCTGCAGAGCTGTAGCTGCGGTAATGCTGGTGAGACAAGCAAGCCCATCAGAGTTCCCACTTCCCATCCGAAACGCACGAATGACTTCAGTAGCTCATGTGAGGTGTACAGAGAGGTGTGACGTGCAACGTGAGAGCAGTCTTCGTCTTTAGACCATGAACTAATCTTGGTCTCTTGTTTTTTTTTTCTTTCAGTGAGCTCCAGATAAAGTTCACAGCCCCACTGCTGATGCTGCTGGTCTCTCTCCTGCTGACCTCTAGTGGTGAGTGGACTACATAACCGTCAGGGTTGGAGAGAACAGGAAGTCGGAGCTCAGCTGCAGAGCTGTGTGATGCCCAGAAAGAGGGACGATGACCTCCCAAAACGAGAGGTATTCATGTGTAGTGATGTCAGTGTAGTGTCAGTTTCTTGTAAAAGGAACATTTGTTTATATAGGTCAGGAATTGCGCCACCGCTTTGGAAAACTGTACACAGCATGGGAATAGTTCCCTTGATCCTCTTGTGTTCCCTTAAGAAAAGAGACAGAAAATCTCTTTTTTGCTGTAGGCATGAGGATATTTTCATTTAAAGACGCCATATGGACAAAAGTATTGGGACACTGAATCATTGAATGCAGGTTTTCCGTTAGCACTATTACTCCAGGTGTATAAAAGCCGGCACCTAGCCATGCACTCTGCCTCCATAGACATTACTAAAGGAATGGGTCATTATAAAGAGCTCACTGAACTCCAGCGTGGTGCTGTAATAGCATGTCACTGTTGCAAGAGGTCTGTCCATGAAGTGTCCTCCCTTCTAGAAATTCCTCGATCGAATGGGAGCGGTGTTTTGGAAAAGCATTTAGGAACCACAGCAATGTTTGTCTGACACTATCCGAGTGCTGAGGGGCACAGTGCATAAATTTCTCCATCCTCCTCCGGCATCAACATCAGCACAAAACTGTGCCGGGAGCTTCATGCCATGGGTTTCTCTGGCCTAGCAGGTGCAGAGGGATTAGTTTTCCATGTGGAGGTGGGAAAATCAAATTACCACTAGAGTTCCTCAGTGATTTTAGTACTGTCCGATTGCGTCATGTCACACACCCTTTACCTGAAAAACGAGCCACAGAATAACCTCAGGCTACATGTGGGTAAATATTCTGTCAGAGGTGATTAGAGGTGATGACAGTGCGTCAATCGAGTAGTTATTACAGCTGAGATTTCTTATTTAGTGTAAACCAGTCATAAATTTTACAGATGTCCTGCAGTAAAACTACACCACCCCACCTCGCCATGTACAACTAATCCCGTCCCAGTAGGACTAAAGCGTGATTCACCAATCAGGCATAACATTAAAACACCTCTATACCCATCTTATCAGCAGCACTTTGTAGTTCTGCAATGAGAATCATTCATCAAGCAGGACTATTCAGCACTGCAGCGTCCTGTGGGCAGTGTCCTGCGGGCAGCAGCATCCTGCGGGGCAGCAGCATCCTATGACCACCGATGAAGGAGGACTAGAGGATGACCAACACTGCACTGTGCAGCAGCAGATGAGCTATCGTCTCTGACTGTCCATCTACATGGTGGACCAGCAAGGTAGGAGTGTCTAATAGAGTGGACAGTGAGTGGACAAGGTGTCCAAACACTCCGGCACCACTGCTGTATCTGATCCACTCACACCAGCACCACACACACTAGCACACCACCACCACGTCAGGGTTATGTCATGATGAATGGACCAACTAAAATAGCCCGACAGTGCTTGGGGAAAAAAGTCTGGTTTCACTGACTTACATTCTAATCAAATCCGAGTTTGGGCCTGTCCTGTGATGCTACCGTTTTGGAGATACATGTACTTCTTTGGACAGCGACGACATAGAGTGAGCACGGTTGTGCCAAACCACCATCGGATTCATATTGTCTGTCAAACCGGTGTTTCTTGCATCGCAGCAATTACCTTCCCTAATAGATGTCCTGGAGGCATTAACAACACACCTCGTCACTTATGTGTCTCAATACCTTGTTCGTAATAAAACTGGAGCTGCAAACCGCAGAAGGCATATAAATCAATCAGCCGCGCCTGGAGCGAGAGGAAACTGGTGCGTGTTTCTTTTTATTGCCAAACCATTCCAAGCAATACCAAAACCATTCCAAAACAATAGTTTATGTAAACTGAAATAATAATAATAATAAAAATTCGATGCTCCTGGAGGGAAACATCGGTAGCACTCGGTAATGTTATGGTAATTTTACAGTAATAAAGTGTATTAAATCTTTAATTAAATATACTAGCTTTTCCTAGCTGTTACAAATTAATAAATCAGAAATTGTAGTGAGGTTTAACAAGGCCGTTATGAGATGGTAAAATAATGGTAACGAGTTGTACTTACCTGAAAACGACCTGCTTATGTCACAGTTATTGATGTATAATAAGTGAGCTCCTGTGGTGGAGTTACCTCGTCTACTCCTGGGTAACTGTACGTGTCTATAGGTGGGCCTACCTGACCCACCAGACCATGTTGAACCGGTGTTGTGACCTGATGGGAGGTGTAGTAAGATGAAAATAAGCCAGCTTGTATTTTACGGTTCTACGGTTCAGGCTTACTGTAATAGCTGCCTGTAACTCGCACTGTGTGTGTGTCTGACCCTCTAAATACATAACAGGTCAGAGGTAAAACAGAGGCAGGTGAATTAGTACCAAGTAATTACAGCGGACCTACTTCACCGAGTCTGGATTAATAACTCCAGCAATATTATATACATGCACTCAGTTATTATTCTCTCTTACTGTTCATTAAGATGAAATAAAATAGGCGCGTCATTTCGGCGAAAATAAAACTCGTTCCCTCTTTTTTATAACTGGATACTGATACAGTGACTGTCTTTTCATTTATTAATGACTAGAGCATGTGTATGCAGTGTTTGGGAAAGTACATATTACCACTGTGTTTCTATTGCATCATAAATTTAGATTTTTAGATTTTAATCCCTTGTTGATCCCACAGTGGGGAAATTTAGTCTCCGCATTTAACCCATCCTTGAAGTGAAACACCCACATACACACACACTAGTGAACACACACACTAGGGGGCAGTGAGCACACTTACCCGGAGCGGTGGGCAGCCCTATCCACGGCGCCCGGGGAGCAGTTGGGGGTTAGGTGCCTTGCTCAAGGGCACCTCAGTCATTACTGTCAGTTCAGGGAATCAAACCGGCGACCCTCCAATTACCATAACAACTGCTCACTTGTTATACATAAAATGTACGTATTCATAAGTACAACTTATATCATACCATATCATATCATAACCTTACTTCTCTCTAGGTATAAGTGCTGGGTTGGGTTGCCAGGTAGTGCACTTATGCTTATATGTCCCTTTGTAGTGTTCTCTCTAGGTATCAGTACTGGCTCTTGATCGGGCAGCATCTGAGCTCATAGCGAGTTTTAGACTCTATGGCACGGTTGTAGGTCGCTCTGGATAAGAGCGTCTGCTAAATGCCTTCAACGTAAATGTAAATTTTACCATTTCATAACGGCCTTGTTAACACTCACTACAATTTCTGATTTATTATTTAGTAACAGCTCGGAAACTGGCATTTAATTAACGATTGAATTTAATTTGTTACCGTAAAATTACCATATGATTACCTACTTATTACCCATCTGTGAAGTGAAGTGCTACTGTACCAAAACGTCTGTGGACGGGGTTACCCAGTAAAGACGGCTCTTACTTCGTTCTGGTTGTGACTACATTGGTGACTTCATGGTGATCTCACTACTACTGGAATTCCATCGTGTCGGGTCGTCCGCTCACTCTTCCTTCTGCTGTTATGAAGTGGCGTAGATCCCATCAAAGTGTGGCTCGGTGTAACCGAGTCAGGTTTCTCTTTTAACTCTTAGTGATCGGATCACCATCACTGAGGGTCAACAGCATCTTGGATTCTTTGATTTCGGCTACATCCCTGTAGCCGTGGCTCTGGAAAACTTGTGCATCACTACTAGCACCAAACAGTAACATGTTAGTCCATTTACATAGAGCTTGGCCATTGAGTGCACTGGGACCATTAAGTGATGTAGAGTCTTTCTGATTAGAAGTCTTTGATGACGTTCTGTATCTTCCAGTGCTGCCCACTGCACGTCTGAATGACCAGCTGGTAATAGGAATTCTCTCCTTGGGCAACCTCAAGACACCGGTTTGTGTCTCTGTTCCTTATGGCCTGGCCCTGCAGGTGAAGCAGAGAGAGAAACCTAATGAATCAGAGTGCTTGGGTGGCCAGGGCCCCAAACCCCACCCCACCCCGGCACCTCCAGATGCCACCCCAAAATTTCTGCCATGTCATAGGCTTCCACTTCACTGCGGCACAGGTGTTTGCACCTTTAATAGGAGAGTGGTTTCGGTGATTCTGCTGGGCGTCCATGACTTGCTCAAAACCCAATGGTGCAACGCTTCGATCAGTTCGCTGGTAATTACTGCAGAAGCTTGGGAACCCAAAAAATGATATTTGGGATTAATCCACTGCCTTTATCACAGGCTCTTAACATGCACTGGCCCTTTGTACTGCACACTATCTGCCGATTCCCCTGGCTGTGTCCCAGTAGTTTCATGAAACTTCCTTTACTATCTGCATCCAGCTATCTGGATAGAGGCCTTGTCCTTACACAGCTCCTTCTGTTCAGGATGGACTTAGTAGTTCTAAGTGTGTTGAGCTAGAACTACAGTAAATGGTACAGTGCAGGAGAACACCACGGTCAGTAGATTTACCTGTTTAAATTCCCAGTGCATATGGAATTTTCTCTCCTTGGCTATTTTACAGTCATGCAGTCCAGGCGTGTGTCCCTCACCAGGGTCCACCAGGCAGCGGTTATTGTTGTACTTGTGGGATTTGATGCTTCCAATGTACATCTCCCCACTCAGCCTGTAGTAGCACCTCTGTGTACAACAGAAACAAAACACCATCGGACACTGCAGTATCAAGCGTTACTCTCATTGTAGCCGGGAAGGGTGGGCTACATGATGGATATTCCTCCTAATGAGATTATTAAGGGGACATTGTGGATGATATCAGCACTGAACCATGTGTGTTTATTACAAATATATCCCAATTAGTCCTATCAGCCACCCAGCTGTGTAAAACTGGTGGTGTAGCTGTTAGAACACGTACCTGAGGGCCGTAGAAATGGCACTGGTACAGAATAGGAACACTCCCCGGAACCGGACCCTGATCAATGCAGTTATTCTCTGATAGATCATTCGATAGCTGTCAAGGATGTACCAGAAATAGGTCAGTCCATAGCTGTCATGTAGAACCACTCACGCTCTGAAGAGCAGAGACTAGAGTTTTAAAAGTGTGCATGTAGATCAGCCTCTTTCTCCAGGTATGGATATGTAGAACGGTGGAATTCTGAGAGAAACGAATGCTACTTACGGCTCCGTAGCCGACCAGGTCCTCCCAGGTGTCCAGCTGAGGATAGACGTTGTCCATGTACCACTTGAAGGGCTTACATTTTAGTCTCTCCCTCAGCTTCTTCCTCTCCGTCACGTCCCCTATGTCAATCCCATGATCCTGAACAGCAACAAATAGAAACGATCCTCATGTAGACTCAACCATGGGACCGGTTCAGACCACAGTGTCATTACGTCTAGACCCCAGATTATATTTAGTATTGATTTAACATTAAGGGGCTTGCAGGCCACTACACCTAGAAGTCACCTACACCTAGAAAAGTTTCCCTTGCTTCCACCCTTTATGGAGTAACACTGAAGATATAAAAGCTACAAAAAACACATGAGCGTACGAGTTATGCAGAGACGTCTGGAAAAGATTGGAAGTTGCACCTGAAATCTTTTGACTGGTGGAGCATAGTTGTAGAACCCTCTACCACAGTGGTCCTCAGCCCTGGTCCTGGAGATCTCCCTACTGGCGGGATTTGAAATGTATCTGAATCTGATGCCTGCCACTCATTCCATAAAGTTGGGATCATGTTTACCACCGCTGTGTTCCATCACACTTTCCCCTAACAGCACCTAATGATCGCTTGACTGAGGACACAACCCGATCCAGTTTCTGTTCCGCAAGTCTTTGGCTGTGGAGCCATACAGGCTCTTTGTTCTCATATTGCGAGTTTATCAAAACATATGTTTAGTGGAAGAGGGTTCTGGACCGAAGCCAGGTCATTTAGATGTGCCTGAAAAACCGGTCTCTAGAAGGCGTCACCCGTTGCTCCAAAAAGTGTTCAGTGTTGAGGGCGCTTTCACAGACATCCAGGTTACCCACTAATACCTCGGCAGGCGCTGGGATTAGAACCTGAAGCTGGTAACAGCCTGGATGGTCTTTTTCTTCTTTGGCCCTGAGAACACAACATTCATCGGGCCACAGAACACGGTTCCACTGCGCTGGAGTCTAGAGAGCTCAGCAGTGTTTCTGGATGCCGCTGGTGAATGATATCCACTGTGTGTAGTTCCTTAATGTACTGAAGGGACGTGTGGATAGACAACACATGGTCAAAGTGTCCATATCCATCGCAGAAGTCGTCGGTTCCTAACGTAGAGCTGTCTGAGGGGTCGAACTCGCTTCCTGGATGCATTCCAGTATAACGCACCACCCGTGATTTGAACTTTTCACAATGCTCCTAGTCTCAAATTGCTCCTGTGCCAGCTTTTTTGGAACATGCTGCAGGTATTAAATATAAAATGAGGGTATATTTATAAAAAACGAGCTCAAGGTCAGTATGGCAAACCCTTCCGTATCTGCTCTGTGTACGGGTTTCGTCTAAATACGGGCCAACTACTTTCTGTTCTAATGTGCAGTTTACTAACTGTCCTGTCTTTTCTGGAACTAGTTTGTATTTTGAATGATGTCTAGCTTGAGTTCAGGCCGCAGTTTCACCAGGAAATGATATATATAATATGCATAAATACAGAAGTATTGCATATTTATAACTTTACCAACCTTCAAGGGGAGATTCCAGCTCACAAGGACGTTGGTTTTGTATTCATCCATCCAGACTTCAGCCACCCTCAGAGCATTTCTTCTCAATGGCACGCTCAAGTCTAGGGCGTAGGGCTTATGTGCCCGCTCTAAGTGGGCGATCCGGGAGCACGGCACCACCTCAATGCTTCCTCCACAGGTCCAAACCTGCAGCAATGCAGTGGTCAGATTTACCAGAGTCAGGACTTTTAACGTGCTTGTATTGTGGAGTCGAGACAGGTGTGATCACCAACCCGTATTCCCAGCTCTACGTTCTCGCCTCCATAGACTTCCATTCCTTTGTCCAGTCCTCCGATCTCTCCCAGGAATAACCGATCAGCCACGAGGATCCCCATGACGGATGGACTCCTGACAGCAGAAACGAGTTCACAGTAACACTGGGTATCATCACTAGTCTCACAGTCATGTGGTACAGAACCAAAGTGATGCCCATGGGCCTGAAACAGCACACTGGCGTTTCCTCTGTAGGTGGGTTACACCATGTTAATGAAGCAGCATTAGCCTGTCATTTATCATTAGCAGTGTTGTCTAGTAAAGCCACAGACTGGCTTAATGTCACATTAATTAAGTTTTGTGCTTACACCACATATAGTTGATCAGCCAAGACCTGTTTGGTGTCTGAAATATGCTTTGGTCTCTTTCAAAACTCCAAAAATGAGGACATCATAAAGGGGTCTTTCACGATACTAGAACAGAAATAAAACCATAACCTAACCTATATAAATGATTACCCACCTAATTGGGTGGAATAGATCAGTCGGGACTGACTAGCATTTAGAGGGCTGACCTCTGTGCTTAGCCGGTAGGCAAGCCACAATATCATATTATATTATATATAATATATAATATATATATATATATATAATATTTTTAACCCAATGAAATGCAAGGCATGTCTTTTGAAACGGACATGAGCCAAAGGCACACATACTCTTGTTGGAGAGTGAACATTTTAAATAGATCATCCCGAGAAGAGGACTAATAGGTGTCCAGGAATTGCGCCGGACAGAGGACTGGGAGTTGGAAAACCGGGCCTAAAACCCGATGTGTGGCCACCCTAGCTGGAAGAGGAGATATGAGACTGATAAGTACTGGAAGCTAACAGAGCGCTAAACCGTTTACACACACTCAATAATCCAATCCTAACTGGATTCCTGCAGTTATCTCATTTTTCAAGTGGCCATGAAAAAGCCAAGGACAAGGAGTCCCAACTAACTTAGTGTTAGCTTTAGCATTAGCTCATCTAAAGGTACAGGTCTCAGACATCATTCATAGCTGACATGAAATCCCACAGGAGGCAGCATCGCACAGCCTTCCTACATCCAAAAGAAGAAGAGCTCAACCAATCACAGGGCTGGGTTCATTTGCCAAATATTAAGTGGGAATAACAATGTTAACAACAATGTTAACAAATATTAAGTGTCGAATGTCAATCATTTTGAGAGAATGCATACTGAGCACAACAGGAACGACAGGCCTCATCCTTTTGTTCCCTCCGCACTACGCCTGGCTGCTTCCACATGGAAGGATGGAGTTTATATTTAAAGTTTTCAGGGTGGAGGTGGAAAGTTGAAATTGTGAATGAGCTAACTTACAGCAGACCTGGGAAATGTTTAAGGTTAACAATGCTAAAGCCTAATAATCTGGTACGTGTTCAGCATTTACGCTGGCAAACATCAAGTTGTATTGTCCGAGTGTTGCAGATTGTTAAGCATGACTTGTTCAGTAATCAGTATCATTAGTGCAGCCAAGTGGTGTTCAGGTTTGTGGTAGGAACCAGATTTTCCATTGTTTTCAATGGAGCCGCGAAGGAAACTGGCTGTGTTCAGAAGAAGGCAGTTGCGAGCAGAACATGTGAACACAGCAGTATTACCCATCTGTGCTGCGCTTAATGTTTTTCCAAGGTTGGCGGGTCTGGACTTGTAGCCCCAGAGAAAGAACCAAAGGAGAGCCTTTTTATCTAGTTGGCACACTCTTATATCAGAATGACTTACAATTGAATCATGGGACAGAGGATGGTCTTGTGCTTCATGAAGGGCAGTGGTGTTGCCAGCTATACAGTACACCAGCAAAACATCTGGTCTTGGGCTGATGGGCTACATGTCAGGTGGAAGCTAATTGTGTAAATTAGATTTTTGGTCAAACCATTGTTAGCAGTATTACCAGCTAAGTGATGCTATCGACTGAGTGTGACTTACTTTCCCGGCTCTGACTTGTCGTTAAGTGCGTACCACTCTGGCCTGAAGGACTCATACATGCACCAGAGCTGCCAGTCGAAAGCATGGGAGGCAGCAGCGTATTGAGTCACTTCGAGGGTGTCATAGTTCACTCGGTCGAACACCGGAGACAGCACCACCGTCCTGTCGGCTTTGATTCTAGCCAGCAGCGGTTCAGCCCTGAAATCAGAGAGATGAAATACTGATTGTTAACGAGGCTCTGTGTGGGCTGGTGGAGGTTCCACACTGGTGTAGGGTGTGTTCTCCTGACATGGGTTGGGTCCACTGGTCCCCTTAAACACGTCATTGGCCAGTGCCTGCTATGTTTTACTGAATGGTGTCTATTTGCCACTCTGCTTGGACTTCATGTAGCCCCACAATGGTGGGATACTCCTGCAGGATATGGCATCGTACTGTTTGGCCCACGTATTGGTCCTAGCAGCATTCTGGAGAGTTCTGAGAAATGATCACGTATGCATGTTTGCCTGGCATGAGCCCAGTCGAGCATGTGGTGGACCTGAACTGCATCAGGTTATTAGACTAAATGAATTACCAAAGTCAGAGAGACTGTTATATGATCGTTGGGAGATGCGGTTTTGTCCTGAAATGCGTGTGTGTGTGTCGTAGACATGGTGACCCCTGGTTCCCACCACTACCACCACTGTAAAGAGGGGCTGGTAAGTTTCTCTATAACAGAACTACAGGAAGTACATTTACCATAGTTCGTGCACTTCAATATGGGCATCCAAAATGGCCACAACGTCACCAGCAGCTGCCTCGTATCCTGAAACGCGTGCTTGCGCCAGACCCAGTCGCTGTTTGTGTCTCACCCTCTTAATTAAACCCGGCTTCTCCTGATGAACCGAGACGATATACTCATCAAGCTTCTCCTTGAGGTCCTCTACGGAGGGAAAGCTTCAGATTAGACACAGACTGAGCTCTTTCAGATCAGATCCAGCACTGAGGTGCAGCCGGGGCGTCACCTGGACCCGCAGCAGCTCAGACACACAGCTCCTATCGTTCATGATCACATGACCTGTGAGTGACAGTTAGACTACAGACCGTTAGTGCTGTGGTCGTCCACCAGGACGATCTCCTTCAGCAGGTGAGCAGGCGTTTTGTCAATGATGCTGCGGATGGCTCTCTTTAGGATGGACAGAGCTTCGTCCAGGAAGATCAGAACCACAGTGACTGTGGGGAGCTCCTTCGGGTAAACCTTGGTAGCACATCTGAGGAACCAGAAACAGAACCATCAGGTTCAGTACGTGGGACTGAACATCTACTGGCTTTTTGAAACGAGTGTCTTGTGATTGTGATATGAGGGAAGCATGAGTACAGAAGTCCAGAAAATGATAACTACCTCATGGCCTCTCTGAACTTCTGTAACATGGAGACAGTTGCTAGGCTGGGTGCTTAAAAACCTATTATAATTATATATATATATTTAAAATAAACACATTCTTACTTGGGGTCTCGTGTGTCCTTCAGGCTCCTGTTCAGAGGCAGTCTGTCGCTGAGGAACACGTTGTACCCGTAACGCACGAAGAGGTCCTGCGCCTGCTTCTGCTCCTCCTCTGTGAGATGGTCACCCCACTTAGTGAACAGGTACGATTTGGGGAACAGCTTTTTCTTCTTCTCTGGCTTCGGTTCCTTCGGCTGCTCCTCTGCTACTCTGAGCTCTCTTCTCTGACTCAGCTCCAGAGTCTCCACTGTGGAGGAGAGAACCTTGTTAGGCGTCAGGCTGCTAATGCGCTTCTCAGTGTTAAAAATCTGACTAGTACAGCAAACTGGGGACAACTATGCCCGGAGAAGTGGGCAGCCCTATCCACGGCCTCCAGGGAGCAGTTAGGAGGGGTTAGGTGCCTTACTCAAGGGCACTTCAGTTGTTGCTGAAGGTTCAGGGAATCGATTCGGTGACACCTCGGGTCCTAAGGCAGGTTCCCTAACCTTCAGCCCACAACTGCATGGTTACGTGATCCTGTGATGTTTATGACGACAGTGAGGGTCCAGTTTTGAGGTTCCTGGTGTTCCTTAGGACCTCCAAACTTTATAAACACATTGGCTGAATCTCAAATGTCTCCCTAGTCCCGGAGAGAGGTCTAACAGGGGGTCTGATGGTCGAGAGGGTAGTACAATGCATAAAGCTTTATGTAACCCTTGCATGCTTGATATGTGAGTTATGAAATCTGGAAATCTGCACATAAATGGTGTCCCATATATCCCATACGCCATTAGACACATGTGGCTGCACCTCAAATGGCCTTTGTAGTAGCACTAGTTTTAAGACCTACTACGTGTACTACGTAGTGTACAATCCCTGAAATAGACGTGAACCCATTTTCTCGCTCCCTTGACATAGAATTCCGCTTGTTTCCAGCACATTTCTAGCCCACCGTGGCTCCCATGATGCTTTGTGAACACTTAGCCTGTATTTAGTTGAAAAACAGTGAGTAAAGTTTTTGGATTGGACTTCCAGTATGCATGCTCATGTTTTCAGGTTGGGCGAACTGCTGAGCAGGTTGGGTGGGCATTGGGTCGTGGCAAGGAGAATCACGGTCACCCAGGTTGGTTCTTTAATTAATAACACGGTTGGAGTCCTGTGACTTGGCACGGTTGAAGAAGCATGGTCTTCTCTTCTTCAACATTTCTCTTCGCCTCTGTAATAGCCGCTTCTCATAGTGTTACTCACGATGCAGTTTTATGTTCCTTAAATAGATACGCTATATTGCCAAATGTATTCGCTCGTCTGCCGTTACACGCCTATGAACTTGAGTGACATCCCGTTCTTAATCCATAGAGTTTAATATGATGTCATCCCGCCCTTTACAGCTATACCAGCTTCAGCTCCTCTGGGAAGGCTTTCCACAGTTTAGGAATGTATTTATGGGAATTTCTGACCATTCTTCCAGAAGCACATTTGTAAGGTCAGACACTGATGTTGGATGAGAAGGCCTGGCTCTCAGTCTTCGCTCTAATCCATCCCAAAGGTGTTCTACAGGCCAATCCAGTTCCTCCACGCCAGACTCGCTCATCCATGTCTGTATGGAGCTTGCTCTGTGCACTGGTGTGCACAGGAAGGGGCCGTCCCCAAACTGTCCCCACAAGCTTGGAAGCATGGGATGGTCCAGAGTCTCTTGGTCTGCTGAAGCATTAAGAGTTCCTCTCACTGGAACTAAGGGGCGGAGCCTAACTCCTGAACACCACCCCCACACCATAATCCCACCTCCACCAAACTTTACACTCGGTACAGTGTAGTCAGACAGGTACCGTTCTCCTGGTACCACCAAACCCAGACTCGTCCATTAGATTGCCAGACGGGAAAGCGTGGTTGATCACTCTAGAGAACATGTCTCTTTGGTGATGTAAGGCTTGGATGAGTTCATTGTGGAGATGGTGGAATATTTAGTAGGGCACTTGTTTCACGACTGCACTTGTTGCACAGGTGGCATCCTATCACGGTACCACTCTGGAATTCACTGAGCTCCTGAGAGCAACCCATTCTCTCACTAGTGTCTGTAGGAGCAGTCTGCATGACTAGGTGCTTGGCTTTATACACCTGAGGCTATGGAAGGGATTGGAACGTCCATAGATAATCTGTAGCCTGGGTATGTAAATACCATGTGTTAGTAGTGGTTGGTGTAGCTCAGTGGGTAACATCACTACCTGCCATGGAGCCACCACCACATGTGGGAGACTGTTACCTTGTGTTACTCTACAAACCCAGCGCCTGTGCCTGTTTCGTCTTTTCCCTCCACTGTTGCATTATGAGCAGCTCCATGATCAGCCACAGGGGGGTGACCTCTAGCATGGGAAGCGGTGGCCACCACCATGGAAGCTTTCCACTGCGCTCTACTCGGCTTCTCTGCTGATTTGGGGAAGCTTTATTAGACTTTGTGCCCTTACAAATTCAACAGGACTTTTAATCAGTATGGGAAGGCTGGTGAAAGATTATTAAAGTGACTCTGACATTTATAAGGACACAGGGAACCCTACTGAGTGATTAATACTATCTGTAAAAACATTTATGCATTGAATTTGATGGTCAGTAATCCAAACATTGTATTTGTTTTAGGAGAGGCTTTTAGAGCTCATATTATTGAACGTTTTGTGCTGCATATTTGAGGGCATGCTCTTTACTGTCAAGGGTAACCAGGATGTAGGAGCAGTGCTTGAGGTGGAAATAAAGAGATGCAGTAATGGTCAGTATCAGCAAATCATTTTGAAACATTCGATGATTTTGTCACTGCGATATTCAGAGAGGATTACTGTGGTATCATAGTTTGCAGAGTCTGATATGTTTACAGTAATGGTGATAGGGAGCAGGTACAACAGTAATAATAATAATAGTAATAATAATAATAATAATAATAATAATAATGTTAATTTATAGAGCACCTTTCATACTGTTTGCACCTTAAAGTGCTTTACAGACAGTTTACAGAAGTAGCAGTACTACTTCTCACACCCACAGACACATATACATATACACACATAAACACACACATATACATACACATATATACATATACACACACACACAAACACACACACACATGTATACACAAACACATACATAAATACATATACACACACACACATACACAAACACATACACAAACACATACATATACATACACACACACACACATATATACATATACACACACACACACATATACACACACACACACACACACACACACACACACACACATATACATATACACACACACACACACACACACACACACACATACACACACACACATACACAAACACATATACATATACATATATACACACACACACACACACACACTTAAACACCATGTTAATGTATTTATAATTAAGCGCTGAGGTAAAGAGATACGGGTTTAGGTCTGTATTAAAGTGAGCTCTGAGCTCGACTGTCTAGTAGAAGCTGGAACTGAGCTCCACAGTTTAGAAGCAGAGGAACTGAAAGAGCCTCTCCATGTTTCCTGTACTGTACTGAAGGTGTACAGAAGATCAGGACCTGCAGATCTGAGATCAGGAGCTGGAACATACACAGAGAGACGTTCTGTGATGTGAGCAGGTTCTAGATAATTTAGAGTCTTACAGACCAGCAGCAGAACTTTAATGCCTATTCTAACAGATACAGGCAGCCCAGTACAGCACTTTCAGAACAGGAAGGATACGAGCTCTGGGTTCAGAAGAGGAGGGATATGAGCTCTGTGTTCAGAAGAGGAGGGATATGAGCTCTGTGTTCAGAAGAGGAGGGATATGAGCTCTGTGTTCAGAACAGGAGTGATATGAGCTCTGGGTTCAGAACAGGAGTGATATGAGCTCTGTGTTCAGAACAGGAGTGATATGAGCTCTGTGTTCAGAACAGGAGTGAAATGAGCTCTGGGTTCAGAAGAGGAGGGATATGAGCTCTGTGTTTGGAACAGGAGGGATATGAGCTCTGGGTTCAGAAGAGGAGGGTTATGAGCTCTGTGTTTGGAACAGGAGGGATATGAGCTCTGGGTTCAGAAGAGGAGGGTTATGAGCTCTGTGTTCAGAACAGGAGTGATATGAGCTCTGTGTTCAGAACAGGAGTGATACGAGCTCTGGGTTCAGAAGAGGAGTGATATGAGCTCTGTGTTCAGAACAGGAGGGATATGAGCTCTGTGTTCAGAACAGGAGTGAAATGAGCTCTGGGTTCAGAAGAGGAGGGATATGAGCTCTGTGTTTGGAACAGGAGGGATATGAGCTCTGGGTTCAGAAGAGGAGTGATATGAGCTCTGTGTTTGGAACAGGAGGGATATGAGCTCTGGGTTCAGAAGAGGAGTGATATGAGCTCTGTGTTTGGAACAGGAGGGATATGAGCTCTGGGTTCAGAAGAGGAGGGTTATGAGCTCTGTGTTCAAAACAGGAGTGATATGAGCTCTGTGTTCAGAACAGGAGTGATACGAGCTCTGGGTTCAGAAGAGGAGGGATATGAGCTCTGGGTTCAGAAGAGGAGGGTTATGAGCTCTGTGTCTAGTACAGGAGTGATATGAGCTCTGTGTCTAGTACAGGAGTGATATGAGCTCTGGGTTCAGAAGAGGAGGGATATGAGCTCTGGGTTCAGAACAGGAGTGATACGAGCTCTGGGTTCAGAACAGGAGTGATATGAGCTCTGTGTTCAGAACAGGAGGGATATGAGCTCTGTGTTCAGAACAGGAGGGATATGAGCTCTGGGTTCAGAACAGGAGTGATATGAGCTCTGTGTTCAGAACAGGAGGGATATGAGCTCTGTGTTCAGAACAGGAGGGATATGAGCTCTGTGTTTAGTCCCACAGGACCACCACAGAGCAGGTATGATGTGGGTGGTGGTTCATTTTCAGCACTGCAGTGACACTGACGTGGTGGTGGTGTGTTAGTGTGGGTGGTGCTGGTGTGAGTGGATCAGACACAGCAGTGCTGCTGGAGTGTTGAGACACTGTGTCCACTCACTGTCCACTCTATTAGACACTCCTACCTTGCTGCTCCACCTTGTAGATGGACAGTCAGAGACGATAGCTCATCTGCTGCTGCACAGTGCAGTGTTGGTCATCCTCTAGTCCTTCATCAGTGACTACAGGACGCTGCCCACAGGACGCTGCCCACAGGACACTGCCCACAGGACGCTGTTGTGTTGGATGGTTTTGGTTGGTGGACGATTCTCAGTCCAGCAGTGACACTGAGGTGTTCAGCAGCACTGCTGCATCTGATCCACTCACACCAGCACCACACACACTAACACACCACCACCACGTCAGTGTCACTGCAGTGCTGAGAACGATCCTCCACCCACATCATACCTGCTCTGTGGGGGTCCTGTGGGGGTCCTGACCATTGAAGAACAGGGTAATACAGTACACAGAGAAACAGATGGACTACAGTCTGGATAGTCCTGTATGTAATATATATAGATATTTATAATATATCATGACTGTTTAATAAGAGTAAACAGTGAACTGCCATGCTGATCAACACCGGTTGTGCTGTTCAGTGAAGTTATGGTGAACGCACACAGCTGTGCAGTCGTTTTTGAAACGCTTCCTGATGTGTGAAATGGAGCATGTGAGAGGTGACAGTGAAATGTAGACGTTCCGGTACTGCGTACCGAGTACCACCCCACGTCGAGCACTGTGTAGGAATAACCCTTTACAGTGCAGTGCAGTATCAGTCGTCTTCATCCTCTCCCTCAGTTATGAAGCTAAAATCCATTTAACCACACACGGAATAGAGACGACTTAACACTACTTATTCTAATCTCACAGTGTCACATAATCCCAATCTCCGTCCACACAATAGTCTCATCTCCAGTTAACACGTCTTATACTATCAGGATATTTAACCAGTTCCTAGACTTTTGATTCTTGAGAGATTTTAGTAAGACGCAGTTTCTCACTGTACTGGGAGACAATTTGGTTTATTTTTTGAAAAATTGATTTACTAAAATCAAAAGTAAAAAAAGTCCCATCTAGAAATAAATTACTTAATCTAATGATTTTACAGCAATCTCGAAATTAGAAACATAGAGATACGATTTACTTTAATAATAATTTTACTTCACAAGAAATCCTGGAATTAGTCGGTTCCAGTCTGGAAACGTGAAGATTTAGCTGATCAGTAGAGAAGGCTGGGTTCAGAGTATTTTATGGGATTTTTAATCCTAATTTAATTAAACTGAATAAATAAAGGCAGAGGAACTAGGAAATACATTCCTAAAACACTGGGCTGGGTGGTGGTGGAGGGGGGGGCGGGGCCCTGGGTGACATCTACGATTGAGCCATGGAGATTTAAATATGCCTTCATTTCCTGGTAGGTGAAATCTGTCGGCTTGTTGAATGGAGTGTATTTTGTACGTATGCTGCGGGTGTCCTTCTGCAGTCAAGCAGCTGAACTGTTCCTGCATCTGGTGCAGCTCGTTATACCAGTACATTATTACATTTGAGGATTTCCAAAATCATTTAGACATAACAACCATATCCCTGATCAATATGACCCCATATACGCTGAATGTAGAATCTAGAAAATAACTTTATTAATCTATTATTATAAACCATTATTTCTAATTATATTCAATCCTGGCACATATCCAACAGTTTGCAGTATTAAAAAAGGGCAATTTTGTGGAAAAGTTAAATTGGTCTAATTAAAGGAAGTACCAACATAATAATAATAATAATAATAATAATAATAATAATAATAATAACAACAACAACAATCAGCAATAACTAGTAATAATAATAATAATAATAATAATAATAATAATAATAATAATAATAATAATAATTAGTAATAATAATAATAATTAACACTAATAATAATGATAATAATAATTAGTAATAATAATAATAATAATAATAATAATAATTAGTAGTAATGATAATAATTATTAATAATAATAATAATCAATAATTAATAATTAATAATAATAATACACATTAATACATATTAACTGTGTAAATGGATTTCTCTGGTGTTTCTATCAAGCAGTCTTTAATCAGATCAGGCCACCTGAACAGTCTTACCTAATTTATCGACCCGCTGCTCGAGTCCCTCCAGCTTCTTTAAAATGCTGCCGTCGCTGGAGCTCTCCTGAGCTCTGGGGAAAACCACATGGGACACGGGATACAGGCAAAGTGTAGAAATGCCGAGGATCGCCAGTCCTTTAATCACACCACGGCACCTCATCTTCACACATCAGCTCCAGCAGTCCACTCTATCACTGCTCTGTCTGAGGTGACAGTCCAACAGCACCTGTGCTCAGGTAACAACCGCCTGTGTGTAACCAACCCTCTGCAGATAAGATACCATGGAGTGGTTGCTGGCGACTTTCACTTCACAAAGGCGAAAACGATTGATGAGGTCATGAGGAATGTGTGTAAGCATCGGCAACAGGTAATAATGCATCACCTTTTCAGTCAGGTGTGGGGCTGGGAGGGGCCGTGAGCTGGAAGTCATTCAGCAGCCCGTTAGCACCGCCTGAAAAATGATGGCAGCCGTTGCAGCTGCACACGCACACACGAGTCACACACAGGCACTGATCCCCGATAGGAAGATTAAAGCCCAGTCAGAGACCCGGGAGAACGTCCCAGAATACCGGTATTCAAAGCCAACAGTAAAACAAATCCACATGCTCCTCTCCTTTGTGCTCCTTCAGGAGCTCCACCCACCACATTCATGGATGTGCACTGACAAGGTGAACAACACTAGACTACCAAATTTGTTATTTTGATCTTTGTGGCCATAAACTCTTCGCAGGTGGGACAAATACCATGACATAGTGCTAGAGCGAACACCAACTCAGCCAGTACAGTAAGTAACGTCAGCTCGGGGCTGTGGGTCAGGTGTGACAGATATGTCACTGTCTGACAGCGTACCAGGAAAGAGACGGGGAAAACAAATTGGCTTTGTGCTCAGCTCTCAACTCTCAATCCATTTCCCTTTTTTTACAAGACTTTTAATTAAATATAAATATATTTTTATGGATTTTTTAAACCAGAACTTCCTTCATTTTATAAGTGTATTTTTTTAAACTCTATGAACAAAAAAAACAAAACAATAAAAACTACAATTTAGTTGATTTGCTATGTTGTGTTTAAGTATGCACTGAATATCGGCATCCGGAACTATTTGGCTGGAAATGGCGAAAAATCTAATTTCTGTGTTCGGACCAATAAGGGAAAAGACTGAATCATGAATACCGCACAATGGCGTTTTTAATGGGGCTGTTACTTTTATCTTTCACTAAGCTCCAGGGCTAGAGCCAGCTCAGGGATGTGGCTCAGGGGTAACAGATATGTTTCAGTCAACAGTGCACCAAGAGAAACCCTGGGAAACACTGGCTTTGTGCTCAAACTCTCAAATCCGTTTTCCAATTTCCCTTTTTTAAACAACTTAGATAGACAGAATAGACGTAGATTTTCATTTATTCGTTTATTTTTACCAAAAACTTTGTTTGTCTTCACGTTCTGTGTGTTCTTTTTATACTTTATACACAGACATATTCATAGACAGTTTTATTGTATGAAAGTTTCCGAAAGAAACGCATTTCAGTCCTTCATAGAGCTGAACAACTTACCAACGTCATATAAAAATCGCAGTTTTAACGGAGTGCAATTCTCAAAGTTTTAAATCACCGCCTACACTAAAAAATCTAACTTTAACTTTTAATTGGGGGAAATTTAGATCTGAAGGAGTCACTGTGTTCATTCAGAAATCACAATTTCATTTTAATACTCACTATAGCTGCAATTTCTCTACACTAGAAATGTTAACTTAATTTAAAAAAAACTGGAACTGGCAAATTGGAACACCTGCAATTTTTTTTTTGCACAGCCCATATTTCCACTTTGTGGCTGTAACAAATCTGAAGTGGGATAACTGTGGATGAGCAAGTAGATGGGTAAGGCCATCTGGAGATAACCCAAGGGTGGTGTGCATAAACCTATAGTTAGCTCCAGTCTGGCTATGTTGATGTTCAACCTTGTGCATAAACCTATAGTAATAATAATAATAATTAGGTATAATAATAATAGTATATAATTAGGTATAATAACCTATAGTAATAATAATAATAATTAGGTATAATAATAATAGTATATAATTAGGTATAATAACCTGTAGTAATAATAATAATAATAATAATGTGGATTTACTGGTTTCCTTGGCCTTGATAAAGAGGAGGGTGTCAGGAACAAACAGATCATCGTTAATTGGCAGTTTGATATTCAGGTCCAGCAACGAACACGGAACAATCGTAAACAGGTCGAGGCTGAGAGAGACAGACCAGGGACGAGAACCAGAGAGTCAGATAACCAGCGAGCGAATCCAGAGGGAGATCCAAGCCAGGAATCCAAGCGAGCCGACGGAGAGGTCAAAACACAGAGAGCAAGCAGAGGATGCAAACGAACCAGCAACCAAACGGGGGAGTCGAGTACCAAGGGAGGATCGTAAACAGGAATAGCAAACAGAGAGAGCGCTTGGTATGCAAACAGAGTGCGGCATTACTTCACAAAGTGGATGTGTGTGTGTGGGTGTGTGTGTGTGTAGGTTAAGTAGCAGTGGGGAAATTATATGGGAGCCGGAAGCGTGACAGTAGCCCCACGCCCCCGGGAATCCGAAAGGGAAGACGAGCGAGAATGACCACGCCAACGACGTCCCCCAGTGCTAGACAACTGAAAAGGGAACCCCCTCCTGGCCCCACCTGACACGGCCCGGAACAGGGACCCCCCTTCAGAGGGACCACAACCTCGTCAACCAACAGACGGGCTCAGGGCCTGCCATCTAGGACAACCACTTCGGCTACCAGCGGACAGGCTCTGGGACAGCCACCGTGGTGCCATCATTCGCTACCAGCGGGACGCACTGGGTGGCAGCGGTGAAACACTTAGACAAGAGCCGGATCCAGGACTCCAGGATCCCCGGGATTAACACCCGAATGATTCCCCTGGCACAGATGGACTAGCAGCTCCCCAGACGATCTCCCCTCATTAGGGTGATCAAACAAGGCCTTAAATCAAGTCGCTTAGGTTCACAGGTGCCCATTCCAGAGCCTTGCCAGTCAAACCAGAGATAAGAGATATGAGATTTATCAGAACCGGGAGGAGAGTCTGAAAGGAAGATAGAGCATTGCTAAAGAAAGCCTCAACACTGGTTAGGAACACCGACAAACTTGTCTGGCCTACTCACTGGGAATGAACCGGTCGTAAGGGACAAATGAGGCGACTAATTCGTTCTCAGTTGAGCAATTTGTGAAGAAATGTCTCCGAGGTG
>JAMWET010005738.1:280000-299222 GCA_024036415.1 Prochilodus magdalenae
CTCAAGCAGTCAGAAAGCTCTCTGAATCGTCCCGTTGTAAGGGTGAAAAGGTGCGGTGCAGGAGCCAGACCCGGGAAAAGGCACTGGTCCCGGGACTCTCTAAAGACACACGCCCAGGACACACTCCATGCGGGGTAGAAGTGGTGTTTATTGGCCCAAGCAACCACAGATCTCACCATTACTGTCCGGAGTAACTTAGAAGCGGCTGCATCAGACGGGAGGCTAGGCTACAACTAGCTCCTTCGTCCCGCGCAGAGAGCTACAGCTCAGCGCGCATGCGCAATAGTCAAGTGCACGTAATCAACCGTTACACCGTTACCGCTAGTCGCTAACGCTAGTCCCAAACTACATTCACCCACGCTATTAGTGTGTATAAAACAGTGCACCCCCTTTAGAAGTGTTCTCAGTAGTGCAGTGGGTAAAGCTACAGAGTGTGCTGTTTGGGACGCAGCCTCACGGTCTAACGTCAGTGTTAGTGTATTATAAGTATTACTGTGTAGCTTTATAGTAGTTAGGTCCAACACTGATACTGAACATTATGTGTAGAGTAGATGTTAATGATGTTTTCTGAACAGCTAGATTGCAGTAAAGATATTCATATCATGTAGGAAAAAAAGACTTTTATTTTGAAAGCGACAGCAAGTGCCGCAGCCTCATCTTTAGACCTTGCTAAAGTTTGTGTTGAGGTGCCTGTTCAGTTACCAGCCTCACTGGCCTCAGCTTTCGGCTTGACAGAGCGTCTGGACTGAAGTTGGTGTTCGCCAGCGTTGGTATCAGTAATGAGAGCCTTGTTATAGGAACACACTGGGAGGGTTTGGGTTTGAGTGGTCGAGCTCGGGCTGTCCGAAAGCTCTCTGAATCGTCCACTAGCATTACATTTACATTCATGGTATTTAGCTGACGCTCTTATCCAGAGCGACTTACAAGGTTAATCATATTACAGGTAGGCCAATGTAGTGTTCGGGGTCTTGCCCAAGGACTCTTATTGGTGTAGCACAACGTAGTCACCCAGACTGGGATTCGAACCCCAGTCTCCCACATGTGGTGGTGGCTCTCTGGCGGGCAGTGGTGTTATCCGCTGAGCTACACCAACCAGCATTAGTAACTGTGGTGTTCAGGAGTTGGGCTCGGCTGGGCTCCTAATGCTTCAACTCTGGATGGACAGTTTCATGCTCCTGACTTTGGGGAAGGTCCGTTTGGCGACGGCCCCTTCCTGTTCCAACATGACTGGAGCTGATAGAGTGAGTGTAGATACAGGGAGGTGGCTTTAATGTTATGGCCTGTATGTGGTGGGTGTATGTACCTCGTAAATCTCGCTAATGCTCCTAAACTCTGTTTATGTAGATCCTGGTGATCTGGAATCAAAAGAATTGACCGTAAGACGTCTCATCACTAGTCTAGTAAAGCCATTTAATTACTACTTTAGAAGCGACCCGTTGGTCCAGCATCGCAGATAAGGCCTTACATGCATGTTACAGGTGAACTGGAGCCACACAGTACAAACGTCGACACTTGGCACCTAAGCTATAAAAGGCTAAGTGGCTGCTGTTGACTTTCTGGATTCCAGGAATGTCTGAACTGACATTGGGAAATTCAAACTGCCATGTCACTGTGCTGAAGCAAGTTGTTCAGGATCCTACAGATGTCTTAAAGGGGTATGGAATGTGCAGCATGGGGCTTAAACAGTGTTAACCGTTGTCTGAATGGAGACGGGAGTTGTCCTTTGTGTATTTCTTGTTTTTTTTTAACACCAGTTACAACTTTGTGAGTCTCCATCAGAGAGAACCATTGGGGGAGCTGGGAGAAAGTATACGTCTTTGCGCGTGGGCTTCCTTCTATGCTCCAAAATACCATCATCATCAAAGAACAGCTGGACCCGGGACAGAGATGGCCACAAGTCACAAAATACAAGTCCAAGTCAAGTCACGAGTCTTTAGACTAGAGTCCAGGTCAAGTCTTAAGTCAATTTGCACAAAGCATATATAGTAACTGTAGCATTAAAAAAAGTGCCATGCTCTACAACTCTCAGACAGAACAAACTAGAAGCAATATCGCTTTTAGTTCCGGCACCATACTCAAACACTTCCTGTTTCCGGCCAGCTGAAGGGGTTAACACTATGTTATATAGCTGGAATGATGGCTAAACGGCTAAGCGGCTAGCACAGACCTATCCGGGTGTGTGTTCAGATGCAGTATTAAGTTTGATGTGGTCGATCCAGTGTCTGTAATTTGTCTCCCACACTCTCTGCACGTCGCCACTCCTCTGTTATATGCTAGGATTGTGAATTCCCTGTAACCAAAGGCTACCACGTACGGCGCTCGCGCCGAAGCCGTCGCTAACTCGAGTGCCTATCTCTGACCCAGAAGGAGGTGTGGGAGTGCGGTGCTGTTGGGAAGAAAGATAAAGATGAGCAGGATCAATAACTGGTGATAAGTTTAGACTGATATGATCAATATTTATTGAGCTACACATACAGAAGTCTGTCTCTCAGTATGGCGTCGGGCCGCCGTGTTTGCTAACCCAACACGCCAGACGTCTCGGTTTGGAGCTGTAGAGGTTCCTAATGGTGTCCTGTGATAATCCATCCCATGCAGCTTGAACATCCTCACACAGTTCCTGCAGATGGTGCGGTAGGGGTGGAGGTGGAGCGACACCAGGCCTTGTGGACGTGTGACGGATTCCTCAGTCGTCTCTCATCACCGAAGATGACCAGGAAGGCCAGTGGGATGCAGGTGTAGTGCTGGATAGTTTTGGTTGGTGGACGATTCTCAGTCCAGCAGTGACACTGAGGTGTCCACACACACTAACACACCACCACCACGTCAGTGTCACTGCAGTGCTGATAATGATCCACCACCCACATACTACCTGCTCTGTGGTGGTCCACGAGGGACACGAGGTCTTCTGGACGTGTGACAGCAAACGTACATTTGGGTGCTGACCACGGTGCCTCCACACATGGATTCGTTGGGCGTCTCCACCAAGACTAAAGCAGGACTCGTCACTGAAGATGACCCGCTGCCATTCTGAGTCACTCCATGACAGTCTGGTACGACACCACTGCAGTCTTTGGTGACGTGGTGTTAAGGATAGGGCTGCCCTCTAGGTGTCGACGATTCGAATCGTCAGTCGGCGACCCTTTAAGGCGACTGAGACCCCTCAAGTCGACTGACAACAGTGAGCTTTTTTTTCTGAACAGATTAAAGCTTACAAAAATGCATAAGAACTTTAAGAATGTAAAAAGACATTTTAATAATTATTAAAGGGGGATAATAAATATATATTTAAGTTGGGCTGTGACGCATGCTTGCTAAAAAATTAAATCCACGTGACGTGCTGGCGTTTCACCGCTGAAGGCAGCTGAAGCTGAGAAACACGGGTGGAGCGATGTCTCAGAGAACGAGGAGGAGCTTCTGAAGAAGAGAACCGGAACAAATGAAACGGAATTCTGCTCTTCATTCAGTCAGACGTCCAACACTGCTCCAAATGAGGGAGCTGACTTTCAGGTTAGACATAACGGCTGTTTTCTGCTCCTATTGAAGAAGCTGTTAGAAGTGATATTAAAAAGACTATAAGCTATAAGAGCTAATGCTTAGTATAACTACGCGCTGCTGCCCGACGCTATATCCTGTAATTAAATCAGGCTCCAGTTCAGATCGATCCTCATACTGTAGAGCTGCTTTTTCAGCTTCCTCGTAACCATTCCAGTCTCTGTGCTGAGGTGTTGAGATGTCTCCAGGTTCCCAGCTGTTTCAGTAAAACAGGTTTACATGCTAGGATGAACACAACAGAGTCTGAGTAGCCACGACAGGGCAGGGCAGGGCCTCATCCCTGCAGGCACCAAAGAAACAATGAAGGCTCAATGTGTTTACCCCACTGGGCACAAAGTAAGAACTTAGGCAGCTCTGGCTTCACGTTTGCACTGGGGTCCCCAGTGATGGTGGAAATGCGTCAAGGTGCACAGTCTGTAGGTAGCCCCCTGGTAGCCCACGTTCTGTACTTCCCTATGCCACTATAAGCACAGTGGTAAACCCTATGGGAGAAGGTGGAGCCATGAATTCCACCAGAATGATGAACTCCACCAGCGGCGAGGAGTGACTTGCAAGAAAGCTAAATACTTGCCTTCGACCAAGTACCGCACTCTGAATTGGGGGTTGGTGTGGCTCAGCGACTAACACCAGTACCCCCCAGAGAGCTCTTGCCCCATGTGGGAGTTGAGGGGTTTGATGTTCGATGTTACAGATATAATAACAGGCCTGTTATAATAACAGGAGGGGAGTGACTTTCCCAAGAGAAGCTCCGAGTTATAATCACATACTGGAAATACCGTTTAATGATTCCAACAATTAATAAAACAATCAGTAATTGATATAATAAATAATCAAGGTCCAACTGTATATAGGCTCAGCAGTTGTGATTGGGTTTGGAATGCACTGGATGTTCTGGAAGTTTCTGGGTGTAGCCCAAAACAATGTTCAGACACTCGTACATCAAATGATTGGGTAGTTGGGCTAGATTTGGCGTATGCCTGCCCTGACACATCTATGCATCCCGGCACTCAGGTATTTAAAGAAACAGCGGGTTCTTGAAGGATGGTTTGGAAATAATGGTGGGCTTGCCATGATCTGTAAGAATAGCTGCACACAGAAGGAATCAAACCACCTGAATGAAACTTGGTAGGGAGGTTTGATATCATGAAACACGCTAATGCCACGATTTGGGACGTCCAGCGAGCAGTGGTGTCCTCCGTGAGTCCTCCTGTTAGTGCAGCACCATCAGCAGACGGCTGCACCACGCAGGACTACATGCACACAGACCGTTACCACGACTGTCCTTAACACCACGTCACCGTCACCAAAGACTGCAATGGTGTCGTACCAGACTGTCATGGAGTGACTCAGAATGGCAGCGGGTCATCTTCAGTGACGAGTCCCGCTTTAGTCTTGGTGGAGACGCCCAACGAATCCGTGTGTGGAGGCACCGTGGTCAGCACCAAGATGGACGGTGTGCTGTCACACGTCCAGAAGGCCTGGTGTCCCTCCACCTCCACCCCTACCGCACCATCTGCAGGAACTGTGTGAGGATGTTGAAGCTGCATGGGATGGATTATCACAGGACACCATTAGGAACCTCTACAGCTCCATACCGAGACGTCTGGCATGTTGGGTTAGCAAACACGGCGGCCCGACGCCATACTGAGAGACAGACTTCTGTATGTGTAGCTCAATAAATATTGATCATATCAGTCTAAATTTATCATCAGTTATTGATCCTGGTCACCTTTATCTTCCTTCCCAACTGCACCGCGGTCCCACACTTCCTAGTGTCCTGGAAGGTGCCCACTCCACCTGAGTTGACAGCCCCACCCTGGCAACCCTAATGAGCTGATATGTTGAATCGGATGTGAGCAGGGAAAGCGTGCAGGGCAGGGAGCCTTCAGGACCAGAGTTGGGAAACACTGGCATAATGACTTGGGGTAGTTTCCGTCTGGGAGAGATCCAGTAGAACTGGGGTTCATAATGAAGCTAGATTTCCTTTTTGTAGTGATCGTACTGTGACCTGTGACGCTCTGGAGACCAGTGTTGGTTAAAGTGAAGTTGTGTATTATTAATGGCACCCAACAGTAACACACAGTAACACACAGTAACGTACAGGTTCATTAAAACAAGAGCACCTGGTCATTTACATAGAGAACATTTTAATGGAACGTGTTTAACTGCATCCAGTGGACTGTAGCGTTGGACGCTCTACAGGAACAGGACTGTGAGGTGGTGTAGAGCCTTATATGCAGTTCCCAGCAGTACCAGTAACTAGTCATTAGTCCTGTCGCTGCTCCTACAGGTCCTTGGTAAGTGGAAGCAGTTGCAGAGGTTTTATTCGTTGGGCTTTGGGCTGATTAAAAGTCTCTGATGACATGTTGTATCCTCCAGTGCTGCCCACTGCATGTCTGTATGACCAGCTGGTAATATGAATCCTGTCCCTGGGCAATCTCGAGACATCGGTTTGTGTCTTTGTTCCTCATTGCCTGACCCTGTAGGTGGAGCAAAAACAGACCCCTTAATTACCACATACTGCCCCCTCTGGCTCCGCCACATGCCACCCCACAGTTGTAGGCTTATAGGCTTCCACCTGGGGGCGGACATTCGCGCCTTTAAAAGGAGAGTTGTTTTCCTATTAGTGCACTTCCTCATTGTTGGTACATCTGTTCTTGTTGGTATTGCCTTTAACTTCTTTAATTGACCAAATTCCTCTTAAATAATTGACGTTAATTGACTCTAGTTCAGAAACAGCCTGTCCAGTCACTTGCAACCCCAACCACAGGGCTCAGTTTCCTTACTAAGCAATAGACTGCAAATTGCATCTAATCTCTCCTCAATCCTACCCTATCTATCTAAGCATACATAGTCTCAATCCTACATACTCTCTACTCAAATCTACCTAATCTCCTTTTCAATCCTTCCTACCTACTCTCCTTTCAATTTTACCTACTATCTTCTCAGTCCTATTTTATCTCTTCTCAATCCAACCTGCTCTCCTTTCATTCCTACCTACTTTGTTTTCAGTCCTATCGTATCGCTTCTCAATCCTACCTGCTCTCCTTTCAATCCTTTCTACTCTCTTCTCAGTTCTAGTTTATCTCTTCTCAATCCGACCTGCACTCCTTTCATTTCTACCTACTTTCCTCTCTAATCTCTCCTCAATCCTGCCCTATCTATCTAAGCATATCTAGTCTCAATCCTACGTACTCTTCCCTCAAGTCTACCTAGTCTCCTTTCAATTCTACCTACTCTCCTACCTACTCTCCTTTTAATCCTACCTACTCTCCCCTTTAATCTCTCCTCAATCCTACCCTATCTAAGCATATCTAGTTTCAATCCTACGTACTCTTCCCTTAAGTCTACCTAATCTCCTTTTAATCCTTCCTACTCTCCTACCTACTCTCCTTTCAATCCTACCTACTCTCCTCTCTAATCTCTCCTCAATCCTACCCTATCTATCTAAGCATATCTAGTCTCAATCCTACGTATGCTCCCCTCAAGTCTACCTACTCGTCTTTCAATCCTACCTACTCTCCTGTCTAACCTTACTCAATCCTACCCTATCTATCTAAGCATACATAGTCTTAATCCTACATACTCTCTCCTCAAGTCTACCTAATCTCCTTTTAATCCTTCCTACTCTGCTACCTACTCTCCTTTCAATTTTACCCACTATCTTCTCAGTCCTATTTTATCTCTTCTCAATCCGACCTGCTCTCCTTTCAATCCTTCCTACTATCTTCTCAGTCCTATTTTATCTCTTCTCAGTCCGACCTGCTGTCCTTTCAATCCTACCTACTCTGTTTTCAGTCCTATCGTATCTCTTCTCAATCCTACCTGCCCTCCTTTCAATCCTTTCTACTCTCTTCTCAGTCCTATTTTATCTCTTCTCAATCCGATCTGCCCTCCTTTCATTTCTACCTACTCTCCTCTCTAATCTCTCCTCAATCCTACCCTATCTATCTAAGCATTCCTAGTCTCAATCCTACATACTCTTCCCTCATGTCTACCTATTCCCTTCTAAATCATATCTACTCCCCTTTCAATCCCACCTACTCTTTTCTCAATCCTATCTTATCTTTTCTCAATGCGACCTGCTGTTCTCTCAATTCTACCTATTCCTTTCTTAATCCTTTCTATCCTCCTCTCAAATCTACCTATTCTTTTCTCAATCCTACCTACTCCCCTTTCAACTCCTATTTACTCTCCTTTCAACCCTACCTACTCTCCTCTCAGTCCTATCTAATCTCTTTTCAATCCTACCTATTCTCTTCATAAGCATACCTACTCTCAACCCTACCTACTTTCCCTCCAAGTCTATCTATTTTTTCTCAATCCTACCTACTCTCCTTTTAATCCCACCTACTCTCTTTTTAATCCTGTCCAAATTCTTTCAACCCTACCCAAGCATACCCACTCTCGTGTTCCTACTCTCCACTCAAGCCCACCCACCCTCCAAAAGCTATGAATATTAATTGTTGATTACTGCCAAATCTTAGCCCTACTTGATTCTCGTGTTTCTGCTGGCCAAATAATCTGCTGAGGCTTTTTTCCCCTGTGATAAATACCTGTTTAAATTCCCAGTGCATGTGGAATTTTTTCTCCTTGGCTAATTTACAGTCATGCAGTCCAGGCGTGTGTCCCTCACCAGGATCCACCAGGCAGCGGTTTCTGTTGTACTTATGAGATTTGATGTTTCCAATATAAAGCTCCCCACTCAGCCTGTAGTAACACCTCTGTGTAGAAAAGGGAGATACAACACCAACCAGCACTGCAGTGAAGTGTAATTAGTGGTGGGCAAAAGGATCATCATATTTTAGTACTGTGAAAAATATGCAACAATATTATTATCTGGGCACATCATGGACATCGTTATTACTGGACTGTATGGTTTATTACACAATCAGGCCGTGTTCAGGTATAAGAGGCCCAAATCTGATATGTGCTGCAGATGTGTATCTATGTGGCAGTGTAAACGGCAAAAACACAACCAATTTCAATTAACAATTTTCAATTTTTTAAACATTTTCATTTCCAGTTTGGAACACGTTCATACTTGCCACTGAAATACGATGCACATGTGATCTTTTGCAGTGCGACTCTGAACAGACTGAACGGTCATAGTATGCAATGGATTATCACAGGACACCATTAGGAACCTCTAAAGCTCCATACCGAGATGTCTGGCATGTTGGGTTAGCAAACACGGCGGCCCGACGCCATACTGAGAGACAGACTTCTGTATGTGTAGCTCAATAAATATTGATCATATCAGTCTAAATTCATCATCAGTTATTGATCCTGGTCACCTTTATCTTCCTTCCCAACAGCACCGCACTCCCACACCTCCTTCTGGGTGCGGCTGTTCCTCTGATGATGAGTTTAGGTAAGATTTAAAAGACATTGTAAACGGCCTAACAAGACAATCTGACTTGGTGAGAAACGTGGGCCACCTTTACCAGCTGTGAGACCGGAGCTTTAATCATATCACCCATGCAACTGTGGAAAACCGTAATGGTGGAGCTGTTAGAACACGTACCTGAGGGCCGTAGAAATGGCAGTGGTACAGAATAGGAACACTCCCCGGAACAGGACCCTGATCAATGCAGTTATTCTCTGATAGATCATTCCGTAGCTGTGAAGAACGTACCAAACATATCTCAGTCCCTTCCAGTTACATGTAGATCAGCCTCTTTCTCTAGGTATGGATATGTAGAACGGTGGAATTCTGAGAGAAACGAATGCTGCTTACGGCTCCGTAGCCGACCAGGTCCTCCCAGGTGTCCAGCTGAGGATAGACGTTGTCCATGTACCACTTGAAGGGCTTACATTTTAGTCTCTCCCTCAGCTTCTTCCTCTCCGTCACGTCCCCTATGTCAATCCCATGATCCTGAACAGCAACAAATAGAAACGATCCTCATGTGGACTCCACCATGGCTCAGGTTTAGTCCACAGTATCATATATAGTCCTGTTATAGAATAATAGTGATGAACAGGTAATAACTACTGTAGAGAAAATACCTGAACCCTTCTTCTACAGCAGTGGCCATCAACCTTGGTCCTGGAGATCTACCTCCATGTTGGGTTTAGCTTCAAACACAATCTGCTGCACATGCTCCAGCTAATACAATTCTTCAGACGTTCTGGATTGGCTGGATCAGGTGCATAAAGGGGAGGGCAGCATGTTAGATACAGGTTCGTACTAAACTCTGCAGGGAAGTATTGGATCTCCAGGACCAAAGCTGTTGACCACAGAGAACACGCCTCTGCATGGTATAAAACACAATTACTGTTTATATGATGAACATGTTTGGAGAAAAAATCAAATGTTGTCTCCAGTATGGTAACATGTGCACTAAAATTGCTAATTAAAAATGGCTAACTTAAATTTCCCAGTAAAGGGTTTTCTACTCTTCTCTCCAGCCTACCGACTCTCTGTTCTGTTCTCCTCTAAATCTTACGTACTCTAAACTCTATTTTGAATCCTACCTACTTTTTAATTTCAAACCTACCTACTCTCTTCTACACACTCTCTTTTCAAACCTACCTACTCTCCTTTGCAGCCTACCTACTCTCTCCTACACACTCTCTTTTCAAACCTACCTACTATCCTTTCAAGCCTACCTACTCTCTTCTACACACTCTCTTTTCAAACCTACCTACTCTCCTTTCAAGCCTACCTACTCTCTTCTACACACTTTCTTTTTCATCCTACCTACTCTCCTTTCAAGCCTACCAACTATCTTTTACACACTCTCTTTTCAAACCTACCTACTCTCCTTTCAAGCCTACCAACTATCTTTTACACACTCTCTTTTCAATCCTACCTACTCTCCTTTCAGGCATAACTACTCTCTTCTACACACTCTCTTTTCAAACCTACCTACTCTCCTTCCAAGCCTACCTACTCTCTTCTACACACTCTCTTTTCAATCCTACCTACTCTCCTTTCAAGCCTACATACTCTCTTCTACACACTCTCTTTTCAATCCTACCTACTCTCCTTTCAAGCCTACCTACTCTCTTCTACATGCTCTCTTTTCCATCCTACCCACTCTCCTTTCAAGCCTACATACTCTCCTCTGAATCCTACCCACTCTCTTTTTATCACACCTACTTTCCTCTCAAAGCTACCCACTCTCTTCTCAATCCTACCTACTTTTTTTCAATCCTACATACTCTCCTTTCAGGCCTACCTACTATCTCCTACACACTCTCTTTTCAATTCTACCTACTCTCCTTTCAGGCCTACCTACTCTCTTCTACACATTCTCTTTTCAAACCTACCTACTGTCCTTTTAAACCTACCCACTCTCTTCTACACACTCTCTTTTCGATCCTACCTACTCTCCTTTCAAGCCTACCTACTCTCTTCTACACACTTTCTTTTTCATCCTACCTACTCTCCTTTCATGCCGACCTACTCTCTTCTACACCCTCTCTTTTCCAACCTACCTACTCTCCTTTCAAGCCTACCTACTCTCTTCTACACACTCCCTTTTCAATCCTACATACTCTCCTTTCAAGCCTACCGACTCTCTTCTACACACTCTCTTTTCAAACCTACCTACTCTCCTTTCAATCCTACCTACTTTCTTCTACACACTCTCTTTTTAAACCTACATACTCTCCTTTCAAGCCTACCTACTCTCTTTTCAAACCTACCTACTCTCCTTTCAAGCCTACCTACTCTCTTCTGCACACTCTCTTTTCAATCTTACCTACTCTCCTTTCAAGCCTACCTACTCTCTTCTACACATTCTCTTTTTAGTCCTACATACTCTCTTTTCAAGCCTACCTACTCTCTTCTACATGCTCTCTTTTCAATCCTACCTACTTTCCTTTCAAGCCTACATACTCTCCTCTGAATCCTACCCACTCTCTTTTTATCACACCTACTTTCCTCTCAAAGCTACCCACTCTCTTCTCAATCCTACCTACTTGTTTTCAATCCTACCTACTCTCCTTTCAGACCTACTTACTCTCTTCTCAGTCCTACCTACTCTCCCTTCAAGCCTACCTACTCTTTTCTTAAGCCTATCTACTTTAATCCAAATCCTACTTACTTTGCTCTTAACAATGTCTACTTTCTTCTCATCTTTTCTGCACTACTCTTCTTTCAATCCCCTACTTTCCTTCAAGCTACCCACTTCTCTCAATCCTAACACTGTGTTTTTTTTTTTTTACTACCTTCCTTTCAAGCCTACCTACTCTGTTTTAAAGGCTTTCTTTTCAACCCTACGTAAATTTATTTTTTTAAAATTATCACTTTTTTTTGAGTTTTGTTTGCGAGAGTTTATTTTTTTTTCTCTCTTCTCACCTTGTGTTCCTACCTCCTTCTTCTTTCAAAGCCTACCTACTGTCTCTCTATTCTACTGTTCATTTCACTTCTCACCTATCATACCTCTTCTTTCAAGCCTACCTACTTTCTTCTACATACTCTGCCACCTCAGTTCAAACGTGAACGTTAATGAGCCTCCCTGAAGCTCAGGCCTTAACACCACAACATGCTCCAGTCTTACCTTCAAGGGGAGATTCCAGCTGATAAGGACGTTGGTTTTATATTCATCCATCCAGACTTCAGCCACCCTCAGAGCATTTCTTCTCATTGGCACGCTCAAGTCTAGCGCGTAGGGCTTATGTGCCCGCTCTATGTGGGCGATCTTGGAGCATGGCACCACCTCAACGCTTCCTCCACAGGTCCAAACCTGCAGCAATGCAGTGATCAGATTTACCAGAGTCAGGACTTTTAACGTGCTTGTATTGTGGAGTCGAGACAGGTGTGATCACCAACCCGTATTCCCAGCTCTACGTTCTCGCCTCCATAGACTTCCATTCCTTTGTCCAGTCCTCCGATCTCTCCCAGGAATAACCGATCAGCCCACAGACCGCGATCCCATGATGGATGGACTCCTGAGACAACAACAGCAGCAGAGATCAGTTCACATGTTCTTGGACAGGGTTAATCACTAATTGCACTGTGTAGTGTACAGGTAGAGGGTGGGATGATGCAAGGAAAGCACCTTACTGGAGTTGTTGTGGTTGTACTATGCTAAAACAGTCCTTTATGTAATAAATAATATTATTAATTATTAGCAATATTACAGTGGTTTTCGTTTTAAAGTGATGGTTTGGCCAATCATCAGATCATCAGCATTATGTTTTATACACCAGATATAAGGCTTGGCATAGTGATGTCGTAATGCAGTGTTTTATGGGTGATCTGTTTGTCAGCTCATGTCACGTCAAGGTTATTTTTTTTATAGCGCCTTTTACAACAGGCATTATTTTCACACAGCAGCTTTACGGAAAATCTGTGTCCCCAGCGAGCAAGACAAGAGTGACAGTGGTGACGAAAATCTCCCTCAGAGCAAGAGGAAGAACCCTCCAGAGGAACCAAGACCACCAACTCCACTCCGGATAGACAAAGCACGGAAGCTATATGACAGGGTAAGATCTACACTGTGCAAAGATGAATGTAGATAAAAGGAAGCAGCCTGTGATTGGAGCAGTGCTGTTGGGAAGGAAGATGAAGGTGACCAGGATCAATAACTGGTGATAAATTTAGACTGATATGATCAATATTTATTGAGCTACACATACAGAAGTCTGTCTCTCAGTATGGCGTCGGGCCGCCGTGTTTGCTAACCCAACACGCCAGACGTCTCGGTATGGAGCTGTAGAGGTTCCTAATGGTGTCCTGTGATAATCCATCCCATGCAGCTTGAACATCCTCACACAGTTCCTGCAGATGGTGCGGTAGGGGTGGAGGTGGAGCGACACCAGGCCTTGTGGACGTGTGACCACGGTGCCTCCACACACGGATTCGTCAGTCGTCTCTCGTCACCGAAGATGACCAGGAAGGCCAGTGGGATGCAGGTGTAGTGCTGGATAGTTTTGGTTGGTGGACGATTCTCAGTCCAGCAGTGACACTGAGGTGTCCACACACACTAACACACCACCACCACGTCAGTGTCACTGCAGTGCTGAGAATGATCCACCACCCACATCATACCTGCTCTGTGGTGGTCCTGTGGGGGTCCTGACCATTGAAGAACAGGGTAATACAGTATACAGAGGAACAGATGGGTGGCTTCATGCTGCTGTTGTCTGTGTGAGGTGCGGAATAACTTTTTTACAGTGCAAGCATGTGAACACAGTAACACTACACACCTGTGCTGCATTAAATATTTTCCCAGGGTTGGGAGGTCTGTAGATAGGAAACAAATAACCGGTGACATTTTGATTGGTGTATATAGTTGGCAGACACTTTTACCCAGAATGACTTTGGGCAGCACTTACTTTCCCGGCTCTGACTTGTCGTTGAGTGTGTACCACTCTGGCCTGAAGGACTCATACATGCACCAGAGCTGCCAGTCGAAGGCATGGGCAGCTGCACCGTATCTAATGACCTCGAGGGTGTCATAGTTCACTTTGTCGAACACCGGAGACACCACCACCGTCCTGTCGGCTCTGATTCTAGCCAGCAGCGGTTCAGCCCTGAAATCAGAAAGGGTGAGATGAAATACTGATCAGTGCTTCACAGAGTTAACCTGCAATGACCAACAACAAGATGATGACAACTGTAATTACACACGGACCAACTGTTCCCCGTAAACGGTGTGTATGTACACTGTGATGGTGTAATAAGAACTGACCTACCGTGACCCTCAAGCACCGCCACCTTCCAATACTAACCCAATACGATTCCAAAATCCTAAACTGTTACGGAACAGGCTCATTAATACTCACACCCCCAACATTCACGTACAGCCACAACGGATCTACAGCAACCCGAATGGTGGACTATGTGGAGATATCCAGCGTTCCAGGCTGGGACAGAGACGTCGGCACTCTTCATTCCCTTTCCATAGATCCCAAATGTCAGCGGTCCATGGTGGATGTTCATCTTTAAACCAGGCTGAAGTCACTTCCTGTTCACCATCTTCTGAATATTCCGTTCCACCTTAAATGCTGCAGCTTGTACAGACAGAATGCAACCGCAGCCTAATTTAAGGTGGAATGGAAAGTTCGGAATACAACCTGGAGAACAGGAACGTCAGCTCCCACATCTCTAACAGGATCCCAGAACCTGTAATCCTGCAGTCTGCACACCTCACTCCGGACAGTCTCCCAAACCTCTCCTGGAGAATATGGAGCAGCTCCGATCAGCGTCTGACCCTTAAGAGACTGAAGAGAGGAGCAGCTCCACCTTTATTAGCATCACCGCCCCAACAGCAGCCTGTAAGTAGCAGCCATGCTGTGTGATTGTATCCGTGTTTGCCGGTTGGAGCAGACCCTCTTAAACTGAGAGCTCCACAGTGAGGACCAACTTTACTCTACTCTGTGTTGGTGTCCAGATGGAAAGCCGGTAGCTAGTACAGGGAACGTTAGCTACTAGCATTAGCTTCAAGTAACTAGCATAGCTAACTAAATAGTATGAGGGAGGAGCTTATTTACACAGAGGCTAATTTTATTTAGTCTATTTCCACATGGTGCTTCTGTGAGGTCATTGTGGTGTATTGCTGTAAACCAGCCAATCAGAGAAGAGCTCATCTTAATATTCATGAGCTCACCAAACAAGGGGAAACAGCTCATTTCATTCTAGGACCGAGTCATAGGATGGAAATGGGGTGTAAATCAGCTACTGGGCCTTTTTCAGCCAGACCAAAGTCACACACCTTCTATGTAGAACATCATAGAACAGTTTCCCACCACCACTGTAAAGAGGGGCTGGTAATTTTCTCTATAGCAGAACTACAGGAAGTACATTTACCATAGTTCGTGCACTTCAATATGGGCATCCAAAATGGCCACAACGTCACCAGCAGCTGCCTCGTATCCTGAAATGCGTGCTTGCGCCAGACCCAGTCGCTGTTTGTGTCTCACCCTCTTAATTAAACCCGGCTTCTCCTGATGAACCGAGACGATATACTCATCAAGCTTCTCCTTGAGGTCCTCTATGGAGGGAAAGCTTCAGATTAGACACAGACTGAGCTCTTTCAGATCAGATCCAGCACTGAGGTGCAGCCGGGGCGTCACCTGGACCCGCAGCAGCTCAGACACACAGCTCCTATCGTTTATGATCACATGACCTGTGAGTGACAGTTAGACTACAGACCGTTAGTGCTGTGGTCGTCCACCAGGACGATCTCCTTCAGCAGGTGAGCAGGCGTTCTGTCGATGATGCTGCGGATGGCTCTCTTTAGGATGGACAGAGCTTCGTCCAGGAAGATCAGAACCACAGTGACTGTGGGGAGCTCCTTCGGGTAAACCTTGGTAGCACATCTGAGGAACCAGAAACACAACCATCGGGTTCAGTACGTGGGACTGAACATCTAATGTCCACTCACTGTCCACTCTATTAGACACTCCTACCTTGCTGGTCCACCTTGTAGATGGACAGTCAGAGACGATAGCTCATCTGCTGCTGCTCACCCTCTAGTCCTTCATCAATGGCTACAGGACATTGACCGCAGGACATTGACCGCAGGACGCTGCCCCACAGGACGCTGTAGACTGGATAGTTTTGGTTGGTGGACGATTCTCAGTCCAGCAGTGACACTGAGGTGTCCAGCAGCACTGCTGTGTCTGATCCACTCACACCAGCACCACACACACAAACACACCACCGCCACATCAGTGTCGCTGCAGTGCTGAGAATGATCCACCACCCTCATAGTACCTGCTCTGTGGAGGTCTTGTGGGGGTCCTGACCATTGAAGAACAGGGTAATACAGTACACAGAGAAACAGATGGACTACAGTCTGGACCTGTACACCTACAGAGTGTCCTGTATGGTCAGTGGAGCTGATACCGTGGACAGTGGGTGTATATCTACATTCATATATTAAATATAGTTTGTGTTATCGGAGCAACAGTCTGTGTCAGTTGTTAAAGCTGTTCTGGTTTGGTTGCACCATTTGACTGGTTGAAGTGGTTGTGCCGCCTGACGTTTCCGACAAATTTCATGTAGGCATTAACGTGGACACCTGTAGAAACCTTTGGGGTTGAACTTGATGCTTACACTTTTCAAATGTATAAACATTATTATAATAATTCCATGATTTCACGTTTTCCCAAGAAGGTCACACCACATGACCTTCCTAACCTGAAAAGTTCTCACCACATCTAGAGCCACTGGCATTGCACCATTAAGCAGATTTGAGGTCTTCTATATAATGCATTTCCCTGGCCCCACCTTCATAAATGCATGTTAATATAAAAGTCCTTGGTTTTGGTTGTGCCGCTGGACAAATGTTTCTTAGATTTTTCTTTTTTTTGTGCAACATGTTTTATGTTTAAGTTTCCCATCAGAAAATCATGACAAACTACTTTACTTAGAATTCTATATGACTAATCTGACCTAACTATTAGTTTACTTAATCAGCATGTATGGGCAGACGGTTGCACCATGGGACATTTGTAGGCTTTTGAAGGGAAAAAGAAACAAAAAGATTTTTATATGAATTGCACTAAAAAACAATGAGGTAGTATTGAATAATCGGATGTGTGCTATGTGTTTATTAATTTTTGTGTTGGAAATATAATAAATAAAAATATAATATAAAATATAATAAAGTAAAAGTGTCTTGTCCACTTATTTTTTAACACATAAGTAATCAAATCAAATTCTAGTGTAGCAAACCTTTTATAGCCCTCATTATCTTACATTTAGAAAATGATTTAGGAAAATAAAGATATTAAATAAAATAACAAATTATTTTGTGATAAAAATTGTTTTTCTAATTTGATAATCTGCCTTTATAACCCATCCAATTAAAATAAAATTAAATCTGAAGCAGATTTTTAAAAATAAATATTCTTCTTCTTATTATTTTTATTATCAACCTGATAATCAAATAACCATCACTTTGATAGTAATAATAAATAATAACTGCTTACTTGGGGTCACGGGTGTCCGGCAGGCTCCTGTTCAGAGGCAGTCTGTCGCTGAGGAACACGTTGTAGCCGTAACGCACGAAGAGGTCCTGCGCCTCCTTCTGCTCCTCCTCTGTGAGATGGTCACCCCACTTAGTGAACAGGTACGATTTGGGGAACAGCTTTTTCTTCTCCTGAGGCTTCGGTTCCTTCGGCTGCTCCTCTGCTACTCTAAGCTCTCTTCTCTGACTCAGCTCCAGAGTCTCCACTGTGGAGGAGAGGACATTGTTAGCGTCAGGCTGCTAATGCGCTTCTCAGAGCTGATTATCTGACTAGCACAGCAGCTCTATCATAGCATAGCCCTTTATTGCTGACCCGGTCTAAACATGGGCTTCCATCACACTGCCTGAACACTTTATGATGTGATGCCACACGGTAACCATAAGACTACAGTACCTACCGCACACCGTGCTCTGTTACATGGAGGGCACGGGAGGCAAAATGTGATTTCATGTGTTAGTATATATGTAAAATTAATTATTGTTTATTTACAATAAACTACAAACTATGTCTTATTTTATGATGAAAAAAGTCTTAATCTGGTCTGGATCTCGTCTCGGTCTCGCCTTAGTCTCGGCAACTCCTGGTCTAGGTCTTGCCTAGGTCTCGGCAACTCCTGGTCTCTGTTTAGTCTCGGTCTCAGCCACAACTGGTCTAGATTTTGTCTCAGTCTCAGCCACTTGAGGTCTTGGTCTCGCGTAAATCTTAGCCACTCCTGATCTTGGTCTTGTCTCAGTCCCAGCCACTCCAGGTCTCTGTCTTGTCTTGGTACAGACCCCTCCTGGTCTTGGTCTCTGCCACCCCAGGTCGCAATTTTGTCTCAGTCTTGACCACTTAGGGTCTTGGTCTTGTGTAAATCTTGGCCATTTCCGGTCTTGGTCTTGTCTCGGTCTCAGCCACTCCAGTTCTCAGTCTTGGCTCAGTCTCACCCATTACTGGTCTCAGTCTTGACTGCTCCGGATCTTGCCTCGGCCTTGTCCACTTGTTTTGGTTTTGGTTACTGCCTTTTCTATTTTGTCGTGTTCTCAGTCTTGTCTCTTTCTCAACCACTCCTGTTCTCAGTCTTGTCAATGTCTTAACCACTCCTGCTCTCAGTCTTGTCAATGTCTTAACCACTCCTGCTCTCAGTCTTGTCTCGGCCTTAACCACTCCTGCTCTCAGTCTTGTCTCGGTCTTAACCACTCCTGCTCTCAGTCTTGTCTCGGTCTTAACCACTCCTGCTCTCAGTCTTGTCTTGGTCTTAACTACTCCTGCTCTCAGTCTTGTCTCAGTCTCAGCCACTCCTGCTCTCAGTCTTGTCTCGGCCTTAACCACTCCTGCTCTCAGTCTTTTCTCTGTCTTAACCACTCCTGCTCTCAGTCTTTTCTCTGTCTTAACCACTCCTGCTCTCAGTCTTGTCTCTGTCTTAACCACTCCTGCTCTCAGTCTTGTCTCGGTCTTAACTACTCCTGCTCTCAGTCTTGTCTCGGTCTCAGCCACTCCAGTTCTCAGTCTTGTCTCAGTCTCACCCATTACTGGTCTCAGTCTCAGCCACTCCTGATCTCAGTCTTGTCTCGGTCTCAGCCACTCCGGGTCTACTAAACTACTAAAAATCTTGGTCTTCACTCAAACTCTCCATTGACTCCAGATAAGAAACCAGTATTGCACATACATCCCAACTAGACTAAACTTCTTAAATACTTCAGGATCAACCCCAACAGTGTCCTTACTTCTGTTAAAGGGTATGAGGGACGAGGGGGAG
>JAMWET010005739.1:0-34880 GCA_024036415.1 Prochilodus magdalenae
GAGAACCTGCTGTGAGGAGCCGCCTCTAAACCTCCGACTGGTACTGTCTGATAGCAGGTGCTTTTATAAACTCCACTTAAACCATACAGACTGTCAGTCGTGCTCGGTATGAAGCTGTCAAAATCAGGGCTGCGGTGTGAGCCGGCGCGTCAGCCTGAACGGCTGGATGGTATTGTTTGTTGTGCATTGTTGCTGGTTTGATGCGATTTTCCCTTCTTCCTGCCACCATCATGTCTGCGGCTACTGATGACCGGATGATTGGCAGTTGTAATCTCCCAGCGTCTCCCATTGGCTGATGGATTGGGAGAGTGGGGGTGCTGAGGGGTTGTGTGTGTGTGATCAAACCCATCCCAAAGGCAGAATCTTCCCTTCTTATCATATGCCACAGCCTGGCTGTCCGTCCTCCATTGTTCCGCAGACCGCCGTCCCCTCTCCACGCTTCAGACCGAGTTTGCTTTCCGCGCTTCGTAGAAGGCAAGCGCGTTTATTTCTGCCTGTGCCGGCTGATTGGACCCACGCCAGCCCGCATGGTTTGGACAACCCAGTTGTTTGGAGATCCAATCTTTGCTTAATTCATTTTGAGCAGCAACCCTCATTTCTGGCATCAGCACAAACAAATTCGAGGAGGCCAGGATTCGGGCTGGCTGTATGAAGCAATCGGCAGATATGGAATTCAATTTAGGCATGAGTGTTCGCTCGGAACAGATGTTCTTTTCAGTCCATACTGTTTCCCTTCCTGAAATCACTTGGCAGACCCGATGCCCCCTGGCGTCCCCAAGACTGTATCCAAAGATCCAAGTGAACCGAGGCGGTGGTTTGTTTGGAGTGGTGAGAGAAGGCCCTGGCTGTGGTGGGTATGTTCACAATGTACACTTTGTATATACGACATATTCCAAAGAGGAGCCACTATGGAGTTCTTAGAGCAACGGGCCTCGCTAATACTCTTTGGTCTTATGACACAGCATCTCTAACGATGTCTCGTCAGTCATGTCTCGTCTTCAAGACACACCAAGTAATCATCTCCATGGTTTAAGATGTTTCCTTCCACCTCTGAGGACAAACACAGTGGCTGTATTCGGAATGGCAGACTACTACACTGCACTCCCCCAGTAAGTATTCACTCCCCCATCCAAATCATTGGGTTCAGGTGTTCCCATCACTTCCATGACCACAGGTGTATAAACCCAAGCACCTAGACATTCAGACTGCTCCTACAGACGTTCGTGAGAGAACGGGTCGCTCTCAGGAGCTCAGTGAACTCCAGCGTGGTACCGTGATAGGATGCTCCACCTGTGCTACAAGCCCAGTGGTGAAATTCCCTCCTACTAAATATTCCACAGTCCACTGTCAGTGGGATTAGAACACAGTGGGAGTGATTGGGAATGACAGCAGCTCAGCCATGAAGGGGTAGACCACTTACAAGGACCGAGTGGGGCACAGTGTGCAGGGGTCACCAACTTTCTCACTACCAGTGGTGGACAAAATACACAAGCCAGGTAGTGGAGTTAAAGTAGAGATCCTCCAAGGAAAACTCCTCCTCCAGTGTCAGCTCCTCCCTTTAGACCTCCACTGGAGTAACAGTACTGAAGTATGTACCTTCAGATGTACCTAAGTATGGAGAGTACCAGTACTAAAGTATGGAGAGTAACAGTACTAAAGTATGGAGAGTACCAGTACTAAAGTATGTACCTTCAGATGTACTTAAGTATGGAGAGTACCAGTACTAAAGTATGTACCTTCAGATGTACTTAAGTATGGAGAGTACCAGTACTAAAGTATGTACCTTCAGATGTACTTAAGTATGGAGAGTACCAGTACTAAAGTATGTACCTTCAGATGTACTTAAGTATGGAGAGTACCAGTACTAAAGTATGTACCTTCAGATGTACTTAAGTACATCTGAAGGTACATACTTTAGTACTGGTACTCCCCATACTTAAGTATGGAGAGTAACAGGAGTATGGTTTATTATGGCTCTAATGTCCTATTATCATTTCTGGAACAGGACTCTTCATCAGCTCAGTGTAGGTGAAGAGACTCTAGTGTCTCTCAGTCCACCAGTCTTTAATAGAAGCTCATTCATTAGTCTGACCCTGACGTCTATTCACATCATCATCAGCACAGAACACTGAAGAACAGGTTCCATTAGCTAGAACCATAAAATAACTGTCTGCAAACAAGTAAAGTTTCAGTTTAAGATTTATTAACTTAGTTATGGGTTTAGGTTTAATACAAACTTGGTTCAAACTGGATCACTAATGAGTCTCTCCTGTACTGTACTGCACCTGTGGGTCTCTGTTCATAAACATAACCCAGCCACACACATGTACCATAGAGCACATAGTGTTTATATACATTCAGAGAAAGACGCTCACCAGTCACGAGTGAGTGTGGACATGTTTCTATATTGTGTCTATTTACCCACAAAGCCAGTGACGATCCGATTGGTCTGTTTATAAACCCCATCCTGCCATACCTGCCTTCCTCCAGGTGGTCCTGGATGTAGTCCAGGCCTGAAGTGGACGTTTCCATGGATGCCAAGGATCCAGGAATAAGCTCGTTTCATTTTGACTACAAGTTTACCATAATGCAGTGCAGTAAACCGTCAGAGATCAGAGTTAAAGTACAAATTCATTCAAAATTAAAATTCTTCAGTCCAGATACACAGAAAACAACTTCAGTGCAGAAACCAATTCCATTTACTCCCTTACTGTCCACCACTGATCGCTACAGACCTCCAAACTCCATGTGGTCTTCAGGTTAGCTTCATGGAATTAGTTTCCATGGCCAGGCAGCTGCATCCAAGCCTCACATCAAGCACAGTGCAGTGTGTGGAATGCAGTGGTGTGGGAGACGTGTTCTCTGGGGTGACCAATCACACATGAACGAGTCTGGGTGTGGTGGTTGCCAGGAGAAACGTACTTGTCTGGCTATTATGAAAGGTCACATGTTCATATACATATGACAAGTTCTGACCTACAGTGTAATATACTGATAGTCACATGACCAGTTACCTCACATTTACCTCAGAGCTGTTATTACTGGATCCACTGTTTAGAGCTAGCTGCTGCTAACGCTGCTCAGTTCACCTGAGATACGGTTAGCCTAGCTGTTAGCTCCCCTCGGCTACTTCACTCCAAAACTGATCCTCTAAAGCGAGTTCATCTTTTATTAATCTTCAGACCTGTATATTTAACTTTCTGAGGCTCATTCTGATGAACACCACCCACTACAATCACTACACCCACAGTTATACTCAGAGCTGTTATTATTGTATCCACTGTTTAGAGCTAGCTGCTGCTAACGCTGCTCAGTTCCCCTGAGATACGGTTAGCCTAGCTGTTAGCTACCCATGGCTACTTCTCAGTAACCCAGAGATTAATAACTGATCACACTGACTGATTGGTCTACTCAGGTTTTGGCAGGCTCTTTACATCCTGACTCTGATTACTATGTTTATGTCTGTGTCCTGCAGACGGCCTGAAGTTCACCAGTGTTTCTGTTCCAGTGCTCTTAGATATCTAAGCTAACGCGCTAATGCTGATGTAATTGAACAGAAAGCCTGAGCTCCATCTCTCCCAGTAGACCGGAGTTAATTAGAGAGAGCATGTCGGATGACTGTATTTATGCGCGCTGCTCCCCGTCCCCTGCTTATTGGCTGCATCCTCAGCCTCAGCATTTCTGCAGGTGACAGATCTGCCAGGTGGCGTTCTATCCTCTGGACAGACTCGTTTCTGCTGATCCATTTTTCATTGACCTTACATACCTAATGATACGCTCACTGACTCCGAGTTTAACATCTACATTTGAATAACACCGTTAAGATCCATGCCCTCCAAAAAATGTGCTGCCAGGATGGCAGATGTTCGCCAGATGTTAGGTCTTTCATACCAGATGACCTACTGCCAACTCATTTTGTAGGATAACATTGTGGTTGATAGCATAGCACGCTAAGCCATGTTTCAGTCACTGTTAGCGGTCAGCTAACCTTTACGTAGCACTTAGCACCTACCTGGTATACTCTAGCAATGGTCTAGCAGCACCTTAGCTAAGGGCTTTAGCATAAGGGCTAGCTTTCGGAATGAAGGACTGAACTGGTCCTCAGCTCTGCACATGCACGGATGGCTAACTAGCTTCCTAAGATGCTTGCTAGATTAGCATTAACTCGCTGGGTTGTTCAGGCTTAGAGAGTGGTTGGTTACTTCCAGCGAGCAGTGGTGTCCTCCATGAGTCCTCCTGTTAGTGCAGCACCATCGGCAGACGGCTGCACCACGCAGGACTACATGCACACAGACCGTTACCACGACTGTCCTTAACACCACGTCACCGTCACCAAAGACTGCAGTGGTGTCGTACCAGACTGTCATGGAGTGACTCAGAATGGCAGCGGGTCATCTTCAGTGACCGGTCCCGCTTTAGTCTTGGTGGAGACGCCCAACGAATCAGTGTGTGGAGGCACCGTGGTCAGCACCAAGATGAACGGTTTGGGGTCACACGTCCAGAAGGCCTGGTGTCCCTGCACCTCCACCCCTACCGCACCATCTGCAGGAACTGTGTGAGGATGTTCAAGCTGCATGGGATGGATTATCACAGGACTCCATTAGGAACCTCTACAGCTCCATACCGAGACGTCTGGCGTGTTGGGTTAGCAAACACAGCGGCCCGACGCCATACTGAGAGACAGACTTCTAGAGGGTGGTGATCTATACCTTTATGTTGGAGAGCAGGAGAAGCTCAGGGGCATTACCGCAGTCAGAGTATCCTTGTATCTCTTCATTGTCTGACTTTTTGGTCCTATAAACACTGTGACTCATTAGCCCTGTCCCAATCAGCAGCCGCTGGCTCCTCCAAGCAGCTGCCCAGCACCCTGACATTACAGTAACTCATGAACACCGAGCAGGGGAAGCTACAGGGAGTCCAGGGAGTTCACCTCCTAATGGAATTAGGAAAGGGCTTGAAACAGGAACGGCAGTCTGGTTAAGGGTCTGAGACCAGGAAAAATTAGAAAGCCAAATCAAGATCCCTGTTTGACTACAAGACCTTCAGGAAGGCATCTGATCCTCTGTGTAGCTATGTCTGCACAAATATGTGGAAGAGTCGCCAGAAAGAAAACCTGAAAGGAGTAAGTCAGATTCATTCTGGAGAGGAGGAGTCCGTGTGAACTGAGGAAGTCGGACTATAACAGGATTCCTAAAACATTCCCATAAGCATCCAACGAAGCGGTTAAAGCAGGAGCGTCCAATCAGGGGGTGGCTGCGTTCCGTCTCAGTCCTCAAACTGCTGATCAGGTGACCCCCTGCATGGTTGGAATGAAATCCGGCTACCATGCCCCTCCTTTGTGGATAAGATTGGACACCCCTGGACTTAAGGACATGCTATATGCCCTCATATTGGTGCCGGTCCAGATTGGAGGCGGACCACTGTGGAAACTTTGGAATGACTTCGCAATGCCTTTGGTAGGTCAGATAAGTGTTACAGTAATCCAGCCCAGTGAACACTAACGTGCATATTCCTCTCTGTCAGCAGGGGAGCGAGTGTCACGGACCCTGGAGACACTACAGACGTGATAGCGCACCATTCTGCAGCGTCGCTGTGGTTCTTGAAACTGAGATCACTGTCGGAAATCAGTATTACATTCTGGATGCTGTTTTTGGCCTCCCCGGTCCAGAGCAGAAGCCTTCTCCACGCTTTGCTCCCACCATACCGAACCCAGTGTTCTTCCCCTCTTCACAGCCCTCGAAAGTTAACCTGCCTCTTATACAGTACGTCCTACTGACGGTAAGGACGGAATGGAATGCGGGGTCCAGCTCTGGTGGAGGTTATGCATAAACCTATTCCGGGTTTCAATATAAGGCTGTATTTTTATTTTTGTTTATTATTTATCATCTTTGGTTGAACTCCCATGCTTTACCCAGGATGATGTGGTGCGAAACTTAAGAGATTTCAATTCTTTTTGATCCGTTTAATTAATTTTTGATTATGACGGTAAATTGTGTACTGGTTCCCTGTACTGTATTTAGCTAGCTGGCTAACCAAGCCAAGTTGTTGTCCCAGGTAGGATGATCAATATTAATTTCAGCATCCCTCTGCTCTGCTCAGTGTCCAGTGTTGAAGGTAAGGAGACCCAGGTAGGAGCTGCACCGATGAGAGGTCGTCCAGGTTCATCCAGTCTGCTGTTACTACACTGCAGTTTACACACCCATTTTAACGGGCACACTTGGATGTATGATCCTGTATGCTAATACTCAGTTAGGTTTATATGTAGCACCTCGTTCCAGGAACCGCAACACCTGGGTCGCAAATGTTCACTGACGCTAGTCCCACAGCTCTTGAGCGCTAGCCATAGATAGGGGAGAACATGACAGTGTGTATGGAATATGTAGCAAAAAGCTATAATAAACAAAAGTGTAAAATAGGCATTAAAATGGGAGCAGACTACAGGGGTTTAATATTTAAAGAGTGTTTTAATAAAAGCATTTCATACACACAAAAGGTTAGTAACCTGGACGCTGTAAAAAATAAATAAACAAACAAATAAAATTCCTCTCCCAATAATAAATTGCCAATGCCATACATACACACACACACACACACACATACACACATACACACATACATACATATGTATGTACGTATGTATGTGTGTGTGTGTGTGTGTGTGTGTATAGTGTATATGTGACGTCGTCCAGGGCCTCTTACGAGTGGTGAAAGTTCAGCTTGGTGTTTAAAGCGTCACAGTGCCATTTACCGTGTGGCTTTGTTCAGCCACGTTTCCCCCTTTGGTGTAACGTACATGTCCGAGGGCTTCAGCTGTGCGCTGCATACACATGTGCTGTTTGATTCTTTTTAAAACGGCCCCCCACTTCCTCTGACTGATAAACCATTTCTTCCTTAGCGCCTCATCAGACAGAAATGAATGAAAACTCTTATACGGCTGTTCCTGTCCAGGATTAGTGCAGGTGTGCCGCAAACACTCACTGCTGACAGAGCCAATGTCTAATCTGGAAATTATTTTACACAGTAACCGCACCAAACCGGAGACATCGATCCTGGAAACGAGAGGAAGGCCTACTCAATCAACCCATCCCAGCGACAATATAGGCTCAATGATGAGGGCCTTAGAACTGAGCCCTGAGGGACTCCACAAATGTACACCGATCCTCAAAACCCTTCACCAACACTTTAAATAAGTCAGAGGGGACTGTAATCTTGATAAACAGAGACGGCCAGGATGCCTTAGCTTCAGTATACATTCAGAGGGATGGACACTGCCACAGCACAGATAAGTGTGGGGACCCAGGTGCAGGTGTATCCACTTGCAGATGGGCTTCCTGGATGTGGATACACGTTGACGTGTGCAAGGGGTGATCTGTTTGGAGGGGAAGTGTTTTTGAGAACTTGTCTGAGGTGGGAATCGAATGGTCGACGGCAGTAGGGGCGGCCCCACGTGCTGCCGGTGCCGTACGAGCTTATACACGCGAGGCATGCTCGAGGGAGTTTTGTGAACGGGAGTAAGAAACGGCGGGAAGTTCAAACAAAGGAGAAGCCAGTGGGTTGGCGTGCTTAAACAGGGAATATTTCTAAAGGAACAGAAACAAACAGGGAAGAGTTTATCAGGAAGGGGCTACCTTTTCCCTTCTGGCTCTGCACGGGTCTCTCATTTAGTTTGATCTGCGTCTCTTCATCTTCTTGTTTTCTTTTTCTAAGCATGTCTTTTCTCCATTTTTCCATATGGATATGAATCCATGTGTGGCCGTCTTCATTTAATTTCTTGCTAGTACCGTTACCAGCTACCCCTCTACAAAGGTGTAGCAGTCGACGGCTGTTTGGTAGAAGCTTATATAGCCTGTGCATCAGGTGCGGCTCGTTGGGTGATCAGCCCGGGTCATTCTGGGGGTTGGAGTTCCGGGCTGTAGTTGCCTCGGGTAGGTGCCGCCCTCTGCTGGCAGCAGGGGGCAGTGCTCGAACCCTTACACTTTTTCTGCCATATTGGAGAGAAACCCAGTGCTAGAGGTCTTTGATAACTGAACACTGACTGAAGAAACCGTGTTAGTATTTAAAGGATCAAGCCGGTAGATTGAAGACTTCATTACAGCTGGGCGAATGCTTAACTCTGGATTTGGCAGTGATGGGCTGGAGGTTAAGGAAGTCAGCCTTGCGACCAGAGGGTCACTGGTTTGTGATTCCCTTGAGCAAGTGCCTTTGACCCGACCCCCAAATGCCATGGGTGTCCCCACCAAGTGTCCTTCCTTTTAGTGCAATGGCTATTCTTTTGCTGATGAGTGTATTATGGGATGACGGTCTCAGACGAGCTGGCTTTTGACCATTACCACCCAAATTCCTCTACCCAGCATGTGAGGAAAGCATGTGGGCACTTGAATCCATAGCTCTGTATAAGCGCTCCCTCGCTGCTTTCCGATTTATCCGTCCTTTCGCTCGTCTGGACTGTTCAAACTGTGCAGAGGGATGGTTACTGTATAATATCCTCAGCAGGTCGTGCTCTGAGGATATTAAAAATTTGCTAACGTTTAATTGTCTCAATTGATTTGAAGGCAGTAATTAAATTCTGGCTGCGGAAACGACGCGGCTAGACGTAAATACCATGTGCCGTGATGTGGAGAGTACACTTAGCTTAGGAGCAAAACAGAAGAGCAGGAAAACAAGGAAGACAAAACCTCGGCGCGTCGGACACGCCCACTGGGACGAATGTGACATGTGAATGGATCGGTATGTATCCGTGGATTGCTCTGCGGAGACAGAGCCGGCGCTGTTTAGCCTTGTATTGATTTCTTATTTGTCTGTTCTCCAATTTGCGCATCTAGGACGGGAATGATGTATCTTTCTTCACAGCTGATATCTGTATGCATCTGTTCTCTATGAGGCAGTAGTCTAACGCAGAGGCCACAGGAAGGGGATTTTGTATCTCAGCCGGGGAGAGGCCCTAACAAGCTCTGCCTCGCTGATGATTCTCAGGTGTGGTTTGTTCAGCCTTGAAAATAGAACAACTTTATGTCAGTAAGTCACTTTACCTGAATCCTAATGAGCTCCCCATACAAACAATGAGTCACCTTGTGTGTTTAAGGTGGTAGTACCTTCAGGCTCCTGCAGGTGGTGCTGCACAAGGATCATTGGGTTATAAATCCCTGCCGGGTGTGAGTGATGGGATCCATAGATTGGGAAGAGGTGCTACAGTGCAGGGAATGTCTCGTTCCATGTGTGGAAAATGGCTCCAGAGCAGATGTTAATGATTGGCTAAAAGGAGGGACTGCATGTGGGCGTGGCCAAAGACCATAGTGTGAAGGAAGTAGCTGAATCTGCAGGTGTATGGAAGCGTACGGTCATACGGGTCTACCAGCAGTGGATACAATCCCAGTCTACAGGGAGTTCTCCTCGGAACTGTGCCAGGAAAGGCATCCACCACATCAGGACCACCTGACCAGTTCTTTAATGTAAGAGTATCGGAACGTTGATGTGGCTACATCCAGAACCTTGTCCAATACATGCCCAGCCCAGTCCCAGCTGTTACTGGTGCTGGTGGAGGTGTCAAAGGGGACCCATTGTTTGTCCAATGAGCTTATGTTTCACTGAAATTCCAATCACCATGCTAACAGGAATTAGCATGATATTAGCAAACCAGTGTCCAAACAGGTCAACAGGAACAGATTACAGTCACTGTGTAATAACTTGGTTGGTTGACTTGTGGGTGTGGCTCATTCATCATACCTGGTTCCACCGTGAACAAGCTTAAAGTGATTAATATGGCACAGTGGCCACACCCACTCTATAGAGACAGCCAATGACAGTAGAGGTGATTAGCATACACAATCATGTCAGACATTACCTTTCAGACATGTCAGTACAAAACATGTTGCCTTTGAAGACCCTGAGGTTATTTTGTCCTTCATGCACTTAAACTGTACCCCGACTTCTTGATGGAGCTGTAGAGGTACCTAATGGTGTCCTGTGATAATCCATCCCATGCAGCTTGAACATCCTCACACAGTTCCTGCAGATGGTGCGGTAGGGGTGGAGGTGGAGGGACACCAGGCCTTCTGGACGTCTGACAACAAACCTCCCATCTCGGTGCTGACCACGGTGCCTCCACACACGGATTCGTTGGGCGTCTCCACCAAGACTAAAGCGGGACTCGTCACTGAAGATGACCCGCTGCCATTCTGAGTCCCTCCATGACAGTCTGGTACGACACCACTGCAGTCTTTGGTGACGGTGACGTGGTGTTAAGGACAGTCGTGGTAACGGTCTGTGTGCATGTAGTCCTGCGTGGTGCAGCCGTCTGCCGATGGTGCTGCACTAACAGGATGACTCATGGAGGACACCACTGCTCGCTGGAGGTCTGGAATGGTGGCTGTTGGGTCAGTCAGGTACAGAGATAAGACCTGTCCATACGTCAGTCGGATGACGTTGCCATGTGTACCAAGTATCCAAACTATGCACCGTTAGACCAGGACTAAACTAGACTAATCCATCTCTGACTGTTAATGAGTTCCAGTCGGCGTTCAGGCAGGTCAGTCTGGTAAACAGTCTACCTGCAGTGCTTTGAGAGAGCCAAGCAGGGTCTTTGAGGACTCCTTACGGGCAGTTGAGGAGCATACAGCTGGAGGCTAATAATTGCCTAGCCCGGATGGCATGCACATTACCGTTCACTGTTATTAATATTGACTGGGATTTGGTCCACAAATAATCACCCCCACAACTGTCACAACAAAGTATGAGGCAATTATGAGAAAATACCAGCAACGGTAAAACGCAAGAGGAGCTAAACCGTCCACGCTGGAGATCTATCCAGGCTCCCCAAATACGGAAAACCGGACCACATATTCAATCCATGTCTCGGAACGTCTGGATAGCATACGGACCTGTTATTCCGACACCTATGATCAGGGCTCATAGGGATATAGCTCCCCTCGTACCGCCTCAAAGCTCTGACGGTGTTCACTCAGGGACACAGGAAGTTCCCTCTGGAGCGTGAGCCTGGCTGCTTCCTCCGCTGCTTCGTCTTTAATGATGATTTCACACTTGGCTTCTTTATCTCAGCGTGCAGGCTTCTTTCGCAGCTAAGCAGTTGTTCATTAGCGCTTTGTTCTGTTGCCGCCTTTAAAAGATCATCTGCAGGCTTGGAGGGAGCAATACCACGAGATCCTGGAAGCACTTTGTTATTCTAATGACGGTGTGTCTCTGCAGTTTATCAGACCTAGAAAGAGTTTTAGGGTAAGGGGCTGCTGGTATACCGGTGGACCTGCTGATTGGGCACGGATATTACTAGTAATGCTATATTTAGATATGCAAATGAGATGGTATGTAAGCAAAAATGGGGACATATGCATTAAAAGTGTGTCTACACTCAGTGTCCATCTTATCAGCTCCACTGACCATACAGGACACTCTGTAGGTGTACAGGTCCAGACTGTAGTCCATCTGTTTCCGTGGGTAGTATGTGGCTGGTGGATCATTCTCAGCACTGCAGTGACACTGACGTGGTGGTGGTGTGTTAGTGTGTGTGGTGCTGGTGTGAGTGGATCAGACACAGCAGTGCTGCTGGACATCTCAGTGTCACTGCTGGACTGAGAACAGTTCACCAACCTAAACAGTCCAGCACGACAGCGTCCTGTGGGGCAGCATCCTGTCCCCATTGATGAAGGACTAGGGGATGACCAACACTGCACTGTGCAGCAGCAGATGAGCTATCCTCTCTGACTGTCCATCTACAAGGTGGAGCAGGAATATGGATATGAATCCGTGTGTGGAGGCACCGTGGTCAGCACCAAGATGACCGGTTTGTTGTCACATGTCCAGAAGACCTGGTGTCCCTCCACCTCCACCCCTACCGCACCATCTGCAGGAACTGTGTGAGGATGTTCAAGCTGCATGGGATGGATTATCACAGGACTCCATTAGGAACCTCTACAGCTCCATACCGAGACGTCTGGCGTGTTGGGTTAGCAAACACGGCGGCCCGACGCCATACTGAGAGACAGACTTCTGTATGTGTAGCTCAATAAATATTGATCATATCAGTCTAAATTTATCACCAGTTATTGATCCTGGTCACCTTTATCCTCCTTCCCAACACCACCGCACTCCCACACCTCCTCCTGGGAGCAGCTGGTCTGTAGATGAGGAGTGTACGTACGTAAGAGCTTTGATGAAGAGCTCGGGTCGGGGTTTCCCTCCATGACTCAAGACAGTGTTAGCATGATGACAGTGTGTTCCAGACTGATGGCTTTTCCGGGCGATCTCTCCGGCGCCTGCCAGCACTGGGCTGGATTTAAGCCGCTGCCTGCGGTTATCATCTATCTGAAATGTTTTCATTGTGCGGAAATATTTAACGGGAGGTTCGCTGACCCCCGGATAATTTCACCTGTCACACTGATGACTTAATGTGCACTTGGGTAAAGAAGGTTGTCGGTGCCCGCGATGGCTGATGCTGCTCAGCCGTCTGCTCTAAAAATAAACCCGCCCGGCTTCTGAATATGAATGTGGGATTTCCATATCCGCTCTGCCTTCCATTCCAGATTCATCGGTCGCATCCGACTGCCACCATTCCCCTGAGAATGGCAGTGCTGAAGCAGTGGACAGGAAATGTCCAGTCTATACACCAGCACTACCTCTTAACAGACTGTGGAAAATCCATTCCACCTTAAATGCTGCGGCCTGCACAGGGGCCAGAATGTCACTGTGGCACTATTTAAGGTGGAACGGAAAATTCCCAAACTGGAGAACAGGAACAGAAACCTCTCTGGACAGTATGGAGCAGCTCCGCTCAGCGTCTGACCCTGAAGAGACTGAAGAGAGGAGCAGCTCCACCTTAATTAGCACCACCACCCCAACAGCAGCCTGTAAGTAGCAGCCATGCTGTGTGATTGTATCCGTGTGTGGCGGTTGGAGCAGATCATCTTAAACTGAGAGCTCCATAGTGAGGATCAGCTTTAATCTACTGCGTGTTGGTGTCCAGATGGAGCCAGTAGCTAGCACAGGGAACGTTAGCTACTAGCATTAGTTCCAGGTAACTAGCATAGCTAACTAAACACTATGGGGCGGAGCTTTTTTACATAGAGGCTCATTTTATTTAGTCTATTTCCACATGGTGCTTCTGTGTGATTATCGTGGGCGGGGTCTCACTGTAAACCAGCCAATCAGAGCAGAGCGTATTCATAAAGAGCTCACCAACAAAGGGAAAACAGCTCGTATCATTCCAGAACCAAATTATAGGCTGGAAATGAGGGTGTAGAACCGCATCACTGACCAACATCACATCCCTTCTGTGTAGAACATTAGAGAACCGTTTAAATCTTAATTAAAAGCTTCGAATGTAAAGTGTTTGGCTCTGGTTTTAATGGAGCGGAACCGTATTCCTGAAGGGAGTACCTGGAACAGACAGTTCCCTGGGCGTGTGGGGTCCATGGTAATTTTCTCAGCTCCCTTTCTGACCCTGGTGTCATGCTGCTCCTGAATTAAGAGCTGTTGTTGTCCCATAAGCCTCTCAGTGCTGCATACAATTTGCTGCAGCCTGGCTCTTGAGATGGAGGAGGCTGAGCTGAACCACACCGATATGGAGGAGGTTCGCATGCTTTCAATGGTGGATTTGCAGAAGTGGGACAGAGCTGGTCGAGAGATGTTAAGCTCCCGTAACTTCTGGAGAGGGAGCATTCTTTAATGAGCTTTCTTTACGACAGATCTCGTGTTGTCCTCTCATCTGAGATGTTTGGAGATGGAGATGCCTAGGAATATGTATGACTCCTGTGTAAGATTTAGGGGGGTCTGTTATCAGATGTGGAGTATTACATACATCACTAGGTCCTCAGTAGTGTGTAATTACCTGTAACTACGAATGAGCCTTCATATCTACAAAGCTGCAGCTCGTCTTCCAACAGAAACTACCACCGCCATGTTTCTACCGTAGCCCAGTACGGACACTCCACACACTGGCTGTAAAGAGACGTTTACACTTTCCGATTTTTTGTTGGCACAGCTCCTTGATATAGGTGGCACTATAGCTCCAAATAAGAACCCATGGTGAAACGTTCTTGGTCGTTCGTGGTTGGTGTAGCTCAGCAGATAACACCACTAACCACCAGGGATCCACCATCACATGTGGGAGACTGAGGTTGATTCCCGGTCTGGGTGACTTTGCTGTGCTACACCAATAGGAGTCCTTGGGCAAGACTACGAACACCACATTGGCCTCCCAATCGCTCTGGATAAGAGTATCCCCATATGTAACCCTCCACCTTTATTCCTCCTCGTCCTGAGCAGCGGTTCCTCCCCTGCTTCTGCGTCCAGTAAGGATCATCCAACTAAAGCCCTTCATTTCCCACATTGTCTCCTTTGTCAGGAAGTCCCAGAATGACTTTTTGGTGGCTAATGTTGCTAGCAAACAAAAGGAGTCAATAGTCCCCCAAAACCTTTCAATAAACACATCCCTAAATTTTTATCCTGCAGGTCATTCATAAGGTCATGCAGACTCATCCATGTGGGCCGTTCAAAGTTTTGCACACCACTGTTACCCCAGATGATCAACCAAAACATACTTGGTCCTGCTAATGCACTATGAAAGCTCATGGGAAGGGTCAGACTCACAGTAACACTCGCCTGGCCCTCTCCACTGCTGCACTCTTCATTACGTGCTAGATATTTCCCGCTTCGGCTTCTTTGCTAAGACATCACAATGCCAATGCGTTGAGCTAACGTCGCTAATCAACACTAGAAGTCAGTAGACACTTCAAGTAGCTGACGTTCATTTGATTTAGCAGGTGACTTGTGAGCTAGGATTCAGAACCATTTAGAACTATTTGCCACTCATGCTTGCACATATAGCTCTGTTCCACCCACATGGAGCAGGTACCGTTCCGGCTTCTGCACCTAATTTTGACTGTCCCACCAAAAATAAATACGTTCTGGACTCGCCGAAAAGTTCGTTCCCAGCTGAAACCGAAGCATAGTATGTCCCTCAGCACAAAACATGACGGTGGATGTGTCAGTAGTTGAGGAAAAAGAAGGCAACAATGGCGCCACCCAGTGGGCTGCTGAAGAACCTCTTCAACGTCTTCTTATCTCCAGTAGTTGGTCCGTTCATCCTTTGATGCTCCTTGGCTCCCATAAAAAACTAGGGCAAACACAGGCTGGTTCCCTGAGTCGCCCCAAAGCCCGAATGAAACCAGTTCAAGAACCAGGGTTCTTTTGGTTGAGAAGGGCCAACAGAGGAATCTGTGAGAACCACCCACATACACACACTCTAGTGAACACACACTTGCCTGGAGTGGCTGGCGGCCCTACGCATTGGCAACCAGGGAGCGGTTGGGGTTGGTTGCCTCGCTCAAGGGCACTTCACGTTCCCCAACCTCTTGCTTAAAGCCACCTGCTGGTTCCCCAACCTCCAGCCCATGATTGTTCGGGCAACCCCAGGCCCAAAACTCGACCTAATCACGGAAACAGTCCGGAGAACCATATAATGGGATCTCCCGCAACAAAGCCTGACCACACAAACGCCGCTAGACTTGTTGTTTGTGATGCAAGAAGGTGCAAGAAAGGAGTCAGTTCAGATCCGCAGGGATGATTATTCGGTTCTAGCCAGTACTGCGGGGGTTTTATGACATCTGCCAAAGATGCTACGGTGGTAAATCACACTATTACCAGCGTGATAACTCGGAACGTCAGGAACAACTTTGTTATACAAGGACATAAACCTCATTGGACCGTGACAGGCGTGAAGATCCAGTCCTTTATTACCCATAACCAGTTACAGGGTGCCGGTTTCGCTTTCGTGTCTGAACTGATCGCTAAAAAGATGGCGCTGTAATTGTGGGATTGGAACGCATTAGCGCTCATCCTTTAATTTCAGGTGGAAGGCATTCCTTCAGCGAAACTCCGGAAAGGTTCCGCAGGGACCCGCCGAGGAAAAATGGATCTACTTGATGCGGGCTCTTGTAAAAGTGAAGCTGTCTGCATCTGGCTCGGCTTCTGTCTGCATTCATTCTGACAGCTGGAATAAAGGGAGGGGTGCATCTCCTAAATGGCGGACCACAGAACGCTGCAGGCTGGCACTTAGCTGCCAGTCGGAGCCCAGCTGACACGCTGTTAACAATGGCTTATTTTTAAAGTTCGGACTTCGAAACTCGCCAGGAATAGACCCTGAGGACATTCCTGAACTCCGGGTGGTGCATCTCCATCTGTCAGATCTCCTACAGCAGGGCTTCGGCGAGTGCCGCACACACAAATACCACAGAAGTGGCAACGGCTAAATGTAATATCAGGGGTTTGAGTGTTTGGTGTGTCCACTCATGATGCTCACTCCAGCGTCCGAGACTCCCTTTCAGTTCCTCAGAGAGACACGCCTCCAAAGTTCAGAAGCTGGTTCAGCCGTTTCTGCTTCTTCTCACCATCCAGAAACCCCAACACATTCAGTGGTGTTGAGGTTCTGGACTCTGGGGTGGTCAGTCCATTGTTCTGACACCCGCAGCTTTTTTGTTGGATGTGTGGTGTGTCTCCTTTTCTCAGGACAGCTACACCTCCTTTCAGACCTCCATAGTGCAGAGGTGTCTCTCACAGTGGAAGAAGGATGGACAGGAACACCTGTGGAGGTTCTCAGATCTGAAGCAGGAGTGGAGCTCGATGTTCTCCTCTCTCTCAGAGATGGAAGGGCTGTTTACCCGATGGGCACAGTGTGGGTGGGGCACTGCAGTGCTGAGAATGATCCACCACCCATATAATACCTGCTCCGTGGTGGTCCATTGGGGGTCCTGACTACTGGAGAACCAGGTAACAAAGGAATAGGGAAGTGGGCCTAATGAAGTGGCCGGTGAGTAAACAGTTTGGGATTAGTCCCTGTCACATGACCTGTAAAGGCTAACCCAACAAAATAATCATGAGCACAATTAGCATCAAGCTCGTCCGCTGACACTGCAAAGCGATGGGTCAGCACCTTGCTGTCGCTTCCAGTCCCTGATTGCCTTGGCCACGTGTAACGAGTCGCCGTGATCGATGGCACCACAGGACCAGCATCTGCTCTGGAAAGCGTCCGCCTCGCGTCCCCAGGGAAGCAATTTGAGGAAAGCAGACATTTTCTTTCAGCGATGATTGTAATTGCTCGCTACTCAACCTGTTTTCTTCATGAATACTCAATTAACTTCTTCCACACCAGACGCCGTGACATCCATTGTTGTTGGGCAAAGTGAAAGTTCTATCGCTATGATGTAATTTCCAGGCAATTCCCAAGCTTCTAAAGGGCATGACTAATAAGGGACGCCTCTTTACCATGCTTTTAGCCGCAGATTTAATACAGCTGGTGGCCTGCTAGAAACGGCAGCACCCCGATGCGCCACGTGTTGGTGACGAAGAAAAGACGGAGGTTTCATTTGGAGCAGGGGTCTGAATTAGGCCCCATTTGGTTGGAGTTAGTTCTATATGGGGAGGTGGAGTAATGTAGTTTTAAGTCAAGCGGTTTATCCATTTACTGTCACCACACAGGGGCCCTCGTGGAAATGCCACCGAAGCTGAAACCCAGTAGGAATACACTGTAGCTTAGACAGAATGCAGCCAAGAGGCCGAAGTTGCATCCCTTGCAGAGTTAACATTAGCATCCTCCCTTGGCCGCCTCATGCGCTCTGGCACTTCTCCCAGCTCTGAGTGAAGTTCTTCTAACAGAGCGAGGCTCTAATCGAGGACGTGAAGTGGCGCTCTTAATAATGAAAAAAATCTCCACTCAGGTGTGATATTTCGCGCGAACATCTCCGCGGCGCAGAGCGCGAATTGGCAGAGGTTGAGCTATTAGCGAGACGCCAAAGGGCACTCAACTTCTCCGATACAGAGTCAGCATTGTTCAGGCCTCTCCACGTGCTCCTTGCCAAGCCTGTCCTCTCCTCTCTCATTATTCTTATCTCAGCCACCTCTCTCTCTCCCTCTCCCTCTCTTTTCTTCCCTCTCTTAGAGAGAGCTGCCGCTGCTGCCTTCCACCAGCAAATAGCAGAAATCGAATCAGAAGGAATGAAAGGCCTTGGGAAGCTCCGTACAATGGGCCTGCAGCTGCACAGTTATGCGGCCATATATTAATAGGAGACCAGTAAGGTGTTAGTCATGAGGTCAACACCCAGACATATACGGTGTATATGTAGTAACGATGTATTATAGATATGAAAGGGCTCCAAGTATATTCAACTCAGTGACTCTGAGAGTCGACATGCTTGGAGTTGACTTCTGAGCCTCTGATGGAGGAGAGCGTGAAGCAGGAGGGACTCGGAGTTTGGCCAGCTTCAGTCAACGCCAGCCGTTTCCTATACGTCCTGCTCTATACGTCCTGCTCTCTCTTCATGATATAGGTCACAATACACAATGATCAGAAACGATACAAGCAGCAGAACCAACAATGTTCTTCCGGGTTGTGGAAAAGAGATGCTCCTATTTTCCAGCTTCTTAGTCAAATTTCTGTTCCACCTTAAATAGCCCAGGAGTTGTATTCCGGACAGAAGATGCTGAATACGAAGCAGCCCCCTAATAAAAAAACAAGATCCAATCCGATTTTTTTTTTTACAATAATTCCAATAATGTATGAACATTGTTCATTTTCTGAGAATTCCAACTGCAGTGACGAATTTCTCAGTACGCCAGTCCGAGAGATTATGCAAGAGATTGAAAACTATTGCTTTCAAACTATATCATAAACTGGAAAAATGCAATGGAGATGCAGCAGGACTCCTATCCACCTAGAGCCCCTGAGTCACCAGGGCTCCCGAAGGACCCAAGGCATTGCCGACAATGGGCATTACCAATATTGGTAATTTTTCATTACCAATATTTGGTGGTAAGGGACGGTGAGGCCTTTGAACTGGACCCCCATGTAGGCTGCAAGTGGTGCGCAAGTTGTCATGACAATGTCAGATAAGGATCAAAACAGGGAAGCACAGGTATCGAACCACTACACAGGAAAGGCAGTTTGATGTAAGGTGACTGGACAAGTAGCGAAGGTATATGACTACCCAACATTAGCCAAAACGAGTCCATACCAGCATGTAACACCTCCATGGTCACCAAAACCAGCTGTGGTTGGACTGGGTGTGTAGTGGACAAGTTTCTGGATGTAGCCACATCAATGTTCGGACACTCAGATCAAAGAGTTGGTGAGTTGGACCAGATTTGGTGGATGCCTTCCCTGGCATTCTGCTGGTTGTTTCAGGTAGTCCCACAGATTTCCAAACATGAATGATCACCATTTTTTCCCCCACTCGCCCCCCCCGCCCAGGACTCCAATACCGGACGCACTCTGTTCTGTTGTACTGTAAACATGACTGTTCACACTCTCCCCAAAACAACCCCCCACCCCCCGGAATCGGCTCAAATACAGGACGCAATTTTTAACCCATGGCAATCACACTGGCAACCCTACCTCCATCTATCGAAGCAGCAGGAGCTGGAGTGTACTCCAGAAAGCAGAGAGTCGTGCCTCACTAATTACATGGCGCTCGGCTTCATGTGGCCAGGAGGAGCTTCTCGGGTGTGTAACCCTGCAGAGTGACTGCTGCGCTGCACCTATCCTGCTGTTAGGGATGTGTGTAAGTGTTATTTGGGCTTTGCTGTGTTGGGCTGTGGGTTTTAGAGCGGGTGTTAGTGAAAGCACACGGGTGGCAGCACACTTCTCCGTTAGGTTCACCTGATGAAAATGCCTTTACTGGGTTCAGTAAATGAGCACGTCTCCTGTGTGTCCTTCCAGGGTCACACTACATTGGTGTCAGAAGTGGGATAGTACCACCCAGTGGCCCATTAAAGAACTACAGAGTGGGCTGCTGAGGAAGCAGGGAAAGGCTTGAAGGTGGAGATGGTGAAGGGGCTCTGGAGCCTGGTGAAGAGGAGCTCATATGGCCTAACATACCTGGAGGCTGTAAATGGTTTTCTAGCTTTAGTAGGTGGAGCTAATCAAATAGATAGTAGTTGTATGGCTGATTGGCGGATCGGTGGTCATATATAATGCAAGTTATTGAAAAGTATTGCTTTCAAACTATATCATAAACTGGAAAAATGCAGTGGAGATGCAGTAGGGTTAACATAGGCCGGCCTAGCTACAGTTGGTATAAGCAGCCACCTAGAGCCCCTGAGTCACCAGGGCTCCCGAAGGACCCAAGGCATTGCCCCTTATTGTATTTGGCATTGCTAATATTTGGTGGTAAGGGATGGTGAGGTCTTTAAAGGAGACCCCCACGTAGGGCTTCAGGTGGTGCGCAAGTTGTCATGACAATGTCAGATAAGGGTCAAAACAGGAAAGGCAGTTTGAAGGAAGGTGACTGGACAAGTAGCAAAGGTTATGACTACCCAACATTAGCCAGCGTTCATCAAAACACTAGTCCCCTGTGACTGAACCGTACCAGCATGTAACACCTCCATGATCACCAAAACCAGCTGTGGTTGGATTGGGTGTGTAGTGGACAAGTTTCTGGATGTAGCCACATCAATGTTCGGACACTCAGATCAAAGAATTGGTCAGTTGGACCAGATTTGGTGGATGCCTTCCCTGGCATTTTACTGGTTGTTCCAGGAAGTCCCACAGATTTCCAAGAGGATCCCATCAGTCCAGATGTGTAAATACTCATCTCAATACTAATTCATCATGCCAGTCAGTCACATTAGAAGTCCTGCGGCGTCCTGCGGCGTCCTGCGGCGTCCTGCGGCATCCTGCGGCGTCCTGCGGCGTCCTGCGGGAACGATCATCTTGGAATACCGGGATAGGAATGGTCGTCTAGCATCTCAAAGTAGACCCTGTGGATCGAATTTACTGCCACCTTAACACCCCCAGAACATCCCAGAGGTGAGTCACTTTGGTCCAGGGATCTTACATATGGGCCTGTATGTTGAGAATGGCACATATGGTAATGCCATGCTGCTCAGTCATTCCACTGCCAACTCTCTAGCAAGTAGGATGTCGCTTGGGGCCCTCAAAGGTTCAGAAGTGGCCCAGCACACCGGGGCCAAGCACAGTCACACAGCCAGGCCTTCGAGGCGTAGTCCAAGTGCGACATGAGCGCTGAATTAACTCTGTAAAGCCTCTCGTCGCTGCGTGGGCGTGTGGCTGTTGTCCGTACAGGCAGGCTTTGTGCTCGTCATATGTAACGTAAATCCCCCTGCCATGAATCTGTCACTTATTACAGGCTGCATATATGGGCTTTATCGGACCCTCTAAGCTGGCTTTTGTAGCTCTCCTTTACAGGAGACGGGAAATTTCTCATTTGGAGGAGGCGAATCTAATGTGCCTTGTGTGTATATACGGACGTTCCTCCAGCTGGAGAAACGGGACCGGTCTGGCTCCGGCGGAAAGGTTCATTACTCAACCGCTGTGGGCTGCTGCTGCCGCTCGACGCCACGGGAGGAGATGAGAGCTGAATTTCAAGCTGGAGATCTCACGTACAAAGTGTTGACACCCCCCCTTCCTCCCACACACACACACATCACTCCCCAGCCCGAGGCTGACGCCCCCCTCACCCCAGAGGCTCATGTTCTGTTCTGTTTGCTACGGAGGTCACATCCAAAAATAGGCCGGCTTGAGTTGTGAGTGGGTCGGGGTCTTGAGAAGGTAGCATAGGGAAATGAGGTGAGGGGAAATGAGGTGTGTGTATGTGTGCGTGTGTATTTATCTCTTTGTGGGGACTGGGTCATCGTCCACCATGTCTCCTGGGCCAGTCGCCTGTCTGGCCCTGTCTGAATGGGCCAGTCTCCTGTCTGGCCCATTCACCGTCCTGCTGATGCTGCTGCCTGCCTGCCTGCTCTACTAAACTCTTCAAATAGTACAGCCACTGGTACTCCAATAGGAGGCCTCCAATAGCGAACATCAGTTCACTAGCGTCATAAGCAAGGACGGGTGTGGTGACCCAACAGCCACCATTACAGACCTCCAGCGAGCAGTGGTGTCCTCCATGAGTCCTCCTGTTAGTGCAGCACCATCGGCAGACGGCTGCACCACGCAGGACTACATGCACACAGACCGTTACCACGACTGTCCTTAACACCACGTCACCGTCACAAAGACTGCAGTGGTGTCGTGTACCAGACTGTCATGGAGGTGACTCAGAATGGCAGCGGGTCATCTTCAGTGACTGAGTCCCGCTTAGTCTTGGGTGGAGACGCTCAACGAATCCGTGTGTGGAGGCACCGTGGTCAGCACCGAGATGGACGGTTTGTTGTCACACGTCCAGAAGGCCTGGTGTCCCTCCACCTCCACCCCTACCGCACCATCTGCAGGAACTGTGTGAGGATGTTCAAGCTGCATGGGATGGATTATCACAGGATACCATTAGGAACCTCTACAGCTCCATACCGAGACGTCTAGCATGTTGGGTAGCAAAATGTGCGGCCCGACGCCATACTGAGAGTTACCGTTACGGACGCATCCTCAATACCCTGCCTACATTGCCCAAACACTGCAGGCGATTAGTTTTTTTCGGGGTTGCAGCATTTAAGGTGGAACGGAGCGTTGGATTAAGAAGCTGGTGGATAGGAAGCATATTAAGCCACTCCAAGCTATTGGACTATTTCCTCTCACGGATTAATACTTCCCAGCCGCACACCAAAGATCCGGCAAAGTTCAGCTTCTATCCAGGGATTTGGATGTACGGGCCAACCTCAGCGACACCCTGGCAAACTTTTTATCATGTGTCAGTTTTTATCAAGCAACATTTCCGGCCTGGGCTACAAACACTGGCAGACATATCTCCTAAATGTTGGAAAGACAACACAAACAGCAGTTTACAGTGTGCAGTACAAAGAAACCAAAGGAAGCAACCTGGGAAATAGGAATACAAGTTGTTAGTGTGTGAGAGAACAAGACAGAGAGAGTAAGAGAGAGAGCATGGCACGGGGAGCTGTCCAGCCAGCCCTGTCAGTCAATATATTGAGCCCATGAACTTACAATATAGGGTTAAGCTAGCATATTGAAGCAAGTGGACATTTCGCTCGAGTCTCAAATCCCGCGGCACGACGTCTCTGTAGCCACAGTCTGCACAGTAGGTTTATGAGGCAGGGCCTGCGGGACTGTGCTTGTAAGCCAGCGGTCTGGAAGTCCAATAAGTTGTAAAAGCGAGAAGTTTGGAGGCAGGTCATTAGCGACGCCGGGAGCGATTTGCTAGGAATAAGAACGAGGATGGCGGGTGCTAACCTAAGACGGTGAGCTGCCAGGTTGTAATGGCTTCTCCAACAGAAGCCAGCAAAGCTCCCAAGCACAGAACCCTGGTACAAAGCACTGCTGCCACCAAGTGGCCACAAGCGGGAGTGCGTCCGTGGAAACCGAAGGGGCTTCAGATGATTCCTCCTTCAGTTCCTCTCTTCCGTGACTCAACCCTCGCTCCACACGTGTACTCCATCCAAGCACGATTGCAGGAGACTCTTCCAAACTCTTCCCTCTGTGTGCGGTGAGTTTCCTGAGATGAGAGGAGTGAATCACCGGTGGGTTCAAGCCCAGCCAGCCTGCTATAATAAGACATGTGTCTCTGCTCCCTGGAGCTAGCCTTCTGTAACATTTCAGTGCATCCATCTGGGTGTGGGATCCTGTACTGTATCACGGCGGGCCTTCAGACGTTCTCCGTTGGTCTTCTCTGAGCTGCTTCTTCTCCTTCGTCTTCAGCATGGGTATTCGTCTCAACCCAGTGTTTACTGTACCTAATTAGCTCGGCCTAATAGATTGAATCAGATGGTGCGCTTTATGCCTGGAACGAACGTCTATGGACGAGCCGGCCTGGGAGAGGCGGGGCTGCTTGGTGACGGAGGATGTGGGATTATCCGTGTTCTTCTCCAGCAGATGGTGAGGGAGATTGGCGCCTCTTGGTTGGGCTCTGAAATGAAAAACACCTCGGCCGTGGCATTATCACTGCACAACTGGCTAGGAGATATGATATTCCCGGTGGAAAGAGACCGGCGAGGTTTATAGGCACTCCAACACGGAAACAGCCGTACTAGTTTGGTTTCAGAAGGAATCAATCAACACATAGTCATTGTTACATATACACCGATCAGGCCCCTATGGGACACTCTGTAGGTGTACAGGTCCAGACTGTAGTCCATCTGTTTCTCTGTATACTGTATTACCCTGTTCTTCAATGGTCAGGACCCCCACAGGACCCCCACAGAGCAGGTATGATGTGGGTGGTGGATCATTCTCAGCACTGCAGTGACCCTGACGTGGTGGTGGTGTGGTAGTGTGTGTGGTGCTGGTGTGAGTGGATCAGACACAGCAGTGCTGCTGGAGTGTTGGGACACTGTGTCCACTCACTGTCCACTCTATTAGACACTCCTACCTTGCTGGTCCACCTTGTAGATGGACAGTCAGAGACGATAGCTCATCTGCTGCTGCACAGTGCAGTGTTGGTCATCCTCTAGTCCTTCATCGGTTGTTATAGGACGCTGCCCCACAGGACGCTGCCCACAGGACGCTGCCCACAGGACACTGCCCACAGGACGCTGCCCACAGGAGAGTACCTAAAGGACGCTGCTGTGCTGGATAGTTCTGGTTGGTGGACGATTCTCAGTCCAGCAGCGACACTGAGGTGTCCAGCAGCACTGCTGTGTCTGATCCACTCACACCAGCACCACACACACTAACACACCACCACCACGTCAGTGTCACTGCAGTGCTGAGAATGATCCACCACCCACATCACACCATCAGTCTTATTTTATGGTTAGTTGATGGTGGTTGAAACCATTGTACAAAATGCTCTCTGATATTTGAGGCCGGCTACTTCAACACTGCCCGGCTGCCAACTCACTCGGCGTAGCGGTGCTAATGCTGGCTTCAGTGGCTACACAGTGTTTGGATTAACGGTTCTTTTTCTGGGAATGCTCTTTATAGGTGTTTCATAAATGAATCGCAATCTTACTGATGATCTCCTCCTCTGTGTTCCGTCTGAGACATGGGTATTAATTCACTCTATCCTCCAGTCCCTCTGGAAAACTGGGCCGGTTTACAGATTTACACTATGAGTTATTCCGGGAACAGTTGCAGGTGCTAGTCTGTGACGGACCAACCGGGTGGACCAGTTTGCTGCAGCACCACCCTGAGGCAGAGCGGTGCTGAAATACCAAAATTCCAAAAACGAAGATCAACTAATGGTAATATGGGATTTCTAACAACCACCTGGAAGACCTGATAGACCCACCAACACTATCCCCATGAGATAAACAGCACCATCATCTCTGAGTGAGAGGAGAACATCCAGCTCCACTCCTGCTTCAGATCTGAGAACCTCCACAGGTGCCTCTGTCCATCCTTCCTCCACTATGAGAGACTCCTCAACACTATGGAGGTCTGAAAGGAGGTGTAGCTGAGACCTTCCTACAACTTGGGTGCTATTCAGGGAACCCGTGTGCGTCTGCATTTGCATCCATCTTTACTGGATCCAAGGAACGTCAAAGGCTATGACATTATCATCAGCAGGGGGCACTGCAGAGCAGTAGTGCTGAGATGGTGGAGCGTGCAGATGACCCGCCCCGCGAGTGTTTGGGCTGTTATTCCAGATGTTTGTTTATATCCAGAAAGCAGCATGGATCAGCTACTGTACATAAAAAGACATAGAGGTTCTCCAGCAGACCACTGGGGGTCGCCATTGTCTCCTTGTCTTTCCTCAACAACTGACACGCCCACAGATGTCGGCAGGGTTCATGCTGAGGGACCTACTATTCTTTGGTTACAGCTGGCACTGAACCGTTCACAATTAGGTGCACGAACCGGAACGCAAACCGGAATACAAACCAGAACGATGGAAAAGGCCTATTTGAGGAACTGAAAGACAGTTTGCTGAAAGGAATGGAAGCTGTGGAAGTTTGGCTGATGTGAGATGATTGTGAAGTGAATGAAAATCAAACGGTGGCCAAATCAAATCCCATTACCGGAAGATCAAACCCACAATCTGTTCACATAACGACAAAACAGCCCATCCCCTGGAACGCGCAGCCACCTTCCACGCAGGTACAGTTTCCGAACTCAAAACAAACGTTAAAGCGGCTTTAATTCCCTCTGGCTCCCCAGGCATGCCCGGCTCTCTGTGTATCCGCACGTCTCTGCGGCAGCCCGATCGTACACTTCCATTATCTTTGAGCAGCTTCCCCGAGCAGCCTGGCACATTCAACAGAGCTGTTATCTCGTTACACGGGTGGTAATTTCTTGAGCTGCAGGACCTCCATCGTGCGCGAGTGGCTCCAGATGAAGATGTTGGGCGGTGGAAGAAAGCAGGCGGACTCATTTGTCTTCTCCAGCTGTAGCTGCTCGACAGGTTTCCACGAAGAAACTGAACGAAAATGCTTATTAGAGGAAGATTTCATAGGTCCTGATGGCATTCGGGATCGTTTTCCGGGTTAGCGGAGTCATGTAGGCGCTCAGAGGGCGTTTAGACTGAACCAGCATATGATACGGCCTCATACAGTGGGCTGCATGTGGGAGCTGTCCTGGCGGACATTCAGCGAGCAGTGGTGTCCTCCATGAGTAATCCTGTTAGTGCAGCACCATCGGCAGACGGCTGCACCACGCAGGACTACATGCACACAGACCGTTACCACGACTGTCCTTAACACCACGTCACCGTCACCAAAGACTGCAGTGGTGTCGTACCAGACTGTCATGGAGGGACTCAGAATGGCAGCGGGTCATCTTCAGTGACGAGTCCCGCTTTAGTCTTGGTGGAGACGCCCAACGAATCCGTGTGTGGAGGCACCGTGGTCAGGACCAAGATGGACGGTTTGTAGTCACACGTCCAGAAGGCCTGGTGTCCCTCCACCTCCACCCCTACCGCACCATCTGCAGGAACTGTGTGAGGATGTTCAAGCTGCATGGGATGGATTATCACAGGACACCATCAGGAACCTCTACAGCTCCATACCGAGACGTCTGGCATGTTGAGTTAGCAAACACGGCGGCCCGAAGCCATACTGAGAGACAGACTTCTGTATGTGTAGCTCAATAAATATTGATCATATCAGTCTAAATTTATCATCAGTTATTGATCCTGGTCACCTTTATCTTCCTTCCCAACACACCTGCATCCCCCTGTGACTGAACCGTACCTAATGGCCTGTAACCCCTCCACCAGCTCCAGTAACAGCTGGGACTGGATTGGGCATGTACTGGACAAGTTTCTGGATGTAGCCACATCAGTGTTCAGACACTCTTACATCAAAGAACTGGTCAGCTGGTCCAGATTTGGTGGATGCCTTTCCTGGCACAGTTCCGAGGAGAATTCCCTGTAGACTGGGATTGTATCCACTGCTGGTAGACCCGTATGACCGTACGCTTCCACACACCTGCAGATTCAGCTACTTCCTTCACACTAAGGCCTCTTTGCAATCTATGGATCCCATCACTCAAACCCTGCAAGTATTTTTAGCCCCATCATCCTCGTGCAGCGCCATCTGCAGGAGCCTGAAGTTACTGCCACCTTAACCACACAAGGTGACTAATGTTATATCAGTATGAGGTCAGTATGGCTGTACATGAAAAGTTAATGCTGTTAAATATGATACCATCTTTTGTGTTAATTATCCACACACGCGGCTACACCCACCGCGCCGGGTGGAGCCGATTCATCCGTTTAATTGCTTTTCCCATATGAAAGTTTGGACAAAGTGCTCAGGTGCACTTGTTATCAGAAAGGAGGAGCTTATTACCCCCAGGAGTCCTGAGCATTACTGATCCCTCTCCAGCCCCCTCATGAGCACCGTCTTCAAACAGCCCTGTGATGCCGAAAGGCTGCCGGAGGGCTTGAAATAATCAAAACGTGTTTGTTGTTCATCAGAGGACAATCTCTCGCCGAGCATTCTCGAGCGCTCATCAGGGGGCGAGGAGCACGGCAACCCAACCTGCGTTTGACTCATGATGGCTTTTGGTGATTGCTTGTTGAGATCAATATGTTTGCACTTACGAGGGATGAAAAACAGCATATGCTGTTATGGCGGCCCAGGGAGCGGTTCATCACCGCGAAGTTCCACCAAGACCGTTTACCTTCGACTCTCGCGATCGTTTATTTGGAACGATCAAATGGACTTGTGTTGGTGTGTTTAGTGGCCACTTGAAACCTAAGCCTCAGAGCTCCACCTTGCTGGTGTTGACACTCTTGGTTGGATATTTTAGGTGGGTGGTGTTGTTGGAGACTGTAGGCCATCTGTTGATGGCCAACCAGGAGCCTCAAGGTGGTCAGAAACTTGCCAAGGACTAGATTCTGACCACCTTGAGGCTCCTGGTTGGACATTTTTGGTGGGTGGTGTTGTTGGAGAGTATAGGCCTTCTGTTGATGTGCAGTTTGTGTTAGGTGTTAGTCGTCCTCTAGTCCTTGGCGAGTTTCTGACCACCTTGATGCTCTTGGTTGGATATTTTTGGTGGGTGGTATTGTTGGAGACTGTAGGCCTGGACTCCACAGGCCTGGAATCTCACCCACGAAGCCGTGTGTGGAGGCACCGTGGTCAGCACCAAGATGAACGGTTTGGTGTCACACGTCCAGAAGACCTGGTGTCACTCCACCTCCACCCCTACCGCACCATCTGCAAGAACTGTGTGGGGATGTTCAAGCTGCATGGGATGGATTATCACAGGACTCCATTAGGAACCTCTACAGCTCCATACCGAGACGCCTGGCGTGTTGGGTTAGCAAACACGGCGGCCCGACGGCATACTGAAAGACAGACTTCTGTATGTGTAGCTCAATAAATATTGATCATATCAGTCTAAATTTATCACCAGTTATTGATCCTGGTCACCTTTATCCTCCTCCCCAACACACCCGCACTCCCACACCTCCTTCTGGGTGCAGCTGTTCTTTTGGTGTGTGAGGTAGGCAGGCCTCGGTGGCCAGTGAACAGCAGTAAAAGGTGGTGGTTTCTAATAAAGCGGATGGTGATTGGATTTCAGTTCTATTTCATACAGAAGCAGAAGGTAATCAGATTAAATGAGGTCCTGTAAGAAGTTCCTCCAGTTTCCATTTGATGAGGTTATAGCAGGTTTAGTAAGCGATATACACGGCTACTAGAGGGGTTTCATTTCCAGCACCAGGTCCAGGAGATCGATACCAGTTAATTATAAATGAGCTCATTAATTGATCTCTTAAGGGTGAGACCGTGTCTGTTTACACGGTCCAGGATGTTAGCATTCCGCCACAATATGTCGCACGGCTGTACAGAATCTAATTATACCTGAGCTCTGCTCAGGCTGGTGGGGAGGGGGGCGGAGTAAAGCACAAACCGAGTAGCCTGGTTATCTGAAGTAGAGAATTATGAAAATGCATGTACCACACTGACTACCGTGGTCCGATTACACGTAGCCCGTATACGGTATGAACGAGCTCGTCCAGTTTTGTCATCTTTGTGATATGACATGGAACCAGTGGTGATGCATGGCAACGTGAGGACTGTAAGCTGAGCATCAATTGCCAATATGTTCTCTATTCTCATTCTCTACTTACTGAGATGCTGATCAGGTGATCGCCTGAACCGGATCCCATCCTAACGAGCCACAGTATAACCCCACTGCTGCTGTGATCACGGTTCTCTCCTTACAGAACCAGCTGGGTGGAGAAGGCAGAGCTAGTACCATCCGAACAGTCAGTCTAGTCCAGTACACCTACAGACCCACAGAGCTGAAGAGACAGGTTCTCAGTGAGAACCGAAGGTTGGGTTCTAGCTCTACTGGCAGATACAGTGAGCGTCTGGGTCATCAGAACAAGGTCCAGCAAACACACAGGACAACACAGCTACAGACTGGCAGAGGGCTAAACCCACTCTCTACTGACCCCGTGATGAGAGAACCTCATCCGAACATCACCTAATCAGCGAGACCTCAGGTGACCTACAGAATTTCCAGACTGGACTTGTATCACAGGTGGAATCCCATCAAGGGACCATGCTGGAATTCTCTGAGCTCCTGAGAGCGACCCCACTAACGTCTGTAGGAGCAGTCTGCAGGTCTAGGTGCTGGGTTTTATACACCTGTGGCCTCTAAAGTGATAGGAGCACCTGAAGACGATGATTTGGATGGGTGACTTTTGGCGGTATAGTGTATATAATCAGTGGGAATTGAGTCAGGAGGTTGAGCTTCTTTGGAAACAGGGCTCTTGATACTTTGGCTGTTCATAACCATCCCCAGTGAGTTTAAATTCTCCTCCAAGTTCTCCCGGAACATCACTCCACTCAGTGTCCCTCAGTGACATGTAATGCTCCCGCACTGTTGACTGAGCAGCAGCTCCATAGTCGTGATGCTACCACCACCATGCTTCACTGTGAATACGGTGTTCCCCCCCTCTCTAAACACGATGGGCTGAATTTCTTTCAGGATCTCCTACCTTCCTGATCATCACTCAGAGAGATCTTTATGCAGTGCACCACTTCCATATACTTCAACCACATGTAGCTTTTCTCCATTCGAGTGTTAAGGCAGTGTCTCCATAACCATTTCATGATACAATTCCTGGGATTGGGGTTTCCTGGAGGTAGGAAATCCTATTTCAGACGTTCCCATCACCACCACTGTGAACGGTTCACTTGGATGGCTTCTCCTAGGATGTAGCATTTCACCTCCAACCTTCACCTTTCCATCTTAACCGTTTAATTATGCAGAAATTTACATTTTTGGTATTTAGCTGACGCTCTTATCCAGAACGACTTACTCGGTTAATCATATTACAGGGAGGCCAATGTAGTGTTAGGAGTCTTGCCCAAGGACTCTTATTGGTGTAGCACAGCATAGTCACCCAGCCCGGGATTTGAACCCCAGTCTCCCACGTGTGGTGGTGGCTACTTGGCGGGTAGCGGTGTTATCCACTGAGTTACACCAACCACAATATAGAAACAGGTGGAAAAGGAAGTGCATGCCTGTTTCTAAAACAATGAGTAGTGAGGGTTAACCGGAATTATGGGTCATCTAAAATTCGGAAGTATGGCCATGTAAGTCAACAGAATCAAATCGATGAACATTAGTTATTCATTTTGCCCTGGAAGGAAACGGCAAAATCTTAAAACTGCAGCCGGTCAGTCCTGGACCCAGAAAACTTTCCCCGTCCATCTCAGTCTCGTCTGCCCCGCAGTTGAAAGTACAATATGAAACAGAGGAGGAAGAAACACAGTCCTAGGAAGAGAATCCACCGCATGATGCTCCAGACTTTGTAGACGGTGTTGTGTTCAGTGAAGGTGGTCTCTCTGAAAGGAGAAGAGGGGAATTACGGATGTTAGTACATGTAGGAATCAGAATGTGAACACGTCTGCCTCTCACCCCGCCTCGTTACGTACTCTGTTATGACTTCAGGCGTTAGATGTGTTAGAGCTGCGGTACTGCATGCTGCTTGTGGTGCCAGTGTTGTTTCGGTGGTCTCTGAAGTTGTTAACTGGGTTGTTGTCAGTGGTAGTGTGGTGGTCTCTCTGACAGGGCACTGTGTTGTTGGCTCAGGTACGGAGCAGTGCTGAGCCGTTTCTGGGGGGACAGAATATTAATCTGAACCTCAAACAAAAAACAACAAAGTCGTTTACTGTAGATCATATTTGAATTTTATATAAACAGGAGTTATTTACAAACACTATATACACCTCACCTCAATCAAATCCTCACTGCAATGTTCAACCTCAGTACCTGATCTACCTAATGCTCAATCCTTTACAGCAATTTTCCAGTAGCTGGTGTAAATTCTTCGTAAAGTCTAGTGAAACATTTACACCAAACTCTAATCCCTACAGTTACACCAAACTCTAATCCCTACATTAACATTAAACCATAACCCCTACATTTACACCAAGCTCTAATCCCTACATTTACACTAAACTCTAACCCCTACATTTACACCAAGCTCTAATTCCTACATTTACACTAAACTCTAACCCCTACATTTACACTAAACCATAATCCCTACATTTACACCAAACTCTAATCCCTACATTTACACAAAACCCCCTAACCCCTACATTTACACCAAACTCTAATCTCGACATTTACACCAAACTCTAATCCCTACATTTACACTAAACCCCTAACCCCTACATTTACACTAAACCCCTAACCCCTACATTTACACTAAACCATAATCCCTACATTTACACCAAACTCTAATCCCTACATTTACACAAAACCCCCTAACTCCTACATTTACACCAAACTCTAATCTCGACATTTACACCAAACTCTAATCCCTACATTTACACTAAACCCCTAACCCCTACATTTACACCAAACTCTAATCTCGACATTTACACCAAACTCTAATCCCTACATTTACACTAAACCCCTAACCCCTACATTTACACCAAACTCTAACCCCTACATTTACACTAAACTCTAATCCCTACATTTACACCAAACTCTAACCCCTACATTTACACCAAACTCTAATCCCTACATTTACACAAAACCCCCTAACCCCTACATTTACACCAAACTCTAATCCCTACATTTACACTAAACCAAAATCCCTACATTTACACCAAACTCAAATCCCTACATTTACATTAAGCCATAATCCCTACATTTACACCAAACTCTAATCCCTACATTTACACTAAACCATAATCCCTACATTTACACCAAACTCTAATCCCTACATTTACATTAAACCATAACCCCTACATTTATACCAAACTCTAATCCCTACATGTACACTAAACCATAATCCCTACATTTACACTAAACCATAATCCCTACATTTACACTAAACCATAATCCCTACATTTACACCAAACTCTAATCCCTACATTTACACCAAACCATAATCCCTACATTTACACCAAACTCTAATCCCTACATTTACACTAAACCATAATCCCTACATTTACACCAAACTCTAATACCTACATTTACACCAAACTCTAATCCCTACATTTACACCAAGCTCTAATCCCTACATTTACACCAAACTCTATCCCTATATTTACACCAAACTCTAACCCCTACATTTACACTAAACCATAATCCCTACATTTACACTAAACCTTAATCCCTACATTTACACTAAACCATAATCCCTACATTTACACCAAACTCTAATCCCTACATTTACACTAAACCATACTCCCTACATTTACACCAAGCTCTAATCCCTACATTTACACTAAACTCTAACCCCTACATTTACACTAAACCATAATCCCTACATTTACACCAAACTCTAATCCCTACATTTACACTAAACCATAATCCCTACATTTACACCAAACTCTAATCCCTACATTTACACTAAACCATAATCCCAACATTTACACCAAGATCTAACCCCTACATTTACACTAAACCATAATCCCTACATTTACACTAAACCATAATCCCTACATTTACACCAAACTCTAATCCCTACATTTACACTAAACCATAATCCCTACATTTACACCAAACTCTAATCCCTACATTTACATTAAACCATAACCTCTACATTTACACCAAGCTCTAATCCCTACATTTACACTAAACTCTAACCCCTACATTTACACTAAACCATAATCCCTACATTTACACCAAACTCTAATCCCTACATTTACACAAAACCCCCTAACCCCTACATTTACACCAAACTCTAATCCCTACATTTACACCAAACTCTAACCCCTTACATTTACACTAAACCATAATCCCTACATTTACACCAAACTCTAATCACTACATGTACACCAAACTCTAATCCCTACATTTACACTAAACCCCCTAACCCCTACATTTACACCAAACTCTAATCTCGACATTTACACCAAACTCTAATCCCTACATTTACACTAAACCCCTAACCCCTACATTTACACCAAACTCTAATCTCTACATTTACACCAAACTCTAATCCCTACATTTACACTAAACCCCTAACCCCTACATTTACACCAAACTCTAATCCCTACATTTACACCAAACTCTAATCCCTATATTTACACTAAACCATAATCCCTACATTTACACTAAACCATAATCCCTACATTTACACCAAACTCAAATCCCTACATTTACATTAAGCCATAATCCCTACATTTACACTAAACTCTAACCCCTACATTTACACTAAACCATAATCCCTACATTTACACCAAACTCTAATCCCTACATTTACATTAAACCATAACCCCTACATTTACACCAAACTCGAATCCCTACATGTACACCAAACTCTAATCCCTACATTTACACTAAACCATAATCCCTACATTTACACTAAACCATAATCCCTACATTTACACCAAACTCTAATCCCTACATTTACACCAAACCATAATCCCTACATTTACACCAAACTCTAATCCCTACATTTACACTAAATCATAATCCCTACATTTACACCAAACCATAATCCCTACATTTACACCAAACTCTAACCCCTACATTTACACTAAACTCTAATCCCTACATTTACACCAAACTCTAATCCCTATATTTACACCAAACTCTAACCCCTACATTTACACTAAACCATAATCCCTACATTTACACTAAACCATAATCCCTATATTTACACCAAACTCTAATCCCTACATTTACACCAAAACATAATCCCTACATTTACACTAAACCATAATCCCTACATTTACACCAAGCTCTAATCACTAAATGTACACCAAACTCTAATCCCTACATTTACACAAACTCTAACCCCTACATTTACACCAAACTCTAATCTCTACATTTACACCAAACTCTAATCCCTACATTTACACCAAACTCTAACCCCTACATTTACACTAAACTCTAATCACTACATTTACACCAAACTCTAATCCCTACATTTACACCAAACCATAATCCCTACATTTACACCAAACTCTAACCCCTACATTTACACCAAACTCTAATCCCTACATTTACATTAAACCATAATCCCTACATTTACACCAAACTCTAACCCCTACATTTACACCAAACTCTAATCCCTACATTTACACCAAACTCTAACCCCTAC
>JAMWET010005740.1:0-30000 GCA_024036415.1 Prochilodus magdalenae
GAAGAAAAAAGAAAAAGGGAAAGGGGGAAAGGGGGAAGAGAGAAGAAGGAGAGAGAGAAGGGAGAAGGAAGGAGGAGGAAAAATAAGGTAAGGAAAATGGGAGAGATAAAGGTAGTAAACGGGGTGAAGTGAAGGAGTGAGTATTGAAGGAAATAGAAGATGGGAGAATGATGAAGTGAATGAAGGGAAAGAAAGTGGATTAGTAATTGAAGTAACAATGGGTGAGAAATTAGTGTACTGGGGAGGAGGATGTGGGAGATAAGTGTGCGAATACATGTGGCAGCGAATGATGGGAGATAACGTGGAAGAAGTAATGTGAAGTTAATAGTGGCAACTTGTACTGTGGGCAGAGTACTGTGAAGTATGTGCAACTGAGGGACAGGTACCTACAATGTACTGTGACAGATGATCTTCGATCGAACATGTCCACTACATGTGAGTACGGTTGTCTATAGAGTTGGACAGTGATGTGGCCGCTGTCTCCAACACTCCACGCAACTTGTGTCGATCCCCTCACCCACACCCCCCATAACTGAGCTGATGCTCTCACTCAACTCTATCTCGGTTGGATCTCCTAACCGCGACCACCTCCCTTTCAGATCTCCATACGACTTTGAGGTTTGCCGCTCACAGTGAAGGGATGACGACCCCTGGCGGATGTTCTCAGATCTAAAGCAGGGTGGAGCTTGATGTTCTCCTCTCTCTCTCTACGAGTGCTGCTCACCTGATGGGAACAACGCTGGTGGGTCTGCCAGGCTCCTGAGGAGATCAAGACTTGGAGGTATCTAAACCGTGGACCCACCACCCCAGACCCCAGAGCCCTCCACCCCACTGAATGTGTTTGGGGTTATTCAGATGGTGAGAAGAAGAAGCAGAACATGCTGAACCAGCTTCTAGGACTGAACTTTGGAGGTGTGTCTCTCTGAGGAACTGAAAGCGAGTCTCCTGAGAAGAATGGAAGCTGGAATGAAGCCGAACACTCTGCACACTCAGCCGCTGGATACTGAACTTGGCTGGTGAGGACAGTCTGAGCTGGGTTAGTTGTAGGTTTGATCCCAGGGTGGCCTCTGAAAGCTGGACCCCACTGTATGCACATGCCGTGCTGCTGCAGACAGAACGCGTGCATCTGTATGTCTATGTGTGTGTGTGTGTGTGTATGCGGGCGTACGTGTGTGTGAGGAAAAAGGAAGTTGTGTGTGCAGTTGAAAGGCTTCCTCTCTGCTGCAGCCGTGCAATAAAATACACCCACCAGCCCCAAGAGAACGACAGCACAGAGCGAGAGAGCGAGAGAACGAGAGAGTGAGGAGGAGACGGGCAGCCTGAAGAAGCAAAGGAGGTGACATTCGGGGGGGAGAGAGGGACAAAGAGAGAGAGAGAGAGAGGAGTGAGGGACAAAGACAAAGAGTTAAGCGAGAGAGAGAGAGAGAGAGAGAGAGAGAGGGAGGAAAGACCAAGAGAACAGAGAGAGAGAGAGAGAGAGATAGAGAGAGAGCGGCGAGCGGAGGCCTCGGGTCAGGTTTACTTCACATGTAGATATGTTTATGGTTGGGCTGAGTTGTGTGTGCAGGTTCTGATCCAGTTGTTCTCGTCGTGTCTCTGGACCCGCTGTCGTGTTCCCGACTCTGTCGGATGCTTGAGAGCGTCAGAATGGTTGTAGCCGCGGCGGCGCCGAGGGTGTCACATCTGACTTAGACTCTTCGTTCTACGGTGAGGCTGAGTTTGTGGTATGTCTCTGAGCCGATTCTTAAACTTCTGAGTCATTCCTTTGACCTTTGAGGTCATTTCTTGACCTTTGAGGTCTTTGTGTGATCGGTCGGAGCTAGAAGTCTTCTCTCAGCAGTTCGGGCCATTCTGAGGTCATTGGTTTCTCTCAGCTGAAGTTGGAACTGGTGCTTGGTCTGGATTTACAAGTGAGTGAAAGTATACAGGGGCAACATCAGGCTTTCAGAGGGGACCTTCAGGGATTTTAAGAAGTGACAGGAGACTTGGCAGCTTAGCTGTTGGGTTTAGAAGTGACTGTAGGTTTATAGCAGGGATTTAGAAGTGGGTTTAGGTGTTTAGCAGTGATTTTAGCGAGTAAGAAGTGACTGGGGGCTTTAAGAAGTAGCTTCGAAGTGGATTAGAAGTGATTGTAGAAGTGATCTAGAAGTGACCTAAAAAGGGGCTAAAGTTAATTTGGGTTTTTGTGATCTAGAAGTGACTTAGAAGTAATTTAGAAGTGACTGGAGTGAATTTGGGTGCTTGTGATATAGAATTGACTTAGACGTGATCTAGAAGCGACTGGAGTGAATTCAGGTGTTTGTGATACAGAAGTGACTTAAAAGTGACTTAAAAGTGAGCTAGAAGTGACTGGAGTGAATTTGGGTTTTTGTGATATAGAAGTGATTTCAGAAGTAATCTAGAAGTGGCTGGGGTGAATTTAGGTGTTTGTGATACAGAAGTGACTTTAGAAGTTTTGGAATTTTAGGCCTGGTTTTAGAAGTGATAGTAGTGATTTAGAAGTGATTTTAGGAGCCATATGTTGGGATTGTGTGGGCTGTATTAGGGTAGGACTGTATTAGAGGAGTTATAATGGAGCTGTGGAGGCAGTGTGCTTCGTGGCTGATCCAGTGCCGGGTGCTTCCGGAGAACCACAGAGTGACCTGGGACAGCGCGCAGGTGTGTATGACGGTTATTATTTATCATATTTGTTTGGTCCAATTCTCACAGTGTACTGGGGTACGTACGGCTCATATGGGACCCCTAAAAATGTGCATGTAAATTTGGTTAAATATAAAAACTTTCATTTCCCTTTTTAAATAAAATAACTTTTAGTAAACTTTTAGCAACATTCAATGGGCCTCATTTCTGCCGCCTATGCACTGAGACCTTTAACGTGCTCTGGTTTGGCTTATATTAGCACTGGTTTCTTGTCAGGTACTAACTCCATCACTTCATTGCATGGCAAATTAAAAGTCTCTTAAAGTTAGCCTGTTTATACTTCTTCAGTCAGCTAACGAGGTTGCTCAGAGACACCATCTATGTGTCCTTAATCTGGTCATTCATCTGACAGTCAAGAAAGACGGTATCATCACTGATAACGAAGGTTGGGCCGATACTCTCAGGTCTGCAACTGGAGTCTGACCTGCCTTTAGACGGAAGGGTACCACTTTAGAATAACACCACCCTTATAAATGGTCTACTATAGGTCATTATTGGTTATTGGTTAGGTCATAACCACTTTACAAAGTGTTAATAAGCAGTTACAACACTATAACACAATAATAAAACAAGCTCCTCCATAAGAAGTATATGAATATGCATTAAAGCTAACACAGTTTATGTGGACGTATGGAAAAGATGGAGTAGGATCAGTAAACAACGGAAACCAAGCTTTGCCAGTATAACAGCATGTGTGCTCAGTGTTAGACTAACAACAGACCACTGCTGCCCCGTCTTATTTCTGTGTTATAACTGCTTATGAATGATTCTGAGGTGGTTATGACCTATTATATAAGAACGTATAACACCTCTTCGATTAGGCTCATTTCTGCAAGCACACCTATGTGATTTCAATAGCATGTTGGCGCTTAGCTAACCTTCATCTGAAGCTTGGAACGCACGCTAACCGGAATGTGATGTAGAAGTTTCACGGTGGCTTTCAGCAAAGAGTCTTAGCTGCTGCCGCTGTTCTGCATCCGGAACCTGCGTACACTAGCACTCATATTTACAGGCACTGATGCACAGTGTGTAGTCCTTTCACAGGGACTAGAGTAATGCTACTTCTCAAAATTAGTCCCATTATAAATCAGAGCACGATTAGTTGCTTCCTCTGTCACTTCCTAATTACGTGTCTGAAGTCCTGATGCTGAAGTCCTATAGTCCAACAGCAGAACGCGATTGAATGTATATTGATATGTATATACATAGATAAAGCACAATAGATAAAATTACACAATGGCTGACACATTCATTTTAGACCACGAGATGCAATAGTAAGAATCAGCGAGGCATTTAACAGTCATAGTTATAGTTTATAGACATTTAACAGTCATAGTTATAGTATATAGACATTTAGCAGATATAGTTATAGTATATAGACATTTAGCAGATATAGTTATAGTATATAGACATTTAGCAGATATAGTTATAGTATATAGACAGGTGTCATAGTAAGAGTTATAGTATAAAGTCAGTTGTTTACATATTAGCTTATCCCGCATGTAAGATTACCTGCAACAGACTTTTGGGGCTGGCTGTAACAGGTGCTAAAAAAGTCTGATGTGTAAAATAACCACAGTAAAATTACACAATGGCTGACACATTAATTTTAGACCACGAGGTGCAATAGTAAGAATGAGCGAGACATTTAACAGTCATAGTTATAGTATATAGACATTTAGCAGATATAGTTATAGTATATAGAAATTTAGTATGTAGACATTTATAACAGTTATAGTATAGAGTATATAAACATTTATAACAATTATAGTATACAGACAGTTATAACAGTTATAGTTATGGCATATAGACAGGTGTAATAGTTATAATTATAGTATATAGAGAGTTGTAATAATAATTGTTTAGTATATAGACGGGGTAATAGTAATAGTTATAGTATAAAGTCAGTTGTAATAATAATAGTTTAGTATATAGACAGTTGTAATAGTTAAAGTTATAGTACGTAAACAGTTATGCCGGTTATTGTATATAGACAGGTGTAATAGCAATAGTTTAGTATATAGACAGGTGTAATAGTTATAGTTATAGTATATAGACAGGTGTAATAGTAATAGTTATAGTTATATTACGTAGACAGGTATAATAGTTATAGTTATAGTACGCAGACAGTTATGACAGTTATAGTATATAGACAGGTGTAATAGTTATAGTTATAGTTATAGTATTTAGACAGGTGTAATAGTTATAGTTATAGTATATAGACAGGTGTAATAGTTATAGTTATAGTATATATACAGGTGTAATAGTTATAGTTATATTACGTAGACAGGTATAATAGTAAAAGTTGATTAAGTGGTTTGATTGTTGCCCTGTATTTGTGTGTGTCTGTGTGTATAGGTGTGTGATCTGGCTCATGCTTTGAGAGATGGCGTGTTGTTGTGTCACCTCCTTAATAATCTCCTTCCTCACTCCGTCAACCTGCGAGAGATCAACCTGCGCCCGCAGATGTCTCAGGTAGGGGTCTGTTAACTGGGGGGATAAACCAAAGAGATTTTGGGATATTAGAATTCCTCACAATAAAGTGTCAACTTATTTTTGGGGGGGTCTAAAATTAAAGTCTCAAGCAATTTTTCACATTATAATAAATGATATATTCTGAAAAAATATGGTATATACATGGGCATTCCATTATACCATGTAAATTACTTGTGTATTTTTCAGCATGATTATGAATCTGAGTGCCAAGATAATCAAATCAATCTGAATTGTGGTGAAATTTGTGTGGTGAGATTTCATGATACCTTGAATCGTTTGAAGAGTTTAAGCTGAATCAAATTTCTGTAATATTTCAGATTCAATGACTCATTGAGTTATTTTCTACACTTTTGTAAACAGATTAAATTGAACCAAATTCTAGTTAAATTTTGAACTTTCTGATTTATTAAATACTTTTCTATAGAATTGTAATACTATGTTACTAGAATTGCTAAGTTAAATATATTGATTCAATAAATCATTTTCTAATTCCAACTAAATTATGATTAGATGAGATTTAATTATGCACAGTGAATAATTTCCTAAAGAATCTTTATGTGACTGAATTACGTTTATATAAGAGATTTAACTATGCACTAAATAATTTGAAGTAAAAGTTTATTTAATAATTTAAATAAAGCTGTGGTAAATATTTTTCATTTAATGATTAAATGAATGCCTTCCTGAAGAACTGTAACTTGATTCCTAGAGTTGTGATGATTGAAATATAGTGGTTGAACTGAGCTGGTTTTGGTGGTATTTGGGATTTGCTGATTTCACTGAATCATGATTTTCTAAGGAAGTGTGATCTAACTGAACTGAATTGTGCTGGTATCGGATGTTTAACTGTTTCGTTTTCTAAGGAATCATAATCAAACTGAGCAAAGTTCTGGTGACATTAGAGATGGTCATGATTAATTCAGTTATGTAAAAACAGAAACTAAACCTAAACTGCATTATGGTGATATTTGAGATCACATGGCGCACTGAATCATTGCCAAGACCTCACGTGCCCTGCTGTTCATTTCCTGATTGAGAAGTTGGAATTGCTTTGATTTTGCAACTGAATGAGACAATCTGTTAGCATCAGAAGCCAATCTGAGCTGCAGTCTCTATTTTATTTTAATTCTGTTTCATTTTAATTGGATTTTATATAATATTTTCTTTAGCTTAAGGAGATTGGTAATCTGTAATAAACTAAATTAAATTATAAATAAATTATGTTTTTTCTGACATTATATGACACACTGTCATTTATAGACGTAGACTAAAGTACTTACCTCATTCAGGCTAAAAAACACTACCACTGTGATTAACTAATGTAACTAATTAACTAATGATTAGCTAATGTACTTTAGTCAATGTTCTTAGATAACAGTGTATCATCCAGTGTTAAAATACTATCAAAGACTATTAGAGAACAGTTCTACATGGCTTGAGGCAATGCTAACTGCTAACTGCTAAAACACTTCCATCACTTGTTAGCCTCCTAGCTCCAAACCTCAGCCCCGGAGCATGTCTTTGTTGATCAGCCACATTTCAGATATCAAAGGAAATTTCTTGAATATTTAGCTTCAGAAGTGTTTTTGTTGTTGCCGGTGATAACTGCTAGATGCTAATCGCTAATCGCTGAACTGTATAGTGAGGTTGTCTTACAGTCTGGGTAAAGTTTATTCTGACTGATTTAGGCTCCTCAGAGTGAGCATTTACAGTTAACGCTATAGATATCAGTGCATGTGTTAATGAGGGGTTAACACCACAAGCAGCATTAGCCCATCTCTGTGACCTCTCACTCGGTGGCTGCTTCTGCTTCTTCCTCCATTTCTCTCTCTCTTTCTTATTAATCAGCTGAATCCGATCTAAACCGATAGTTAAACTTAACACTGAGCTTAGGTTGAATTAGATAGAAAGAGTGGACAAACTACATATTTTATTGGCCGAGGTTCAATTGAAGCACCTACCACTCTGGGGTAGCATTGTAGCATTGAGCATAATAGCGTTGTAGCATTAGGGACATTGAAAATCTCAGCCCTAGAGACTGTTAGCCCCTGTTGATTACCACCACTTCGCTGATTCCAGTTTATTTCCTCCGTTAACGCAGTCACGTCATTTCACACATGCATCCACCCAGAAAAGCTCCTTATAAGAACTCTGAACCATCTGGTGCTAGAGGCTCCTATGGTTCATTGACTGGTTACAGGGGTTTTGTAGCTAATGCAGCTAACCAGTTTACTAGCTGCATGCCATAGATCGTTACATATTTGGCTCAAACCATCTGCAGAAGTTCAGTCATCTCTAATAGACTTGGTTATGTGATCCTTGACACTTCATGACTAACTGTTACCTATGAGCATGGACTAAAGTACGTTAGCATAGCGTAAAAAAGAGTAGCAAGTGTTTGTGACATCCACCCTGAGCTAGCTCAGCCATGAGGAGCGTAGGGGGCATGGCCATGCAAAGTGTCTCTCAGAGCGTGTCTCTCTTCCTGCTAAAAATAGCCAGCTCTTGCAAATAATTCAGGTTGTAGATGTTGGTTGAGTTCTGAATGTGTTGTTTGTAATATTTAGTGCTGGGCTCTGGGGAACCTGGAGTGGATGTTTCCATCTACCACTGAGCAGAAATGCATCCTGGCCTTTAACTGTTCTACCCGGCTGCCTGTTGGGTAACAGAGCTTTTGGCTGCATGCACAATGTTTCTCGCTTCTACTGCCTTTCCAACGCCATAGTATGAATAAGATTAAGCTCACAGTAGCACCATGCTAATTGCTAATAAGCTTCTATTACTTGTTAGCTGCATTAGCTTCATTGGTCTAGGCCAGCTGTGAGACCTAACAACACTAACATCTCTTGTTAATATTAGCTTAGCAGCCAAACACAACCAAATGATGGACTGAAGAGTATAGTACAGCAGCTGCTGTAGACCTCTGACACTGTGTCGTCCAACAGTATTCAGTGTCGTGTCCATATCAACATCTGTGCTAGTTTTGCTCATGGGGTTGTTGAAAAGTGCTGCTGTAGCTACGTGTGGTAAACAAAAATGTTCCAAACCTGATAGATTTGGTTTACACTCATGCTTGGTGTTAAGGACAGTCATGGTAACGGTCTGTGTGCATGTAGTCCTGCGTGTTAGCATGACTGATAGCTATCTGCTGATACTTCCGGTAGAGGCTGTAGTCCTGACATGTCGACCTTTCAGTTACTGTGTTCCTGACTTGACAACCAATTGGACAATGTGCTCCTGACTTGTTGAGGCTCGTTTACTGACTAGTCGGCCAATCAGAGGTTGTGTTCCAGACTTGTCGACCAATCATAGGCCGTGTTCCTTACTTGTTGACCAATCATAGGCCATATTCCTGACCTGTTAACCAATCAGAGGTTGTGTTTCTGACTTGTCGACCAATCAGAGGCAGTGTTCCTGACTTGTCAACCAATCATAGGTCGTGTTCCTGACAGGTCGATCAATCAGAGGCTGTGTTTCTGACTTGTCAACCAATCAGAGGCAGTGTTCCTGACTTGTCAACCAATCATAGGTCGTGTTCCTGACAGGTCGATCAATCAGAGACCGTGTTCCTGACAAGTCGATCAATCAGAGACTGTGTTCCTGACTTGTCAACCAATCAGAGGCAGTGTTCTTGACTTTTCAACCAGTCCAAAGTTTCTGATTGTCAACGAATCAGAGCCTGTGTTCCTGACTTATCGAACAATTAGGTGCTGTGTTCCTGACTTTTTGACTTGTAGTATGGCTGCACAGTGCCTTCTTCTGAAAGCTGAGTCAGACCGTCAGCCGAGGTGAATATCGAGTGTGGGTAATGCTGTGGGAACACTGGCTGGTAGAGACCGTGGGTTGCTTGTGCACTGCAAGGTTGGGAAAGTCCTGCAGCCAGTCTTGTAGAAGGTAGCAGGAAGGCCAGCTCTATCCTATGTGCTGTACATCCTCCTACTACGAGTTAACATACATAACATGTAGTGTGCAGGGCAGCGACAGCGTTATTCGAGGCACTCACTTTCCAAGAACTGTCTCAGGGTCTTTTTCTGGCAGCTGACACCAGCACACGTCGAGCCCATGCTCGTGTTTGAACCTGACGGGTCTGTGCAGGAGCCTAGTGCGATTAACTCGCTAGAACGTCTCCAGTTAGCAAAACTGGAGTTCTAGCATGACAGGAAGCAGAAAACCGACAACCGGAAATGGTGTAGCTTCATGGCAGTCTCCACTGGGTTTTCAGGAACGTCATCAGGGATACCAACACCAGCCTAAAGCCTCAGCCACTGATCGTGCTGGTCCACGGTGGTGTATGACTTCAGAGGTCTATTGATAGAGGACTAGCTAGCTATGCCATTCTGGCTGTGAAAGCAACATGCCTGACCTCAGCTTGATAACATAGCAGGTCAGTTAATATCGCTAACATCCACTTGCTAATTAGATAGCATGTTAGTTAGCTAGCAAGCTTATTTCTAAGAGTAGGTCGTTAGCTAGCTCGTTAAAGTCTGGAACACAGCATTCTGGGAAGGCAGGAGACGCCTAGCTACATGTACAGTTGCCTTAAATGAATGTATCAAACTTTCAAAAGTTTGTGTTGGAAGGTTTACTTTCACATTCATAACCCCGCCCCCAAAACCTCAGGAAACACCCCTGTGTTGGGTGTAGTCCATTATATGAGTAGCAGCTATGGATATTAGGTAAGACTGGCGGTTTAAGCTTGGGGGGACACACGCATGCTCTGTTGTATCTATCTACGCTGGGTTGTGATTTCCCTGTAACCCAAGGCTGGATTCTGAAAAGCCCTTCCCGTCCCTCCAGAGCTCCATTCAGGTCTTCTGAAGACAGAAAATAAGAGGCATTGCTAAACGACAGCTTGCTAACTCTGGCCTTAGGGGCGAACTGCAGAACAGCTCAGCTGGCGTTTGATGGGGGTTCAGTTATATGTTCCGTGATTAGATTTGAATAGCTCAGCAGAGTGACGGTAATAAGTGTTGGGAAGCTGTTCATGAGCTGAATCAGCAGGAAAACCTCAGAGCTGTGTGCACCAGCCTACAGCCTCTACATTAATAACTGCGATAGGAGGTTACTAGGCTACTGGCGATACTGTAATGATGCTGGTTACAGTGCTACACCTTTACTATGAATAATAATGGCGTGATTATAATTAGAACTACGTCAGCTACAGTTATCATGCAGCTACGAAACTGCTCCTAGTAGCAAAACCATTCCTGCAAATAGTAATAATCACTAATAAACCGCTGCCACGACTATTAATATTACTATTAGTAATAGTAATAATATTAATTACAGTACAGTACTGCGGTAAAAGTACTGTAATCAGGATAACTGCATTACTTCATATTTAAACACTCATAACTACAGTCAGATTAATATGATATGTGTGTGTGTGTGGGTGTGTGTGCCTCTGTGTGTGGGTGAGTGTGTGTTTGTGTGCTTCTGTGTGTGTGTGTGTGTGTTTGTGTGCTTCTGTGTGTGTGTGTGTGTATGTATGTGTGAGTGTGTGTGTGTGTGTGTGTGTGTGTGTGTGTGTGTGTGTGTATGTGTGTGTGTGTATGTATGTGTGAGTGTGTGTGTGGGTGTGTGAGTGTGTGTGTGTGTGTGTGTATGTATGTATGTGGGGGTGCTTCTGTGTGTGTGTGTGTGTATGTATGTGTGAGTGTGTGTGTGTATGTATGTGTGTGTGTGTCTCTGTGTGTGTATGTATGTGTGTGTGTGTGTGTGTGTGTGTGTGTATATGTGTATGTATGTGTGTGTGTGTGCTTCTGTGTGTGTGTGTGTGTGTGTGTGTGTGTGTGTGTGTGCTTCTGTGTGTGTGTGTGTGTGTGTGAGTGTGTGTGCTTCTGTGTGTGTGTGTGCGCTTATGTGTGTGTGTGTGTGTGTGTGTGTGTGTGTGTGTGTGTGTGTGTGTGTGTGTGTGTGTGTGTGTGTGTGTGTGTGTGTGTGTGTGTGTGTGTGTGTGTGTGTGTGTGTGTGTGTGAGTGAGTGTGTGTGTGTGTGTGTGAGTGTGTGTGCTTCTGTGTGTGTGTGTGCTTATGTGTGTGTGTGTGTGTGTGTGTGTGTGTGTGAGTGTGTGTGTGAGTGTGTGTGTGTTATCTCTCAAATAAGTAAATGACCTCAGTGCTGCAGTGAGGAGCTCTCTCTTTCTCTCTCTCTCTCTCTCTCTCTCTCTCTCTCTCTCTGTCTCTCTCTCTCTCTCTCTCTCTCTCTCTCTCTCTCTCTCTCTGTCTCTCTCTCTCTCTCTCTCTCTCTCTCTCTCTGTCTCGGGTGAGCTGGGAAAGCCTCTGAAGCGTGCGGTTGAGAAACAGGCTGGTTTCCTCAATTGATTCATCTCATAGCTGATTCGTCACTGCAGGCCTAAAGGTCGTTAACCCTTCACGGCCCGAGGCCGGGCAGCATGGCGAAACCCTCACGCAACTTCAGCTGTTCAGTTCTTACATCACACTGCCTTTCAGTGGACTTACACCATCCTCACAGAACTCCATCTCGCTCAATGAGACCGTCACAGCAGCTAATCACGTGCCACAATCGCTCCAGCTGATTCTGCGGGTTTAGGTGGGTGTTTGGTAGCTTTGTAATTAAACATGAAGGAAACTGAATTCACGGTCCAGCGGAAAGATAATCAGCTACACTCAGTACTAACTCACTATGACCCACTGTAACTCGCTACGTCACCTCACAGTCATACCTCCTGCTAACGTTAGCACCGCTGCTGTGTGCTCCACTTCCTCATATCGTAATCTACAGACCTATACCTTACATTAGGCTTCCAACAGGGTACACAGGATAACACTGGCTCTGAGTCTAATAACACAACACGAGACTATCAGCACAGTCAGGAGATCATAATCATCAACTGAATAATTCATAGTAGATACTGAATAATTCATAGATACTGAATAATTCATAGATACTGAATAATTCATAGTAGATACTGAATAATTCATAGTAGATACTGAATAATTCATAGATACTGAATAATTCATAGTGGATACTGAATAATTCATAGTAGATACTGAATAATTGATAGTGGATACTGAATAATTCATAGATACTGAATAATTCATAGTGGATACTGAATAATTCATAGTAGATACTGAATAATTCATAGCGGATACTGAAAAATTCATAGTGGATACTGAATAATTCATAGTGGATACTGAATAATTAATAGTAGATACTGAATAATTCATAGTGGATACTGAATAATTCATAGTGGATACTGAATAACTCATAGCGGATACTGAAAAATTCATAGTGGATACTGAAAAATTCATAGATACTGAATAATTCATACCAGATGCTGAATAATTCATAGTAGATACTGAATAATTCATAGTGGATACTGAATAATCCATAGTAGATACTGAATAATCCATAGTAGATACTGAATAATTCGTAATGGATACTGAATAATTCATAGTAGATACTGAATAATTCGTAGTGGATATGGAATAATCCATAGTAGATACTGAATAATTCATAGTGGATGCTGAATAATTCATAGTGGATACTGAATAATTCATAGTGGATACTGAATAATTCATAGTAGATACTGAATAATTGATAGTGGATACTGAATAATTCATAGTGGATACTGAATAATTCGTAGTGGATATGGAATAATCCATAGTAGATACTGAATAATTGATAGTGGATACTGAATAATTCATAGTGGATACTGAATAATTCATAGTGGATACTGAATAATTCATAGTGGATACTGAATAATTCATAGTAGATACTGAATAATTCATAGTAGATACTGAATAATTCGTAGTGGATATGGAATAATCCATAGTAGATACTGAATAATTGATAGTAGATACTGAATAATTCATAGTGGATACTGAATAATTCATAGTAGATACTGAATAATTCATAGTGGATACTGAATAATTCATAGTGGATACTGAATAATTCATAGTAGATACTGAATAATTCATAGTGGATACTGAATAATTCATAGTAGATACTGAATAATTCATAGTGGATACTGAATAATTCATAGTGGATATTAAATAATTCATAGTGGATACTGAATAATTCATAGTGGATACTGAATAATTCATAGTGGATACTGAATAATTCATAGTGGATATTAAATAATTCATAGTGGATACTGAATAATTCATAGTGGATACTGAATAATTCATAGTGGATACTGAATAATTCATAATACATACTGAATAATTCATAGTGGATACTGAATAATTCACAGTGGATACTGAATAATTCATAATACATACTGAATAATTCATAGTAGATACTGAATAATTCATAGTGGATACTGAATAATTCATAGTGGATACTGAATAATTCATAGTGGATACTGAATAGACAGTGCATGTATTGGTTATAGTGCTGTACATGAGTGGCCAGAGAACCGGACTGATGAAGTTTGTCGAAGGTCAGTTTAGATTTCAGGTGGTGTGTAAGAGGTCCTAACGGAGGAGGGCTTGAAGCTGGGATGGTTTAGTGTTAATACTGAGTGTGCTAGTGCTGATTATTACAGTGCAGCAGCTCACACTCGTTCACCGCAGCGTCTCTCTACACTTCCCCTTTCTCAAATTAACTTCCTCACTCGCTACATGCATGCAGGAAGAAAAAATACTGCTCTCTCTATTCTCTCTCTCTCTCTCTCTCTCTCTCGCTCTCGCTCTCTCTGTCTCTCTCTCTCTCTCTGTCTCTCTCTCTTTCTCATGCCTTCATGGTGTTTTATCCATATTAAGGTCTACTATAATTCGTGGTGCTGATCTTCTTCTTCCTCCTGCTGTTATGGAGGTGTGACCTCCTGATGATGTATGAGCCCTCGAGGCACGTTAGTACCTATAACCGTCTCTTCAACACTTTTACCAGATATGATCAGTTCCCACGTGGCACACAGCTCACCATCCAAAAATAAGTCACGGTCTGAACACAAACTCTGAACGCCAGAGTGTTTTACAAAAGAGGTGGTCTCGGACCCCACCGAACCATGGTCCGGTTCACGTACGGCCTGAAAACACTTTCTTGGAAGGCTCAGTCATTCGGACCATTTACAGGAAGAGCCGATCATCAGCTGTTAAACATTAGAAGGTGAAAAAGAACGGAGAAGAAGTGAAAATGAAGTGGCGGAAAGAGAGAGAGAGAAAGAGGATATGACAGGATAGGTGTGATATCCACCGTATAAAGCTCTGTTTATTCCTGAGGCCGTGAGAATAACGCGGGGGCACTGAAGGGAGCCACGCCGAGCAGGTTCTCCTGTACAGGTGTTTACAGAGGGTCCTCAGACGTACTGAGGGTCCACAAACTCTCAGGGCCATGCCGCCTGTGGAAGGAGTCTCACGCTACACTGAAAGCAGTGCACCACCAAATTCACAACACGTCGACATCAGGCCCCAGTACAAACCAATCAGTGTCAAGCACAGGGAGACCCAGCCCTGGCAGGTTATGACAACAGGACGTGGGTGTCATGCAAAGGTCTTTGGTGCGCTCAGTAAACTGCAGCTGTGAAACCAAAACTACCCAGAACACATGTAGAAACACATGTAGCACAATCTTTAACCTGGGTCCAAACTCAGGTCTTCAGAGCGCTCCCCTCCACTCACAGGCCTCCTACCAGGACGGGATTCCAGCACAGCGTACTGCACGGACCGCCCCCATCCCAAACATTCAAAAACCTCCCCCAGAACATCCAGGTGGCCCGTAGTGGTGGACACCAACTCTGTCCCAATCAAAGTTGAATCAGTGTGTTCACAGGGAGAGGCTGTATTCAGACTGCCAGCCCAGATCTGATCTTTGGTAGCCTGGACTTCGGAAAACCTCATGAAATCTGAGTTTCGCTCTTCAGATTTGAATGTAGTTTAAAATTCCAATCAGATTTTAAGGATGCGCCTCAGTCGGGATGCTCTGGCAGTCCTTTGCCTCACTCGCAACCCAACAAACAACGCCCATGTCAAACTCAGAGTGACACTGGCGCTCTTCTTGGGTCCCAGCACCTGAGAGTCTGGAGCCAAGACCTAACAGAGAGATGAGATTGGGACTTGACAGAGTTTGGAGGCCGAGATGATGCACCTCCTTCACTCCTGCCTCTGAGTAGGAAAGCCGTGTAACCAGCGCGGCTACGTAGTCACTGATGCCTATGTCGCTACCACACCAAGCTAGTAGATAGATTGGTGATGTCTGGACACACGAGTGGCCAGTTACCTTAGGTCTGATCTGAGAAACAAACCCCATTTGCCTAGTGAACAGCAGAGGCGACAGTAGGCACCCCGTCGTAGGTACCAAGCGTTCAGATGTTCCCTCGACTACAGGTAATCAAAAATATACTGGCCAGCAGCTCGTCTTCAGAAGCTTTATGCAATGGTGTCATTTCCTGCAACAGGTTCAGTTAATTTGAGGTTCTGAAAGCACCTCCACAAAAATAGGTGGAGCGAGCATCATAACAACCACCCTCTCTACCAGCTTAGGTAGCCTTAATGCTAGAACGTTTCTGGAACATTCTGATTCCTTTCATTCCAGGGGAAACCTGTTCCATTACAGTCTTTATAAAGAGTTCTTCAAAGGGTCTTTCTACACTATACTGGCAAAAGTATTCACTCACCCATTGAGCGTGTCTGGTGTGGAGGAACTGGACTGTCCTGCACCTCCACCTGATAGAACACCTTTGGGATGGATTAGAGCGGAGACTGAGAGCCAGGCCTTCTCGTCCAACATCAGTGTCTGACCTCACAAACGCTCTTCTGGAAGAATGGTCAGAAATTCCCATAACCACATTCCTAACCCTTGTGGAGAGAATTCCCAGAAGAGTTGGACCTGGTGTAGCTGTAAAGGGTGGATGTAGCTCAGGTTCATGTGTGTGACGGCAGACGAGCGAATGCTTTTGGTAATATGGTGTATTTAGAACCACGAGTTCCACACAGAACCATTTACATGCTTGAATGCTTCTTTGCATGGTGAAATGTCTCTTCAGATTGGTGGCGCCCCAAAACTTGTTCAGCTAAGCCAAGCTTTCTGGTGCTATATAGAACCGAAAAGTGTTCTACAGGGAACCATATAAAACACAAGTCATCTATCTCATGGTGCAGGGAAGTTTTTAGGCATAGTTAAAACTTTTTTAAAAATGTGTCCATGTAGAACTCATGGTTCTCATGGTCCTATAGAACTCATAGACCCATCCCCTTCATCAAAGAACCCTCAAATAACATCCCTATTTAAGTGGTTCCATTTTCTAGAAGATGAAACTAATTCAAGTGCAGAATTTCACACAATTTATACGTCAATTAACAATTAACAAACCTGGAACATAAAAAAGAACGACTGACTTTCCAGAGTAAACAATGACAGGAACCGGAGTGAGTTGGTCATTAATTGGGACACTGGAGAAACAGCAGGGAAGGGGAGTTTGCAATCAGGGGTTGCACGACTTCAGAGTTTTCAAAGTTGACAGGTATGTGACGAAAGTCAGATTAACTAATCGCAGATGAGGTCATGAATCAAAACACAGGAACCTGAAGGGAACAGGCAACTCTAAAAATCCGTGATGAAGCCAACCTCCACAGGTCAGCAGAGCACGTGTGCCCGTTTCAACAGGCCCTGCATGGCACTGCCAGCCTTCGGGGAACCAGAGATATGGACTAGGAATCTGGGGAACCTGTATCCTATGTAGGTGTAGGCGACTGTGCCAAGTGGAAATGAGAGTAACTGGCTTCAGACTGTCTTCAACCACACCTGACTTTGTACCGTAGTCCCAGAAAACCACAGACAGGCCAGCAGCGTTCAGTACCTGCAGGTGGTTACTAGGGTTCTATTGATGTGATATCCGAGCTGATTGATGGGGCATTGATGGGGCTCGTTACATGGTGGCTGAATCATTGGTCTGGTGGCAGCCATGTTATTTTGGGTGGCCCCTATGGTGTTCCAGGTGGTTGCCGTGGTATCCCTAGTGTGTAGGTACATGTTTGTATTGTGTATGATGGCTTGTTGTTATATGAGGTGCACTACTGTGTAATATCTATGCAACTACTGTGTAATTACTCAACTCAACTATAACAGTGCATGTTTGTGTGCAGTTCCTGTGTCTGAAGAACATCAGAACCTTCCTGAACGCGTGCCATGAGAGATTTGGGTTGAAGAAGAGTGAACTGTTCGAGGCCTTTGACCTCTTCGATGTGCGGGATTTCGGAAAGGTTGGGGAATTTCTTTGACACCGCTCGGTGACTCTTCATTTGAAGGCCACCTATAAAGGGACTTAATGATAAAAGATATATATATATATAATGATAAAGATTTTTTTTTAGAAAGTCCTTATGTTCATAGATTTCAAACACACGCCTTCCTTTACAAATATGCTATTCAAAGCTTATTCCTGTGTTATAAAGTCCCTATTTACATTTATCTTAAAATAAAGGCTGTCCCTTTATAAACCAGTCATCCAATGCTTATGCATATGTTATGAAATCCTTATTTCCACTGGCTTCAATTAAAGGTTAATGGTTGTCTCTAATAAATATGCTATCCAATGCTTATGTATGCCTTATTAAGTCCCTGTGTACATGGGCTACACATAAAGCATGTTATCCAATGCTTATGCATGAGTTATAAAGTTCCAATATATGTATATGATTAGCTTTATAATTATGCTATCCAGTGCTTATGCATATGTTATGAATTACCATATTTCTTATGTCTCTGCTGTTAATGCTCTCCTGCAGGTGGTTGGAACTTTGTCCATTTTGTCCCAAACCCAAACATCAATTCAGAGGGGTTTCAGGTGAGAACAGTTTGACATTGTGGTTATTGCTGGTGGCTGGTTCGTAACAGTGTTATGAGTGGAGATTAAGGTTGTTATATACTTTCTAAACTACAGTATGTCACATGAGCTGTTCATAAATACCCAATTCTTGCTTTTTTTAAAGTGCAGGAAGCTTTTTCTCAAGGCTAATTAGCATTTAGCATACTGCATATGTAGAACTTGGTGTTTGGTTGATCAAATCGTGGTTTATAAAACAGTCTTATATTTTAAACCCTACAATTAAATACTTATAGCATTTATAAATTATTAAAAGTTTCTAAAATTAAGTTTCAGCCTTAAATAATAATATTAAGTATTACTGTTTAGGTACTAAGTATGTTATTGTATATATTAAATAATGTTTAGTACACACAAAGTTTAGGATTACATGCCAGATCATAATTATTAATATTAAGTATTATATAGTAAGATTAACACAACTATATGTAACTACATATTTTAAGTTTTGCACATGAAGTAATTAGAATAAGTACTAAGTACTAGGATTTAGGACTAAGGATTAAGTATAGGTTGAATAAGTGATGACTTTAGCACCAACCCTAACCCTAACCTCTAACCCTAACCCTAACCTCTAACCCTAACCCAACCCTGAAGGCAAACTTCAGACGCCAAATGCCTACTGCCTGGTTGACTACATGTGACATAAGAAGTGGTAAATACAGTGAAATATACAAATCAATAATTATATTTTATTAATTAACGATTAATTGATTTTCTCCTCAGGCCTTTTCCTGACAAAGTATGTGTCGGAGATGATGACATCTACACCGGCCTCTCAGACCAGATCGAGTGAGTCCGTCTGTTTTTCATGACTTTTAATTTCTCTGATTTTTATTATTAAGGGTTCTTTAGAGCAATGCCAAACTAGAACCACATCGGGTACCCTGAAGAACATTTAAAAAGATAGAGCCCTGTGTGAGCATGCAGAACATCTTTAGCTTAGCAAATTTCTCCATAGTGTAAAAGGTTCTAAGGAGAAGTTTTAAAATCCTGTAGAACTTTTATATGATCTGAGGGTCCTTTAAACATTCTTGGGCAGGGGTGGGGAACCTACAGCCTGACTCCAGAACAGTTGGCGAGTTCTCTGCTTTAGCACAGCTGAATCAGGTGTGCTTTAGTAGCACTGGACTGACTGTACAGGACCAGAGGTCCCAACTTGTGTTCTAAAGGTTCTTCACACTTACACATCCCTCAGAGAACCCTTCAAAGAACCCTCTTTTTAAGGAGTGTGGAAAGGGGAAACTGTGCACCAATGATGAATTAGCCAAAATGCTAACATTAGCTCAACTACACCACTCTCAATGTCTTTCTCAGTGACACGGTGGATGAGGATGATGATCTGTATGACTGTGTGGAGGACGAGGAGAATGAGGGAGATGATATTTATGAAGACCTGATGAGGGCGGAGGAACCAGTGGAGACAGTGAGACACTCATCCACTCATTTGTCTTCAGATAGAAGGTGGTTTTTAATCATGGAAGTTAATCCTGCTCTGTTCTCTTAGCAGCAGAAGGTCGAGGTGGACAAGAGGGGCTGCTGTCTACAGGAGATCCAGCAGACTGAGGAGAAATACGCCAAAACACTCGAGTCTATACTGCAGGTACATACCACCCACACGACCACGCTACAGGTCAGCACCGGCCCCCATACTGACCACAGTGTCCTGTGTGTTTCAGCACTTTATGAAGCCACTGCAGGCTTTCCTCAAACCCCCCGACATCGAGAACATCTTCATCAACGTAGAGGTAATAATGCATTCATCCATTCATCCATTGTTCATGCATTCATTATCCATTCATTCATCTACCATTCACATTCACGGTTAGAGAGATATGAGTACATTCATCCATTCATACATTGTTCATGCATTCATTCATCTACCATTCACCTTCACGGTTATAGAGATATGAGTACATTCATCCATTCATCCATTGTTCATGCATTCATTCATCTACCATTTACCTTCACAGTTATAGAGATATGAGTACATTCATCCATTCATCCATTGTTCATGCATTCATTATCCATTCATTCATCTACCATTCACCTTCACGGTTATAGAGATATGGGTACATTCATACATTCATACATTGCTCATGCATTCATTCATCTACCATTTACCTTCACGGTTATAGAGATATGAGTACATTCATCCATTCATCCATTGTTCATGCATTCATTATCCATTCATTCATCTACCATTCACCTTCACGGTTATAGAGATATGGGTACATTCATCCATTCATACATTGCTCATGCAGTCATTCATCTACCATTTACCTTCACGGTTAGAAAGTTATGAGTACATTCATCCATTCATCCATTGTTCATGCATTCATTATCCATTCATTCATCTACCATCCACCTTCACTGATATAGAATTAGGAGTTCATTCATACATTGCTCATGCATTCATTATCCATTCATCCATCTACCATGTACCTTCACAGTTATAGAGATATGAGTACATTCATCCATTCATCCATTGCCCATGCATTCATTATGCATTAATTCATCTACCATTCATCTTCACGGTTATAGAGATATGAGTACATTCATCCATTCATACATTCACTTTCATTGTTATAGAAATTTTAATACATTCATCCATTCATACATTGTTCATTCACTCATTATCCACTCAATCACCTACCATTTATTCTCACTGTTATAGAGGTATTAATATATTCATCTATTCATACATCACTAACTCAACTATGATCCATTCAGTCGTCTATCATTCACTCGCACTCCTATAGAGAAATTAATACTTTCATCCCTTTATAAATCACTCAATCACTCATTATCCATTCAGTCATCTATCATTCACTCTCATGCATTTATAGAGCCATTAATACATTCATCCATTTACACATTACTCATTCACTCATTAAATCATTAATTTATTTCTCCATCTATCACCCATTTGTTCATTTACCATTCAACTTCATCAGTCTAGAGATAATGCCTTAATCTATTCATACATCATTCATTCATTCATTCATCCATTCATCTATTATCCATTTGGTCATCTACACATCATCAATATAGTAGTATTAAATATTTCACTCAGTTATTGTCCATTCATCATTCTCATTTTATGGGTGATCTCATTGATATAGTGATCTGGTTAATCCATTCATACGTCATACACTTGTATCAATACATACTGTATTCATTCATTCATTCATTCATTAATAATTTACTATTTTATCATTTCATTTATCATAAATCCATTATTCCTACATGTAATATATATATATACAACCTTGTGTCTCCATCTTGTCTTTTATTCAGATTTTAAACTTTATTAATTATGAATTATTAGAATTATAAATCTAAGCCTAATTTCCTGTAGTCTTTAATGTTTGTTATTTATCGTTATGGTTATGACCTGCTGAAAGCTGTGGATGTGTGTATCTACAGGATCTAGCCAGTACTCATCGCTCTCTGCTGAAGGAGGTGCAGAGCTCCATATGTTCGAATGGTGCAGAAAACCTCTACCAGGTTTTCATCGACTACAAAGAGAAGTGAGCTGTTCACCTACCTCACACACCTGTTTATCTTAGTTTCACAGCTCTAGACCTTTCACATCTCTCACAGTCATTAGAACGTGGTGGAACAAAGGCTCTGGTACCTTCCGCCAGAAGGCTGGAGGGTGAGGAGTCCATGGCAGGGGTGGGCGGGGTCCTCTACAAGGTTTGCAGCCGTGCACATGCAGCGCTTGTGGTAGGAGGTGTAGACTATGAGTAAAGATACCTGATGATCTTCTCAGCTCTGTTGGAATTTTATCTGTAAGAGACTGGGCAGTCACCTTGTGTACCGATTAACTCCGCCCACACAATCTGATTGGGCAGATAATGTTAGAACTGAGCTGGTGTTTCTGATTACCATATGTTCTTTTCATCATTAATCTGAGTGACGGCCGCTCTGGAACACCAACCGTTGCTTAACTGGAACTACAGAAACAACAAATATATACTGGAGAGGGTCTAGATTAATCCAGGTGTGAATTAGAGATGGTCTAGATTAGTCCAGGTGTATGATTAGTCCAGGTGTATGATTAGCCCAGGTGTATGATTAGCCCAGGTGTATGATTAGCCCAGGTGGATGATTAGTCCAGGTGGATGATTAGCCCAGGTGTATGATTAGCCCAGGTGTATGATTAGTCCAGGTGTATGATTAGCCCAGGTGTATGATTAGTCCAGGTGGATGATTAGCCCAGGTGTATGATTAGCCCAGGTGTATGATTAGCCCAGGTGGATGATTAGCCCAGGTGTATGATTAGCCCAGGTGTATGATTAGCCCAGGTGGATGATTAGTCCAGGTGTGTGATTAGTCCAGGTGTATGATTAGCCCAGGTGTATGATTAGTCCAGGTGTGTGATTAGTCCAGGTGGATGATTAGTCCAGGTGGATGATTAGCCCAGGTGTATGATTAGCCCAGGTGTATGATTAGTCCAGGTGTGTGATTAGTCCAGGTGTATGATTAGCCCAGGTGGATGATTAGTCCAGGTGTATGATTAGTCCAGGTGTGTGATTAGTCCAGGTGTATGATTAGCCCAGGTGGATGATTAGTCCAGGTGTATGATTTGCTCCAGGTGTGTGATTAGTCCAGGTGTGTGATTAGTCCAGGTGTGTGATTAGTCCAGGTGTGTGATTAGTCCAGGTGTGTGATTAGTCCAGGTGTGTGATTAGTCCAGGTGTGTGATTAGCCCAGGTGTATGATTAGTCCAGGTGTGTGATTAGTCCAGGTGTGTGATTAGTCCAGGTGTATGATTAGTCCAGGTGTATGATTAGTCCAGGTGTGTGATTAGTCCAGGTGGATGATTAGTCCAGGTGTGTGATTAGTCCAGGTGTGTGATTAGTCCAGGTGTGTGATTAGTCCAGGTGTATGATTAGTCCAGGTGTGTGATTAGTCCAGGTGTGTGATTAGTCCAGGTGGATGATCATTACCTCCTGAGTGCCTTGGTAAGTTGCTCTGTATGGTTACAGGTTACTGCTATACGGTCGATACTGCAGTCAAGTTGAATCTGCCACAAAACATCTGGACAAGATCGCCAGCATGAGAGAGGACATCAGAATGAAACTAGAGGTACAAACACAGAAACCACACGCCGCCTAACTCAGATACACCCACACCAAACACCTGTTAGTGAGGGTCTGGAAGCCTGTCACTAATGCCCCCCCCTCTAACCACAGGAGTGCTCTATGAGAGCCAACAGTGGGCGATTTTCACTCAGAGACCTGCTGATGGTGCCTATGCAGCGAGTGCTCAAATACCATCTACTGCTGCAGGTAACACACACACACACACACAACCACATCTACACGCAACCACCCACATACACATACACACAACCACACAGTCTGGGTTATGAGTCAAGTGGTCTTGATTGCCATTCCCCAATATAACTTATACATGCCAGAACGGATGTCCTTCTTCAGGTCCCAAACATGCAACAGCAGCACAAACAGGACTACGTAAACAACAGTCCACACAAGCATGTAATAGATAGATAGATAGATAGATAGATAGATAGATAGATAGATAGATAGATAGATAGATAGATAGATAGATAGATATTATTGTATTTCGAAAAGGGTCTTCTAGCTCAGTCCAGGTATGTGTTGGCGAAGGTTCTAGATTAGTCCAGGTTTGTGATGAACGTGGTCTAGGTCAGTCTAGATCTATGTTGCAGAGGGTCTAAGATCACTCCAGGTGTTTGTTTGAGAAGATCTAGATCACTCCAGGTGTATGTTGCAAAGGGTCTAGATCAGTATGTGTGGATGTTGCAAAGGGTCTAGATTAGTCTGGGTGTATGTTGGAGAGGATCTAGGTCAGTCCAGGTGTATGTTGAATAGATAAGGGTGAAGGAAAGGGGTCTAGATTAGTCCATGTGGATGTTGGAGAGGATCTAGATTAGTCTGGGTGTATGTTGGAGAGGGTCTAGATTAGTCTGGGTGTATGTTGGAGAGGGTCTAGATTAGTCTGGGTGTATGTTGGAGAGGATCTAGATTAGTCTGCGTGTATGTTGGAGAGGATCTAGATTAGTCCATGTGGATGTTGGAGAGGATCTAGATTAGTCTGGGTGTATGTTGGAGAGGGTCTAGATTAGTCTGGGTGTATGTTGCAAAGGATCTAGATCAGTATGTGTGGATGTTGCAGAGGGTCTAGATTAGTCTGGGTGTATGTTGCAAAGGATCTAGATCAGTATGTGTGGATGTTGCAGAGGGTCTAGATTAGTCTGGGTGTATGTTGGAGAGGATCTAGGTCAGTCCAGGTGTATGTTGAATAGATAAGGGTGAAGGAAAGGGGTCTAGATTAGTCCATGTGGATGTTGGAGAGGATCTAGATTAGTCTGGGTGTATGTAGCAGAGGGTCTAGATTAGTCTGGGTGTATGTTGGAGAGGATCTAGATTAGTCTGCGTGTATGTTGGAGAGGATCTAGATTAGTCCATGTGGATGTTGCAAAGGATCTAGATCAGTATGTGTGGATGTTGCAGAGGGTCTAGATTAGTCTGGGTGTATGTTGCAAAGGATCTAGATCAGTATGTGTGGATGTTGCAGAGGGTCTAGATTAGTCTGGGTGTATGTTGCAAAGGATCTAGATCAGTATGTGTGGATGTTGCAGAGGGTCTAGATTAGTCTGGGTGTATGTTGGAGAGGATCTAGGTCAGTCCAGGTGTATGTTGAATAGATAAGGGTGAAGGAAAGGGGTCTAGATTAGTCCATGTGGATGTTGGAGAGGATCTAGATTAGTCTGGGTGTATGTAGCAGAGGATCTAGATTAGTCTGGGTGTATGTAGCAGAGGATCTAGATTAGTCTGGGTGTATGTTGAATAAATAAGGGTGAAGGAAAGAGCTCTAGATCAGTCCATGTGGATATTGCAGAGGGTCTAGATTAGTCCGGGTGTATGTTGGAGAGGGTCTAGATTAGTCCGGGTGTATGTTGGAGAGGATCTAGGTCAGTCCAGGTGTATGTTGAATAGATAAGGGTGAAGGAAAGAGCTCTAGATCAGTCCATGTGGATGTCGGGGGCATCGGTTTGTTCAGTAATCGGCCTAACTTGGCGAAGAATGTGTTGCAGAGTCTGGTAGTGCTGGAACAGCTGCTCTGGTACCTCAGGAGGGGGAGGAGTCTATGAGAAGGGTGGCAGGGGTCGTCTACGATGTTTGCAGATCTGCAAGTGCAGTGCTTGTGGTAGGAGGTGTTGATTACGGGTACAGACATCCCAATGATCTTCTCAGCTGCCTGACAACCCACTGTGCGGCTCTGCAGTTCAAGACAAGGCAGCTTTCGTTCTAGACAGTTGGTCATGCTGCAGTACTGTAGGCTGGAGGCATTGAGGGCCCGGACCAGGTGAACAGCGATGGGCATACCAAGGAACTTGGACCTTGTAACCCTTTCCAGAGTTCACTTATTCACCATGGGTCTTCCTAAAGTCAACACTTGTCTCTTTTGCCTTGTCTCTGCACGTTGAGCTATTCTGAGGGTTAACTCTGGGAAGGTGGGGTAGACTAACACTCATCGAGTCTCAAGTCTCAGAGATGTCCAAGTTGAGTCGTGATTCTCTGGGGTTGTGAGTCTGAGTCAGACTGAATCAAGTCCTGAGCCACAGATTTGTGAGTCCAGAATGAGTCCAAGTCTTTTGGAAAGCAAGTCTAAGTAGAGTCTCTTGAGTTGTGAGTCTGAGTCAAGACTTGATTCTCTGTGATGGGAGTCTGAGTCAGGTTTTGAGTCTCTGTGATGGGAGTCTGAGTCAGGTTTTGAGTCTCTGAGTTGCGAGCCTGAGCCAAGACTTGATTCTCTATGATGGGAGTCTGAGTCAAGTTTTGAGTCTCTGAGTTGTGAGTGTCAGTCTGTGATGTGAGTCTGAGTCAAGTCTTGATTCTCTGTGATGGGAGTCTGAGTCAGGTTTTGAGTCTCTGAGTTGTGAGTGTCAGTCTGTGATGTGAGTCTGAGTAAAGTCTTGAGTCTTTGCGATGTAAGCCTGAGTAAAGTCTTGAGTTTCTGCGATGCGAGTCTGAGTGGTTATGACTCTAGTCCTGAACTCACACGCATAAAAACAACCATACACTCAGACCCCACACCCTGATATAAACACACACAAAAGTACACACTCACGTTTGTCTTACTATATTTGTGAGGACATCCATAGGGTTCTATTAAATATTCAATTCCTGTAAACAAACACCAAACATACTAACACCAAAACCTAACCCCAAGGTAAACCCTGGTGTCCATATGGTTCATTTATGCTCTGTTAGATTTGCACACTCAATGACCAGGAGAATGTCCCCACTTTATCAAAAATGACATACTGTCCTGTCTATGTGGTCCTCACAAATACAGCATTACGAGAACACACTGTAATCTGTATATATGCATTTGTTTCCTCAGGAGCTAGTGAAACACACTGTTAACCCCACAGATAAGGATAACCTGCGCACCGCACTGGACGCCATGAGGGTGAGCTGCCGTATTAATTACTTGCCATATTAATAAGTTTTGATGTTGCATGAACAATAATTGTATAGGTTTAAATATTATGGATTTTAATAATAGATAATATAATATTTATACTTAATGTACTATAACACACCATACACTATAATACTATACCATAATGTAATGACAATCAGTGTAAAACTTATCTTATTATATAAATAACATAAATAAAATAATAAAAAATATAAATAAATAAATAATCTAATACTTAATACACTACACATTATAGTGTGTACCAACATGCTACTATACTTCACTACACTATATACTATAATACACTATATATTATAATACTATACTTTAATAAGTGTAGTTCTTAACTTATTATATAAATTATATAAAAAATAGTAAATGAATGGCATATTTATTATGACAAAATAAATAATTAATAATATAAATAAATAGTTATTATTATACTTAGTATACTGTAATACACTATATACTATAATGAACAATATAGAAAACGCCACTATAAGTATTAGTAAAATATTTAAATATAATTAGTATGAGTAGTAGTATATTTCCTATATATATATATATATATATATATATATATATATATATTTTAGATCAATATAATGTTTCATTTAATATTACAACAACAATTTGCATATTTTCCCCTTTACGTTATCAGCTTTGAGATTTGATGTATCTATGTTTGTAACATAATGAATTAATAATAAAATTGTATTAGAATTTTATTAGAATTTCTCTTTGAATGTTCTGAAATGTTTTAGAACTTTTCATTCCACGGTTTGAAACTTTCAGTGTTTCGGAATCTTGTACAGCTCTACTCCACATCCCTGCATTTTCATTCACTGTAGTGATCTACTGAACGTCTCGAACCTGTGTAGCTGTTCAGGACACGCTTGTTTGTATGGGTGGTCTCAGGATGTTTTCAGGAAGGTTTGCCTGTCTTTAACGGATGTCCATTTGCTGAATGTTTATGCAGGATCTGGCGCAGTGTGTGAACGAGGTGAAGAGGGATAATGAGATCATTCGTCAGATCACGGCCTTCCAGCTCTGCATTGAGAACATGGTAAGAGCTGGAAACATGTTCCCTCGGTTTGGCGGGAAACACTGAAGTGATGTTTCACCCAATCAAGCAAGAAAGAGGCCCAGGGTTATAATCAGTCGCTGTGTTGCCCTGCGGTACTCGCTGCAGAACTGGCACTGCTCTTCTGGGCAGAAACGGCTTCATGTAGGCGTTTCCTAGAAATGTCTACCAGTTTCTGTCATCTACTGGGAAAACTTTTTACGCACTCCTCCCTGCAGAATTCTGTCAACTGTGCCATATTTGTGGGCCTTCTTGCATGTACACCCCCGTTACAAATTCCCCGGCCACAGCATTTCAAGGGGATTCAGCTCTGGGGGCTTTGATTGTACCAGTCCACAACCATCCATTTCCTCCTGTTAAGTCAATGGTTGGTGGAGTTACTCGTGTGTTTGGGATCATTATCCTGATGGAAGGCTCAGACGTCCGGCCTCACACTCTCCTAAAGAACTCTTTGGTATGAAAGAGAGCTCGTAGTCAGTTCTATCGCTGGAAGCTGGCCAACAAAGCAGCCCCTCACTATAACACTACCGCCACCGTGCTTTGCAGCAGGTCTGAAGTTCTTCTAATCAGATGCTCTCTTTGTTTAGTTTTCTGGTACCAAAGCCAAACCACACCATCTTCAGCTTGCCTATGCAGGCACTCAGTTTCAGAAGTCTAGATGTTCATAAGCGAACGGTAAGCTTGCCTGGACGCTCTTCACTGACAGCACATGCGTCCTCCTGCTGCACCTTCCATTTAGGTCAAGTGTGTGCAGTCGTTTTCTAACCATAGATGCATGCACGTTTTACGCTAAAAGGGGAAAGAGCTACCTACAGAACCTGTGACGAAATTCAGGGGTTCTTACAAACCCCTGTGTTCTGGTTACATTTGCTGTGGTGGCCTAGCCTGGACAGTCTTCTCTACGTGTAGATCTTCCCAGACCTCCTGGGCATCTACAACCTTCTTTCTGAAAGCTTCAGTAAGCTCTACTGATCAAGGAGTGATGATGCCACAAGTTCAAGCAAAGACCGGATTTCAGCTTGACACGTTTGAAGAAATGATATACAGCTCTGGAAAACTTTAAGAGCCCACCTGTACCTGATCAGTGTCTCTAGGTGTTCAGGTTCTGGGTTTGTGTTGGTTCTGTTTGATTCTCTACACTACTGGAACCGTGTCTCCCAAACTCCAGATCAGATATTGTATTAGATCTGTGTATTTAGAAAATCACTAATGACCTCCAGAAGCCTGTTTTTAGAACCATGCTCGCTGTGCGTTTCACCCCAGCCACCGCTCGCCAGTCTCTCTGTAGGTCACTCGAGGTCACCTTACGGTGGGTAAGGGACATCGGGATGAGGTGGCGCTCATCACGGTCAGTAGAGAGGGGGTTTGGCCCTCTGCCAGTCTGTAGCTGTGTTGTCCTGTGTGTTTGCTGCTGGACCTTGTTCTTATGAACCAGACACTCACTGTATCTGCCAGTAAAGCTAGAACCCAAGCTTCGGTTCCTCACTGAGAACCTGCTGTACATGTGGAGATGCTGGTTTAAGAAGGAACTGGAGTGGGTTCTGATTTATTTCCAGAGCTGTATGTAGGGCAGGTAGCTGTACCTGCTTTGTCAACTTTGTGAAATATATAAGGACGAAATGTTCTACTGTATGTCCCATATTAGCAGCTAGACACTCATTTGTAATGCTCTATTGGGCCGAATAAAACATTTATATTAGAATTTTGCATTAATTAAACATTAACCAAATAATGAAATGAAATATCTGATATGTGTATCTCTAAATATTTTGCCTTGTATAGTTGTCTACAGAACTTAAAGCACCCCGGCCAAATTCCTAACCGTGTTAAAGTGAAAATAAAAATCTGCTAAATTGAACATAGCAATGAAATACAAAAATGTAAAATGTATCCTGTGCAAAAGTTACAGCACATATGACATTATTTTATTGGATTTTGTTTCCCAATATGTTAAATTCAACAAATAAACAGAAATAATGCAGTAAAATGTGCAGAAATAGTGGAAAACCTGGAAATACTAAGTTCCTTTGGGGGACTATTTGACCTCACAGCGCCCTGCAGCATGTATCCCTCCACCATGAATGGAGTTTAAGGCTGAGATCTTCTCCACACTATCATAAACAGCGTCTCAGACATCAGGCAGCGTATTCAGAACCACCTCATGTAGGAGCTTTCTGTGAGGGAGCTTTTAGAGGGGACGTCTGGTTACCTTCACCACCACTGTGAGCTGGTCTGACTTTCCTGATAACAAAAAAAGTGGTTCTGTCCAAACCAGTCTGAATGGCTCGGTTCTGCAGAACTGGTATAAAGGGATGGCGTGAGCTCTTCTTGAGTTGTGACCGTATTTGTTGGATGAGCGCTGCGTTGGAGGAACCGGCCGTTAGTCCTTCACGTCAAACCAGCAAGTTACGATAAGAGCACAGCATGCATCCACTTATTGAGG
>JAMWET010005740.1:35000-71161 GCA_024036415.1 Prochilodus magdalenae
CCTGCTCTTCATCATCCCTTCATCTTCACCTCTTCAACCCTTCTTCATCTTCATTTCTCCTCCTCTTCATCATCCCTTCATCTTCATCCTCCCCTCTTCCACCCTCCTTCATCTTCACTTCTCCTCCTCTTCATCATCCCTTCATCCTATCCTCCCCTCCTCCACCCTCCTTCGTGTTACTGAACATCTGTTGGTGTTTTGTTCATGCACAGTGGACACATACGTTCCTGCTGATGGACTCGTACGGTCAGGGCGGTTACGACCTGTTCTTTAAGACGCGGGAGCTGAAGAAGAAATGGCTGGAGCAGTTTGAGATGGCTCTGTGAGTGAAACCTTCTCCTCTTAATCTCCACTCAGCTCAGTAACTGGCTCCACATGTGGACAGTTCTAAACCTACGGCACCTACACTAACCCTGTCTGAGTATCAGCTGGTGGGGATCTGGGGGTACATTAACGGCTTTCTGGTTCTGGGTTTGTGTGCAGGTCCAACCTGTGTCCAGACAACAGCACAGCTAACGGCCATGACTTCCAGATGTACTGCTTTGAGGACACCACTTCCTGCAGAGCCTGTCAGATGTTGCTCAGGTAACAAGTTTCTTCATTCATCTTTTAAGCTGCTTATATACACAACCTGGACAGGTCACCAGTCCACTGCAGGGTAAACAGGCAGGACACACCCTGGACAGGTCACCAGCCCACTGCAGGGTAAACAGTCAGGACACACCCTGGACAGGTCACCAGTCCACTGCAGGGTAAACAGTCAGGACACACCCTGGACAGGTCACCAGTCCACTGCAGGGTAAACAGACAGGAAACACCCTGGACAGCTCACCAGTCCACTGCAGGGTAAACAGACAGGACACACCCTGGACAGGCCACCAGTCCACTGCAGGGTAAACAGACAGGACACACCCTGGACAGGCCACCAGTCCACTGCAGGGTAAACAGACAGGACACACCCTGGACCCACCACCGCTGGACAGCTCACCAGTCCACTGCAGGGTAAACAGACAGGACACACCCTGGACAGGTCACCAGTCCACTGCAGGGTAAACAGACAGGACACACCCTGGACAGGCCACCAGTCCACTGCAGGGTAAACAGTCAGGACACACCCTGGACAGGCCACCAGTCCACTGCAGGGTAAACAGTCAGGACACACCCTGGACAGGTCACCAGTCCACTGCAGGGTAAACAGACAGGACACACCCTGGACAGGCCACCAGTCCACTGCAGGGTAAACAGACAGGACACACCCTGGACAGGTCACCAGTCCACTGCAGGGTAAACAGGCAGGACACACCCTGGACAGGTCACCAGCCCACTGCGGGGTAAACAGTCAGGATACACCCTGGACAGGTCACCAGTCCACTGCAGGGTAAACAGTCAGGACACACCCTGGACAGGCCACCAGTCCACTGCTGGGTAAACAGACAGGACACACCCTGGACAGGTCACCAGTCCACTGCAGGGTAAACAGGGAGGACACACCCTGGACAGGTCACCAGTCCACTGCAGGGTAAACAGACAGGACACACCCTGGACAGGCCACCAGTCCACTGCAGGGTAAACAGACAGGACACACCCTGGACAGGCCACCAGTCCACTGCAGGGTAAACAGTCAGGACACACCCTGGACAGGTCACCAGTCCACTGCAGGGTAAACAGACAGGACACACCCTGGACAGCTCACCAGTCCACTGCAGGGTAAACAGGCAGGACACACCCTGGACAGGTCACCAGTCCACTGCAGGGTAAACAGGCAGGACACACCCTGGACAGGTCACCAGTCCACTGCAGGGTAAACAGGCAGGACACACCCTGGACAGCTCACCAGTCCACTGCAGGGTAAACAGTCAGGACACACCCTGGACAGGTCACCAGTCCACTGCAGGGTAAACAGGCAGGACACACCCTGGACAGGTCACCAGTCCACTGCAGGGTAAACAGACAGGACACACCCTGGACAGGCCACCAGTCCACTGCAGGGTAAACAGTCAGGACACACCCTGGACAGGCCACCAGTCCACTGCAGGGTAAACAGTCAGGACACACCCTGGACAGGTCACCAGTCCACTGCAGGGTAAACAGGCAGGACACACCCTGGACAGGTCACCAGTCCACTGCAGGGTAAACAGTCAGGACACACCCTGGACAGGCCACCAGTCCACTGCAGGGTAAACAGGCAGGACACACCCTGGACAGGCCACCAGTCCACTGCAGGGTAAACAGACTAGGTCTCCCTATCATCCCTTGAGCTAGGTATCCCATGATGCTGCCACGCTGGGAAAGCTAGCACGAGCGATCTTTTCATACTGCTGCTAATGCAACATTGTAGGAGATCAACACACTTGGAGGAGAACGCTAACTGCTGAACAGTGATCCATTTAGTGACTGGCTCTGAAGGCCAATAAACGATCTCTGTTAACACGCCATTCCTTCCTCTCTCCTCAGAGGGATATTCTTCCAGGGCTACCGCTGCAGCCGCTGTAAAATGGCCGCCCACAAGGAGTGTCTGGGACGGGTTCCTGTGTGTGGACGAAGCTCAGGTGACCCGTTTTATTAGGACCCTGGTTTATGTGGTAGTGTAATGAAGGTTGAGATGAACCGTGCTGAGATAAAGTGAGCATGTCTGTGAAGCTGTTCTATAGTCTACTTATTAAATCTGTCTGTTCACAGAAAACCAGGGCACTCTGAAAAAGGTGAGTGTGACTGTCAGCCTTCCCTTCATCCTTTTATCAGTCTTATTATTTACATGGTAACAACCAGCTCACAATCATCCCAATTCAGCATCCCACTATGAAAATCACATATGGTAGTACTGTCCACTATGAATTATTCAGCATCCACTTATTCAGCATCCACTATCAATTATTCAATCTATGGAATTATTCAGTATATGAATTATTCAGTATCCCAATATATTATGATCTACTATGAATTATTCAGTATCCACTATGAATTATTCAGTATCCACTATGAATTATTTAATATTCAGTGTCCAGTATGAATTTCTGAATATCCACTATGAATTATTCAGTATCCACTATGAATTATTCAGTATCCACTATGAATTATTCAGTATCCACTATGAATTATTCAGTATCTACTATGAATTATTCAGTATCCACTATGAATTATTCAGTATCCACTATGAATTATTCAGCATCCACTATGAATTATTCAGCATCCACTATGAATTATTCAGCATCCACTATGAATTATTCAGTATCCACTATGAATTATTCAGTATCCACTATGAATTATTCAGTATCCACTATGAATTATTCAGCATCCACTATGAATTATTCAGTATCCACTATGAATTATTCAGTATCCACTATGAATTATTCAGCATCCACTATGAATTATTCAGTATCCACTATGAATTATTCAGCATCCACTATGAATTATTCAGTATCCACTATGAATTATTCAGCATCCACTATGAATTATTCATTATCCACTATGAATTATTCAGTATCTACTATGAATTATTCAGTATGTATTAAATCATTTTCCCTTTTTCAGCACAAACAGCGACCTGCCACTCACCGACAGACTAAACCAGGTCAGTCCATTCAGGGTTACAATCATTTCTACAGCTCAGTTAACCTTCCGCAGGCCCTACAGGCGAGTGACGGGGTGGTACCTGAACACTGCTGTGATATTACTGCCTCAGTACTGTTTCCTGAGTACACAGCGGGTTACTCAGTCCTTCTAGAACCACACAGATTTAGAACAACCATCGGAGCCTGTGAATAGCTTCGAGCAGTCCAGGGCAACTGCCTAAACGGTGTAGCAGCCGGCAGCTGAGTGGACAGCAGCCCATTATTCGCTTCTCCACTCCTCTTTTTCTCTCTGTCTCTCTCAGGTCTTCCCAAGATGGAGGTGTGTCATGATTATTTTGGGCTGCCGCCCCCTCCAGTGGCTTTCGGCCAACCGCTGCAACTCACCGTTGGCGATGTCGTAGAGCTGACACGTGCAGACGTCGACCTGCAGTGGTGGGAGGTGAGACTGCATCATCAGTAACATGAAAATGAGTCACCTGAAGTGTACCCAGGTACAGCTGGGACTGGATCGGGCCTGGACTGGACAGGGTTCTGGATGTAGCCACATCAGTGTTCAGACTCTCTCACATCAGAGAACTGGTCAGGTGGTCCAGATGTGGTGGATGCCTTCCCTGGCACAGTTCCGAGGAGAATTCCCTGTAGACTGGGATTGTATCCACTGCTGGTAGACCCGTATGACCGTACGCTTCCATACACCTGCAGATTCAGCTACTTCCTTCACACTATGGTCTTTGGCCACGCCCACATGCAGTCCCTCCTTTTAGCCAATCATTAACATCTGCTCTGGAGCCATTTTCCACACATGGAACGAGACATTCCCTGCACTGTAGCACCTCTTCCCAATCTATGGATCCCGTCACTCCCACCCCACAGGTATTTATAGCCCCATCATCCTCGTGCAGCAGCGCCATCTGCAGGAGACTGAGCTTACCACCACTATGTGGTGAGCTGTGTACACTGTATATTTACTCCACTGGTCAGGGCACCCAGTGAATGGATGCTAGTAGAGAATGAAAGCCAGAGTGTGGTCATGCTAGCTGCTCTCGTATTCCTTTGGCCAACTAGCTTTTGATTAGCCACACTAGCATTTTTGGCTAATTTAAAAGAAATGTGGTAATTTTTTTCAAAGTCAGCAATTTCCCCAACGTTAACCACGATGTTGTCCCCGCCAGCAGGAGAGAAAGTCCTGCCTCCCTCAGTGTTGTGTCTGCTTTCCCTAAAATCGGGAGTGAAACTGGTTTGGTTGTTTGGTTTCAGTTCATTAAAAAAAGCTGCAGTTCAGCACTTTCGACATCCCCTTATAGTCGCTAGGGCCTGAGTAAGGGAAAAAGCTCCAGAGGGGTTAAAGTAGGACTGACCGCTAGTTAGGCTGCCTGGAACTCAAGTATCTGTTGCAAGTCTTACCGGTAACACTCTGAATGGTCCGCTTCTTCCTCGTCCCGGGGACACGGCAACCATTGTTCCCATAAACGGTCTGAAAGGTGGACCCGCCTGACCACAGTGCACGCTTCCACTGAGCAGTCCACTTCAGATGAGCTAGCGTGTCCAGAGAGGTCAGCAGTGGTTGCGGACGTAGTTGATATGTGGCCTCCACTGTATTCGTCTCCATTTTGGTCGATTTTCAGTTTCATGCTTCATTTGAACACAGCAGCTGCTGTTTCCACTGTGTGAACGTTTCATGGTGAACGGACCAACAGAAATTGGCCGAATCTGCTTGGAAAGATGTCTGGTTCCATTGACTTCCATTCAAGCGAAATGAGGTTTTTGCCCTCCCCTGTAAAGCTGGCTTTTTGGAGACACTTGGGCAGCGACGATTTGTAGATGTGGTGACCCATGTGCCCATGTGGTGACCACTGGAGTGGGTTTTTAGGGGTCAAAGGTCAATCACTTGTGGTTTTTAGCTTTTAGCTTCGTTTCTCTGGATTCTAAGGGGATGTTGATGATGTTCTGCACCATAGAGGGTGAACCCTAGAAGGTGCTGGCTGAGGAAGGTGGTGTTTCAGCTGCTGGACCTTTTGCTGATGGGTGTTTGGTGAAGTTGCCTCGCTCCTAAGAGACTCGCCCTTTTCTGGATGGCTCTTTTATACCCAGGTGTGATTGCATCATCTGTTTCAGATGTGTTCTGAACATTTCAGAGTGTTTCTCTTCTGATGTGACTCATGTTCCAGCTATTTAGGAAGATGTTTCAGGCACTGGTTTCAGAATTAGCATATATAAACAGATAATGAAACTAATTAGAAATGTTTTTACCTGATTCGGTGAAACGACTTGACCGCAGCATGTCAAGTCATACAGTGGATGAAGATCTAGAAGCAGGTTTTAGGGTGTCTCATTTATGGCTTAGTGTTATTTCTTTGGCCAAAAGACCGAATTTAACGTCTTCGGGTTGGACCATAATGGGTGAAACTCAGTCACAGCCCTTTCCACCAACGTGAAACCGGTTCCGATCCAGTTTGCACACCGTTCAGTGCATTTCCACCAAAAATAAATACGTTAGGAACCCAAAATGTTCACTCCTGGCTGGAACCAAAGCATAGTAGGTTCTTCAGCACGAACCGTGGCGACATCTGAAGGCACATACGGTCGCAGAATGGGAAGGCAACAATGGGGACACCCAATGGTCTTCTGGAGAACCTCTTCTCCGTCTTCCTAACATCTGGAGCCCAAACGCTGGCAGGTAATCTATACAGTCCGCCATCTTGGTACTACTGTTTACTACCGCTGTGTAGTGCCCTCTGTTGACGTCGAGGACGTGTTCTTTGACGTTCCTTGGTTCCCGTAAAAACTGGTTCGCGAAAAGTTTGTTCCCAGCTGGAACCACAGCAGAAAGAGAAGGCAACAATGGCGCCACCCAGTGTTCTGTTGGAGAACGTGTTCTATGTCCTCTTACCTCCGGCAGTTGATCTGTGCAGCTTTCTGGACATATAAACAAACATCTGGAATAACAGCCCAAAGACTCACAGGTAACCTATACGCTCCGCCATCTTGGTACTACTGTTTACTACCGCTGTGGAGCGCCCCCTGTTGATGTCGTATCATTTGACGTTCCTTGGTTCCAATAAAACCTGATGCAACGGAGGCTGGTTCTCCATAGCCCTTTCCAGCAGCCAGGTGGATATGAATAGGTGGAACAGGTGGAACGGAACATTGGATTAAGGAGCTGATGAACAGGAAGCCATGTACCGCTGAGCGTTGGGTTCCTTGGGAAGGGAATGAAGAGCGCCGATACTTTGTAGGCGCTAACGTTTTATCTAGCACCATAAAGGGTGTTTGTGTGCCCTCGTTGGTTTTAGCTTTGCTCTGTCTGAGCTCGGGAGGCAGCTCGTGATGAACTGCAGGGCTGCAGCTCTCCGTGCGGGTAAGCGAGCTTCAGGAAGAGAAAAGAAAGCAGTCGGTATGTGGGGCTCGAAACAGAACGCGCCGTGTGGGTTGTTCCGCTGTGCGCACATTCAGATACACCACAAACACGTGGTAAACCCACGGCCTGCGCTGCAAGACCCCGTTCTCATGCTGTCACTCGGTTTTGCATGACGAACGGAGTAAGAGCTACATCAGGCGACAACAGCCCTACAGTACTAGTTTCAGTTAATCCGAAACACCCGAGTCTACGCTTCCCACTACGAGCGCTGGAGTCCCCCCACCCATACTGCACATCAACTCAACCAGCTCCCTAACACACACCACCCGTCCATCCAGCGTCAAAGCTACGTTCTAGCTGGAGACACAGCTAGCGTTAGGGAACCTGCAGGGCCTTCTAGGCTTCTCTGTTGTTCTCAGACATGTAATAACGGAACCCTGTAAACAGTGGTCATCCCTGTTTTTGGTGACCAAGGCTAACTGCCACACTGGAGAACCCTAGCACGGTTCTCCTATCAGGGCTGGTTTCTACAGAGTGTTTGCTGATGGTCTAATTACAGGGAGAAGGAAACACCTGGAAGGCAGCAGGAATTCTAGCTAGCGTGTCTGCTAGCATGTGTTAAATGTTCCGTAGAATGGATTTTTAATAGTTCTCTGATGTTCTAGATAAAAGGTATGTGACTTTGTTTGGGCTGGAAAATGGCCAGATGTGGTTCCACACACCCATGTAAGCAATATGATCTGGTTCTAGAAGGAAGCGAGCTGGTTTCCCTTAGTTGATGAGCTCCTATCATGAATAATTAGAAGAGCTCTGCTCTGATTGGTTGGTTTATAGCGAGACCCCGCCCCCGATGATCACACAGAAGCACCATGTGGAAGTAGACTACATAAAATGAGCCTCCATGTAAATAAGCTCCGCACTCTTACTATTGAGTTAGCTGTGCTAGTTACTTGGAGCTAATGCTAGTCGCTAACGTTCCCTGTACTAGCTACTGGCTTTCCATCTGGACACCAACACACAGTAGACTAAGAGATCTGCTCCCTCACTACACACTCTCAATTTACAGATGATCTGCTACTTACCAGAACACACACGGATACATGTCACTCGACATCATGGAACCATGTTGAGGAATATCTGGGCTGTATCCATGGAGATGGAGGACACACTAATGTACCCCACATTTGGAAGACTGTTAACGGTTTCAGAGAGCCATCCCTGCAGACATGTCCAGAGAGGACGGAAAGACATGGAGCAGTCCGGCTCTACCTAGCTGAATCTGCAGGTGTGTGGAAGCGTGCGGTCATACGGGTCTCCCAGTCTACAGGGAATTCTCCTCGGAACTGTGCCAGGGAAGGCCTCCACCACATCTGGACCAGTTCTTTGATGTGAGAGAGTCTGAACACTGATGTAGCTACATCCAGAACCTGGTCCAGTCCATGCCCGATCCGGTCCCAGCTGTTACTGGTGCAGGTGGAGGAGCACCAGTGTTTGAGGAGGAGGTCTCTGCGGTCACCTGAACACAGTGTTGTACGTGGTTGTGTGTGTGTGTTCCAGGGCAGGAATCTGACTGTGGGAGAGGTCGGCTGGTTCCCCTGCAGTAAAGTTCAGCCCTTCTTACCGGTGAGTGAGCCCGGGGGCAAGAACTCGTCCACCTCAAAGGTCAAATTACATTACTAGCTCTTCTATTTCTCTATAATACCGCAGGAGGCGGGGTCACACCGCATGCTTTCACTGCTCAGGGTACCGGACCTCTTCCGATCTATATTCAACTGATAGAACCAATCAGAACCTCCATTTTACAGCAGTAGAACCAATCAGAATCTCTTTTACAGTAGTAGAACCAATTAGAATCTCCATTTTACAGCAGTAGAACCAATCAGAATCTCCATTTTACAGCAGTAGAACCAATCAGAACCTCCATTTTACAGCAGTAGAACCAATCAGAACCTCCATTTTACAGCAGTAGAACCAATCAGAATCTCTTTTACAGCAGTAGAACCAATCAGAACCTCCATTTTACAGTAGTAGAACCAATCAGAATCTCTTTTACAGTAGTAGAACCAATCAGAATCTCCATTTTACAGCAGTAGAACCAATCAGAATCTCTTTTACAGTAGTAGAACCAATCAGAACCTCCATTTTACAGTAGTAGAACCAATCAGAATCTCCATTTTACAGCAGAACCAATCAGAATCTCCATTTTACAACAGTAGAACCAATCAGAATCTCTTTTACAACAGTAGAACCAATCAGAATCTCTTTTACAGCAGTAGAACCAATCAGAATCTCAATTTTACAGTAGTAGAACCAATCAGAACCTCCATTTTACAGTAGTAGAACCAATCAGAATCTCTTTTACAACAGTAGAACCAATCAGAATCTCCATTTTACAGCAGAACCAATCAGAATCTCCATTTTACAACAGTAGAACCAATCAGAATCTCTTTTACAACAGTAGAACCAATCAGAATCTCTTTTACAGTAGTAGAACCAATCAGAATCTCAATTTTACAGTAGTAGAACCAATCAGAACCTCAATTTTACAGCAGTAGAACCAATCAGAATCTCAATTTTACAGTAGTAGAACCAATCAGAATCTCCATTTTACAGTAGTAGAACCAATCAGAATCTCAATTTTACAGTAGTAGAACCAATCAGAACCTCCATTTTACAGTAGTAGAACCAATCAGAAGCGGCAGCGCAGTGTGACCCCCCCTCTGCTCCGACGCGTGCGGTGTGTGAAGACCTGATTAATGGTTCCTGTTTTAAAGCCGCACACTGAGAAGAGTTGACCGCTGGTTCTGTTTTCTCTCCTCAGAGACAAACTCCTGACCTGACGGGATTCAACTGGTGAGAACTTCTCCCTCACACCTCAACACGTCACACCTCAACACGTCAGCCACTATATATCAACACCATCACTCCTCAACACGTCAACACTACGGAGCCTCACATGTCACACCTCAACACGTCACTCCTCAACACGTCACACCTTGACACACTTGATTCATCCTGTCCTCAAGCACGTCAGCTGACAGAGCTCAACACGTTCACATCTCAACACGTCACATTATCTCAACACGTGACCTCTCAACATTCAACTGGTCACACCTTCACACGTCACTCCTCAACACGTCACACCTCAACACGTCACACCTTCACACGTCACACCTCAACACGTCACACCTTCACACGTCACACCTCAACACGTCACACCTCAACACATCACTCCTCAACACGTCACACCTTAACACGTCACACCTTCAAACGTCACTCCTCAACACGTCACACCTTCACACGTCACTCCTCAACACGTCACAGCTCAACACGTCACATCTCAACACGTCACATCTCAACACGTCACATCTCAACACGTCACACCTTCACACGTCACACCTTCACACGTCACACCTCAACACGTCACACCTTCACACGTCACACCTCAACACGTCACACCTTCACACGTCACACCTTCACACGTCACACCTCAACACGTCACACCTTCACACGTCACACCTTCACACGTCACACCTCAACACGTCACACCTTCACACGTCACACCTACACATGTCACACCTCAACACGTCATACCATCACACATCACACCCTCACACATCACACCTCAACACGTCACACCTACACATGTCACACCTCAACACGACACACCTCAACACGACACACCTCAACACGTCACACCCTCACATGTCACACCTTCACATGTCACACCTAAACACGTCACACCTCAACACGTAACACCTCAACACGTCACACCTTCACACATCACACCTTCACACGACACACCTTCACACGACACACCTCAACACGTCACACCTCAACACGCCACACCTTCACACGTCACACCTTCACACGTCACACCTCAACACGTCAGACCTCAACACGTCACACAATCACACGTCACACCTCAACACGTCACACCTTTACACAACACACCGTCACACCTCAACACGTCAGACCTCAACACGTCACACCTCAACACGTCACACCTTTACATGACACACCTTCACATGCACAGACTATACGTCACCACACTCGCCACGACAGACCTCCTACACATCGCCTGCACACACAGCCTCAACAACGTCACCTGGACCCTCACACAGTAGAACGTTGCCTTCACATGACCAACACAGGGGTCTGGTTCACACGTTCAACACCTCAACACGTCCACACCACCTTCCCACAGTCACAGGATGTCACCGCTCAAACACGTCATACGTTCTGGTTCACAACAGAAACAGGGAGGGTAGCATCACCATCAGTCACAATGTACACACCTCAACACGTCATACCATCACCATCTACACCAGCTCCTCACGTCACACCTCCACACGACAACCAACTCAACATCTCTACACATCAGTCTCACTCCCTCAACATCTCCACACCACCTCAACAGCCTTTCAGCAACCCCTTTCTCATCACGCGTGTTTTTTCTTCGTCCCTATCTCGACCCTTCTAACAGTCCGTCTAGCTGTCTCTGTTGGCCCTTTATGCTGATCCATCTAGTTCTTCTCCCAGCTCTCAGGTCCGGTTCTCTTCGGAACCTGAATCAGAATCCCACCTCTGTTGTACGTCGTTCGCTCCTATCTCTAGGACATCTCTCGGTCTAAACTGAGCTCGCTCTAACATTTCCGCTACTGGAGGCCCAGAGACCTGTTCTGCTGATGTCTCCCCTCTTGACCGTCTCTGGTTAGGCTGATCCTCGGAGGGGACCTCTCTATCTCTCCAGTCTCTACCGCACACATCCACCATACCACCACTATCTAGAACCAGCTGCTGAGGCGTCACTCAGACACAACGAACTAATCGTCTCTCTCCTCTCTCTCTCCCTCTCTCCCTATCTCTCCTCTCTCCTCTCCTCTCTCTCTCTCCCCTCTCTCTCCCGCTCTCTATCGCTCTCTCTCTCCCTTTCTCTCTCCCTATCTCTCCTCTCTCTCTCTCTCCGTATCTCTCCCTCTCTCTCTGTCTCTCCTACTCTCATCTTCTCTCTGGTGCGCTCTTCTCTCGCTGCTATCCTCCGTTCTCCATCTCTCTCCCTTCGATCTCCTACCTCTCTCATCTGTCTCTCTCGCTCTTCCTCTCAAACATTCTATCTGACTCCTATCTCTCGTATCGCTCTGTGTTCTTTCTAAGTCTCTCTCGCTCTCTAACCCTATCTCTCTCTCCTCTATCTCATCCTCGTCTCCTCTCTCCCTATCTCTCCTCTCTCCTCTCCTCTCTCTCTCTCCCCTCTCTCTCCCGCTCTCTATCGCTCTCTCTCTCCCTTTCTCTCTCCCTATCTCTCCTCTCTCTCTCTCTCCGTATCTCTCCCTCTCTCTCTGTCTCTCTCTCCTCTCTCTCTCCCTATCTCTCTCTCTCTCTCTATCTCTCCCTCTCTCTCTCTCTCTCCTCTCTCTCTCCCTTTCTCTATCGCTCTCTCTCTCTCTCCCTATCTCTCCTCTCTCTCTCCCTATCTCTCCCTCTCTCTCCTCTTTCTCTCCCTATCTCTCCTCTCTCTCTCTCTCTCCCTATCTCTCCCTCTCTCTCTGTCTCTCTCTCTCTCCTCTCTCTCTCCCTATCTCTCCTCTCTCTATCGCTCTGTGTCTTTCTACCTCTCTCTCTCTCTCTCTCTCTCTATCTCTCCTTCTCTCTCTCCCTATCTCTCCTCTCTCCCTCTCTCTCTCTCTCTATCTCTATCTCTCCTCTCTCTCTCTCTCTCTCTCTCTCTCTCTCTCTCTCTCTCTCTCTCTCTCTCCTCTCTCTCCCTATCTCTCCTCTCTCTCTCTCTCTCTCTCTCTCTCTCTCTTTCTCTCTTTCTCTCTCTCTCTCTTTCTTTCTCTCTCTCTTATTCTCCCTGTCTTTCTCTCTCTTCCTCTCTCTCTCTCCCTCTCTCTCTTCCTCTCTCTCTCTCTCTCTCTCTCTCTCTCTATCCCTCTCTCTCCTCTCTCTTCCCCTCTCTCTCTCTCCCTCTTTCTTCCCCTCTCTCTTCCCCTCTCTCTCTCTCTCAGGTTTAATATGGACATCCGGCATATTAAGATCACTCTGGCTGAAGGTCTCTACAGGATCAATGATAAGAAGGCCTTCAAAGGACTCATCGTAAGTGACTCAGACGTGTGTAATTCATACTCTGAACAGTAGGGGGCAGCACATCACTGAGTACGGGCCCCGGGGGCGAGGGATGGCCGTGTAGTGTGGCATTACCAAAGAGCACTGATCTGGTCTGGGAGACCTCGTGACCCGATGGAATAACGAGCCACGGATCACAACAACATCTGCTCAGACTATCATAGCAACACAGCCAACACGCCAGCCAACCTCTAAACCACATCTGTGCACGTGAAACTCGTTACCTCGAGTTCTCTTTGAAGGACAGATAGTCCGTACCGTCCTCTCTCGGCCCCCGCTTTTCCTTCTCTGGACACAAGACCACCAGCTTCACACGCAGGGCTACTGTAGAAACAGCACAGCTGGGGCAGAGCATCCTTGACCAGCCTCCTCTACAACCTGCCAACTTGGCCAAGAGCTTGAACAGTGATTGGTCGGAGCCAAGCGTGTGGTGCTGCCAGTCTCCCGACCCAAACATGCCATGGCTCTTCAACAACCTGGAACTACGGACAGCGTAGAGACAGCATGTACCCCCAGTTCCTCTGCCAGCAGTGCCCAGCTGCACCGGCCTTCACTACGCCCACGCCTAGCCCCTGAGCCCGATTTCGGTTTGGCCTGAGTTGTGTTTTGTAAGGTCCTTGTTCTTCTTGTTCTTGATCGACCGTTCTTTCTCTCCCTCCCAGGACCTCGTTCAGTACTACCAGGAGAACACCCTGAAGGAGTGCTTTAAGGATGTAGACACTCGCCTCCAGATCCCCTTCAAACAACCGGAGCAGAGTGGGTCCTCGTACACACACCAGCCTTCCAGAGGTAACGTCCCCCGTCCCCGTCCCCGTCCTCCGCACCCAGTTCTAATATAGACACCAGGTGTTCTACCAGGTTAGCTCCAACGGACGACCGTGCCTAATACCGTATAACCCCTCCACCAGCACCAGTAACAGCTGGGGCTGGATCGGGCATGTACTGAGCAAGGTTCTGGATGTAGCCACATCAGTGTTCAGGCACTCTCACATCAAAGAACTAGCCAGTTGGTCCAGATTTGGTGGAGGCCTCCCCTGGCACCATTCCGAGTTTCCTGTAGGCTGGGATTGTATCCACTGCTGGTAGACCCGTATGACCGTACGCTTCCACACACCTGCAGATTCAGCTACTTCCTTCACACTATGGCCTTTGGCCACGCCCACATGCAGTCCCTCCTTTTAGCCAATCATTAACATCTGCTCTGGAGCCATTTTCCACACATGGAACGAGACATTCCCTGCACTGTAGCACCTCTTCCCAATCTATGGATCCCGTCACTCACACCCCACAGGGGTTTGCAGCCCCATCATCCTCGTGCAGCAGCGCCACCTGCAGGTATAGACAGTTTACAATCACAGGTCTTAACTGAGATGTAGGAAATGAGGTGCTAGCTAATCTGGTCACAGATTGAAGTCGACCAGGTTGATGCATCGCGAGGCCTCATGTTCAGTAACCAGCCCGGGGCTGCCTCAAGGTGAGGTCTAGAGGCGGACGAACACTCACGCACACTCAGTGTGGTATATAAGGGGTCTGTACAGGCTCTAACGTGTGGCATGTTGTGTGTGCAGGAATGAGCGAGCGCTACTTCGGTACAGCTAAAGTCCGGTATGACTTCTCTGCCCGCGACCGTACCGAGCTCTCTCTGAGAGAAGGAGACACCGTGAAGATCATCTCAAAGAAAGCACACAACGGCTGGTGGAAAGGAGAGGTGTACGGCCGGGTAAGACGCACACGCCTGTGCTGCTGGTTCAGTCAGTGTGTATATTAGGTCTGTGTGTATAGATACCTGGTAGTAATACTAAAGTGGCGGCGCTGACTGTGGTTGACATAGTGGATGACTGTGGTTGCTCTGCCTGAGGGTTGCTGTATTACGCTCTCTCCCCCGGGGGTGCTGTTTAACGCTCTGCCCCAGGGGTGCTGTATCACGCTCTGCTCCAGGGGTGCTGTATAACGCTCTGCTCCAGGGGTGCTGTGCTTGTTGTCGTTGCCCCAGGGGTGCTGTAACGCCCTCTGTTTAACGCTCTGCCCCAGGGGTGCTGTATAACGCTCTGCTCCAGGGGTGCTGTTTAACGCTCTGCTCCAGGGGTGCTGTATAACGCTCTGCTCCAGGGGTGCTGTTTAACGCTCTGCCCCAGGGGTGCTGTATAACGCTCTGCCCCAGGGGTGCTGTATAACGCTCTGCTCCAGGGGTGCTGTTTAACGCTCTGCTCCAGGGGTGCTGTATAACGCTCTGCTCCAGGGGTGCTAGGGTGCTGTTGCTAACGCTCTGACCCCAAGGGGTTGGGTGCTGTTTGCTCTAAAAGAACCCCCAGGGGTGCTGTATATTCTTTTTCTCTGATGCTGGTCCAGGGGGGTTGCTGTTTAAACGCTCTGCCCCAGGGGGTGCTGCTCTGTTGCTAACGCTCTGCCCCAGGGGTGCTGTTTAACGCTCTGCTCCAGGGCTGCTGTCTAAAACCTCTGCCCCAGCTGGTAACACTCTGCTCCAGGGGTGCTGTATCACGCTCTGCTCCAGGGCTGCTGTCTCACGCTCTGCTCCAGGGGTGCTGTATAACACTCTGCTCCAGGGCTTCTGTCTCACGCTCTGCCCCAGGGGTGCTGTATCATGCTCTGCCCCAGGGGTGCTGTATCATGCTCTGCTCCAGGGGTGCTGTATAACGCTCTGCTCCAGGGCTGCTATATCAAGCTGTGCCCCAGGGGTGCTATATCAAGCTGTGCCCCAGGGGTGCTGTATCACGCTCTGCCCCAGGGGTGCTGTATCACGCTCTGCTCCAGGGGTGCTGTATCATGCTCTGCTCCAGGGGTGCTGTATAACGCTCTGCTCCAGGGGTGCTGTATAACGCTCTGCTCCTCTGCTCCCATGGGTGCTCCAGGGCGTGTTGTAACGCTCTGCTCCAGGGGTGCTGTATAACGCTCTGCTCCAGGGGTGCTGTTTAAGGCTCTGCCCCAGGGGTGCTGTTTAACGCTCTGCTCCAGGGGTGCTGTCTCACGCTCTGCTTCAGGGGTGCTGTATCACACTCTGCCCCAGGGGTGCTGTTTAACGCTCTGCCCCAGGGGTGCTCTCTAACACTCTGCCCCAGGGGTGCTGTTTAACGTTCTCCAGGGGACTGTATAACCTCCAGGGGTGCTGTATCACTGCTCGCAGGGTGCTTGTATCCACCGCTCAGCGCTCCAGGGGTCTTTTACTGCTGCCTCCAGCATGCTCTCCTAACACTCGGTCTGCCCCAGGGGTGCTGTTTAACGTTCTGCCCCAGGGGTGCTGTATAACGCTCTGCTCCAGGGGTGCTGTATAACACTCTGCCCCAGGGGTGCTGTTTAACGTTCTGCTCCAGGGGTGCTGTATAACACTCTGCTCCAGGCATGCTCTCTAACGCTCTGCTCCAGGGCTGCTGTCTCACGCACTGCCCCAGGGGTGCTGTTTAACGCTCTGCTCCAGGGGTGCTGTATCACGCTCTGCTCCAGGGGTGCTGTATAACGCTCTGCTCCAGGGGTGCTGTATAACGCTCTGCTCCAGGGGTGCTGTATCACGCTCTGCTCCAGGGGTGCTGTATCACGCTCTGCTCCAGGGGTGCTGTTTAACGCTCTGCCCCAGGGGTGCTGTTTAACGCTCTGCTCCAGGGGTGCTGTATAACGCTCTGCTCCAGGGGTGCTGTCTCACGCTCTGCTCCAGGGGTGCTGTCTCACGCTCTGCCCCAGGGGTGCTGTTTAACGCTCTGCTCCAGGGGTGCTGTTTAACGCTCTGCCCCAGGGGTGCTGTTTAACACTCTGCTCCAGGGGTGCTGTATAACGCTCTGCTCCAGGGGTGCTGTTTAACGCTCTGCCCCAGGGGTGCTGTTTAACGCTCTGCTCCAGGGGTGCTGTTTAACACTCTGCTCCAGGGGTGCTGTATAACGCTCTGCTCCAGGGGTGCTGTATAACGCTCTATATATATATATAATATATTTATAGATATATATATATATATATATATATATATATATATATATATATATATATATATATATATACACCTTTGACCTTAAAGGTGGGTCATGCAGGTTTTTATCCAGAAATATATATGTATAATATCTGTATATATACAGTATATATATGTATATGTATGTATGTATGGTCACAGCCCCATGAAAGTGATTCCCATCCTGTTTTCTCCGTTTCTGTGTAGGTGGGCTTATTTCCTGCTAACTACGTAGAGGAGGAACATTCAGACTACTGCTGATTCACTGATTCATTCACACGCACAATTGACTCTTCGAATCTCCGAGTTCTGACTCCAGCTGTGTGGAAGGCTGAGCTCTGCTGACTCACCGAATCAGTAGCTCTCGGCTCTGGTTCCAACCGTAAAAGAGCCACGTTCCAATTATTGCTGACTCCCTGATTCACTGAGTCATTTGCCAGCTGAGTGACTCTCTGATTCATATTCACTTGCTGTTAACTGCAATCAATGCTGTTTTTTTTAATTACGTGTAAACTGGCCCACCCAGAGCCCACCCAGTCTGGGTTCTTCCAATAAGGAAATAGTGGATAGGATGTTTATATACAGTAACGACAGAGCGGTTCCTCTAGGCCCAGTTTACAACTGACTCCTCGACTCCTAATGAACCGTAGCGGTGAAACAAGGGCTTTTTAATTATTCCACATTTTTAAATTTAAAATAGACTTTCAGGTCATTTTTAGGCCAAACAGTACCACAATGCACTTCACCTGACAATCAAGCAAACATTTAGGCCACTCCCCCCAAATCATTTGATGATACTGCAGCTAGAAGCTACAATGAATTGATACATGCAGTCATATTTCTCTTGTAAAGATTCAATGAGTCGTTCAGAGAGTCATTTCAGGTACAGTGTTCCCTGGCTGAGCGAATCATTCACTGTTTTGGGGGTTTGGACTGATTCTGATTCTAAGACGAGGAGTATGTTATTGTAAGTAGTGGGGAACAGGATGGGGGGATGGGGGAGGGGTGAATCTTCCGAGTCCCAGATCTTCTGAAACATGTAATACCTTCGGCTGTGTGTGTGTGACTCTGTCTGTAACTCTGATTCAATAAAATTCAACTGCAGTGACTGAAACCACGACCTGCGAACGTACAGCTGAGCAATCATTACCCCAGTATACGGTACTATCTGTACATTCATGGTTCTACGACTGAAGTGGTTCCACACCAGATCTGAAACACCCTCGGTACTGACTTTAAACTAAAACCCATATACATGTTGGACGAGAAGGCCTGGCTCTCAGTCTCCACCCTAATCCATCCCAACGGTGTTCTATCGGGTGGAGGTCAGGACTCTGTGCAGGCCAGTCCAGTTCCTCCACACCAGACTCGCTCCTCCATGTCTTTATGGAGCTTGCTCTGTGCACTGGTGTGCGGTCATGTTGGAACAGGAAGGGGCCGTCCCGAAACTGTCCCACAAAGTTGGGAGGATGGAATGGTCCAGAGTCTCTTGGTCTGCTGAAGCTTTAAGAGTTCCTTTCACTGGAACTAAGGGGCGGAGCCCAACTCCTGAACACCACAAGACACGTGTACGTTCACTGGGGGGTTTAGATAGTCAATACAGAGTCTATATGTGTGTTCTAGACATGAAGAACCCTGGTTCCCATCACCACTACTGTACAGAACACTCTGAACCATCTCACACCAAACTTCCAATCCTGAAAGAATTCCCAGATTACAGTTCACGCACTGACCTATGGGGAAATGTAAAATGAGTTCTTCTTTAATCTGACTCCACTAACAAACCCAACCCAACCCACCACCGAGGAAACCGGACGGGGTAACGTACATAAATATGTTTTATTTCCAAATATCAAAACAAAACAACTCAAATTAACAAATACTGGGGACGTTACAGGTGGGGTCTAACGGACAATCCTCGCTTTCCTGTGTGTGGGAGAGGGTTACTGTGAAGGGGATCAGTTGGGTAGAGACTAAAACGAAGGAGGGGGTCATAAGGGGCAGGTCAGGGTTCGTCAGTGGCTCAGTTCCGCCCTCTACTGGTAATAAAGCTCCAAGTTCATCCCATCATGGATCTCATCTGGTGAACAGAAGTCAAGGAGAACACACGGACAAGCACGTGTTATAACAGCAGCTACGTGTTATAAAGGTGTTATAAAGACAGGCGGCTGTGTGTTATAAGGGCATGTTATACAGGCGGCTGTGTGTTATAAGGGCATGTTATACAGGCGGCTGTGTGTTATAAGGGCATGTTATACAGGCGGCTGTGTGTTATAAGGGCATGTTATATGGGGGTGTGTGTGTTATACAGGTGTTAGAAAGGCAGGTGGTCGTTGTAATCAAGGTGGGTTATTAAAGTGAGGTGGTTGTGTGTTATAAAGGCATGTTATAACGACAGCTCTGTGTTATAAAGGTGAGGTGGTTGTGTGTTATAAAGGCATGTTATACAGGCGGCTGCGTGTTATAAAGGTGTGTTATAAAGATGTGTTATAAAGGCAGGCGGTCGTGTGTTATAAAGGCGTGTTATATGGGTGGGTGTGTGTTATACAGGTGTTAGAAAGGCTGCTACATGTTATAAAGGCGGTGGAATGTTATAAAGGCGGGTTATAAAGGCGGTTGTGTGTTATAAAGGTGTCTTATGGAGATGTGTTGTAAAGGCAGTGGTCACGTGTTATAAAAGCGTGTTATAAAGGCAGGCGGTTGCGTGTTATAAAGGAATGTTATATAGGCGGCTGTGTGTTATAAAGGTGTTATAAAGCGGGCTGCTGTGCGTTATAAAGGCCAGGTTATAAAGGCGGTTGTGTGTTATAAAGCGGGCTGCTGTGAGTTATAAAGGCCAGGTTATAAAGGCGGTTGTGTGTTATAAAGGTGTCTTACAGAGATGTTTTATAAAGGCAGGCGGTTGTGCGTTACAAAGGAATGTTATACAGGCAGCTGTGTGTTATAAAGGTGTTATAAAGCGGGCTGTTGTGCGTTATAAAGGCCAGGTTATAAAGGCGGTTGTGTGTTATAAAGGCGTGTTATAAAGGCGTGTTATAAAGGCAGGTTATAAAGGATACAGTCTCCCAGTGTCACATGGTCCTTGAATATGGTGTACCTGCGAAAGAGAGAGAGACAGAGAGACGTAGGACTCCATAGTAACAGGGTAACAGATCCATGACTGCTCCGCTCGCATCTGAGGCACACAGTGAATACCTGACCAGACGCACCTCACACAGCACCTCACACAGCACATGGTGGTGTTAGGGGACGTGTTCAGTCTGAGGGTTTGATCTGCAGTGTTGAGTCTATTGCGCCATCTAGTGTCCATTCAAAAACACGGTCTAATACCACAGAACCACCCAGCATGGAGAATCTCAGACCGCCGTCACCGTTTCCTGAACACTGCTCAACACTAGCCCTTATTCCTCCCGGTCTAGCAGACGTGGGTGAGGTCAGCTGCGGGTTCTAGTGATGTGCACATACGTGTGGCCGTTCCACATTCCAGAATTCAGATACTGAATTCACTACTCACTTCCTGACTGGGGGACGGATCTCTATGCTGTTCAGACAGGGTTCCTCATACCAGGTTCTCATCCTAGCAGGTTCTCCGCATGTTTATCTTAAAGCTGTACCACTAGAAGTGAAGATCAAGCTGCGGGTTCTCTAGTGAATGTGCAACATACGTCAGGGCCGTTCCACATTCCAGTCCACTGAAACCCCTCCAGTATGGAATTATGCAGTCCACCTTAAACCATCCTAGCAGTTATGGAATTACACATCTTAAACCTTAAACCCCTCCAGTATGGAATTACACAGTCCACCTTAAACCCCTCCAGTATGGAATTACACAGTCCACCTTAAACCCCTCCAGTATGGAATTACACAGTCCACCTTAAACCCCTCCAGTATGGAATTACACAGTCCACCTTAAACCCCTCCAGTATGGAATTATCCAGTCCACCTTAAACCCCTCCAGTATGGAATTATCCAGTCCACCTTAAACCCCTCCAGAATGGAATTACACAGTCCACCTTAAACCCCTCCAGTATGGAATTATACAGTCCACCTTAAAGCCCTCCAGTATGGAATTATACAGTCCACCTTAAAGCCCTCCAGTATGGAATTATACAGTCCACCTTAAACCCCTCCAGTATGAAATTACACAGTCCACCTTAAACCCCCCCACAGAGAAACACTCACCATTTCTTGAGGACGATTTTGTCCCATCGAGTGCCAGTCTGAGCAGCGATCAGCTTCTTCAGATCTCCGATGGTGTCCTCAGAACTGCACACACACCGTTAAGGCCACACACCTCACACAGGTCAGCACAGAACACATACACACAGCCGCTAGGACCGCCAGCTAGCGGGCATCTCAACGTCCCTTCCCCTTCTGTAGTTCGGGTTCTGCTGATGTGAGGAGCGCCAGGTCTAAGCTGCTTGTCTCCATGGCGATACCTGTGACCCTGCACCGTACCACAGTGAGAAACTTCTGGACTGCAGCAGACAGGCCATCCCATGCAGCTTGAACATCCTCACACAGTTCCTGCAGAAGGTGCGGTAGGGGTGGAGGTGGAGGGACACCAGGTCTTCTGGACCACGGTGCCTCCACACACGGATTCGTTGGGCGTCTCCACCAAGACTAAAGCGGGACTCGTCACTGAAGATGACCCGCTGCCATTCTGAGTCACTCCATGACAGTCTGGTACGACACCACTGCAGTGTTTGGTGACGGTGACGTGGTGTTAAGGACAGTCGTGGTAACGGTCTGTGTGCGTGTAGTCCTGCGTGGTGCAGCCGTCTGCCAATGGTGCTGCACTAACAGGAGGACGGATGGAGGACACCACTGCTCGCTGGAGGTCTGTAGTGGTGGTGTTGGGTCAGTCAGGTACAGAGATAAGACCCGTCCTTGGTTACCTCACGTGTGCGGCCGAGTGTGGAACGTGAATCGTTAGCATGTCTCACCATGTCAAACCCACCCACCTAGTCTCACTCCTGTGGGCCGACTCCTTCTGGGTGCAGCTGTAGAACACTTACCTGCACGTGTGGTTAAAGAGACGCCAGCACGGCGTGGGGACTTCCAGCCATGCTAATGTAATCTCAGTACTAGCACCCACATCACACTTCTGGTTCCTTCAATCAGAGATGATGATGATGATGATCCCAGATGTGAAAAAGGATACTTGCACTTGACCCGGACTTTTTTGCCCAGCCGGTCGTTACAGACCACCTCGATCATCTCTGCACGCCTGACCTGCAAAACAGCAGAGCAGCATAGCAGCAGTCATTATCAACTGGATACAGGAGTCAGAGCAACGCAACACATAACAGTGAGCAGGCGGCAAAGCGGGCTACGAGAGGGCAACCGTGGGCCGATGCCGAGATCCGATATCCCATATCTGCCCATTCTGATACAGTGGTGGTGAATGGAACCAGACGTCTAGCTCCAGATGCCTGTTACCGGAACGGGTTAGGAGTACACTGCCTGGTGTCTGGTAGCTTCGTGCATGGTGGGTTTTCCAGGATTTTCCCATCATCAACATTCCATATACACCTCAGGAGACACGTGGGGGTTTAGGTGGTGCGTGCAAGACATGGGGACCCCTGGTTCCCATCACCAGCAGCAGCAGCAGCAGCATACAGACCATCTGAACCATCTCACAGCAAGCCTCCACTTTAATTCAATCTGTTTACGTCTCAGTATCTGGATCTTGGTAGAGAATTCTGAAATACCGGTGGAGCTCCCCTTTAATTGTCGGTACACACTGTAATCCTGGTGTAAATACCTACATGAGCAGATCCCTAAACCTGACTTTAAGCTTTATTTACCTTATTAATTCATAAAGCCGGAGATTATTTTTGTTTATGATGATGTGCTACCTGAAGCAGTGACGGATTATAACGCCTCATAAAACCTTTACTACCTAACGCGCGCTCACCGCTGTGAACCTGCCTAAAGCAGGTATCACTATCTAGGCAGAAACGCCTTTAAATAATAAATTACAGAGTAAACTTTTTACCAGATCCGCCGCGCGTTCCCGAGAAAACAAGAGAGACTCCTCCACGAACAGGCAAACGAGAACCGTCTTCAGGAAACACGCCGCGGGCGCCCACCAATCAGAGCCGCGAAGTCTTGATTGACGTGATGGAGTGACCAATGAAGTAAGAGGTACGCGGGAAACAGGGCGGGACCGACCGTCGATTTTAAATGTCGTAAGCGGAAGTGTCATAAGAGCAAAATAAAAGTCCAAATAAAAGACAACTTTTAATATTTAATATGAATATGTCGTCGCCTTTACTTTTGCTTACTGGTAATATTGAAAATACCGCTTTTAAAATACGGTTTTTATTAAATCCGAATTATTATTAAATCCGAATAAATATCGTCTATTTATGTTTATTTTATCTCTTGCTACGTATTTGTTATTATCGAAAATGTACATCTCTTTTAAATCCGTTTTGTGTTCGTTGGGGAACTTGCACTTTAAGTTTTATACATATATTTAGAGGATGCTAATATTTAAATAAATTAATTTCTTTATTTAAAAAATATATATCTTTGAATATTTTTAAACAGCGTACACGTCATTTAATGCGCCCATATTGTTTATTTGGAATGTGTTTTTTATTTAGTTTTGTTATTATATTTTTTATTTGTAATTAGATTGTGATCTTGTTTTGCCACGCCCCCTTTTGAATTGGAGGGGAACTGCGGAGAGCAGCAGAGCAGCAGCAGCGCTACGCTAACTCTCTATCTTTTATATCTTTAGTTATCTAAACATGTCTGACGATGATAAACTGCCGCCTGGATGGGAGAAACGCATGAGCCGGAGTTCAGGTAGCCTGTGTCCCGCACCACACATGCGACGTACCCCTTTGTTTTAGTGGAAATGCGTAGTATCTGAGCTAAGCTAACTTAGCCTAGCCGCTGCAGGAGCTCCATTCAGCAGCAGCAGCATGATCGCAGTAGCCAGCAGCAGTACAGTTCTCATGGTTAGGTCTTTAAAGACCCTGTAAGGTTCTGTTCTCGGTTCTCTGTGCTCTTTATTGCCCACAGTGCTTGTACCCCGAGCCTGGACAGGGAGGAGGAACGGTAACATCATTTATCTCGGCGGTGAAACTGGGCTACCATTTCCTCCCCTGTTAGCTCAGATCTCCCAGGGCTGAAACTCTCTCTGGGTTAATGAAGTAGAGCAGCTGGGTCACGGAGCTGCTGGCCCAGTATACAGCTTTACCAGTCAGAACGTGTGGAGCAGTGTGCATACAGGTAGATGGTGGGTGGGTGGATGGTAGGTGGGTGTGGAGATACCACTGCAGCAAAAACAAGAGGAGGATGTTTGGGCAGGGATCTTACTCTTCTACAGACCTCAAGACATGTCCTCCTTGTCCCAGGAGAATTACAGTGTCTTATGGAGGACCGAGACCTAAAGGGATAAACGGCCATGCAGTATCTCATAAAGATGACTTACTATCCCATAAAGATGACTTACTATCTCATAAAGATGACTTACTATCTCATAAAGATGACTTACTATCCCATAAAGATGACTTACTATCCCATAAAGATGACTTACTATCTCATAAAGATGACTTACTATCTCATAAAGATGACTTACTATCCCATAAAGATGACTTACTATCCCATAAATATGACTTACTATCTCGTAAATATGACTTACTATCTCATAAAGATGACTTACTATCTCGTAAAGATGACTTACTATTCCATATATAGTCGCTGTCCAACAAAAAACATGTATCTCCAAAAAGCCAACTTTACAGGAGAGGCCAAAACCTTATTTAATTTGAATGGAAGTCAATGGAACCAGATGTCTTTCCAACCACTTTTGGGCCATTTCTGTTGGTCCATTCATCATGCAAATCTCACACAGGGTAAACATCAGCTGCTGTTTTCAACAGATGCATAAAAGTCAAAATGGACAAAAATGGAGATACATGTTGTTCATTGGACAGCGACGATATATGAGATAGTAAGTCATCTTTATGAGATAGTAAGTCATCTTTATGAGATAGTAAGTCATCTTTATGAGATAGTAAGTCATCTTTATGGGATAGTAAGTCATCTTTATGGGATAGTAAGTCTCGTAAATGGGACTTACTAAGTCATATTATGAGATAGTAAGTCATCTTTATGGGATAGTAAGTCATCTTTATGGGATAGTAAGTCATCTTTATGAGATAGTAAGTCATCTTTATGGGATAGTAAGTCATCTTTATGGGATATGCAATTCTCCTGGGACAAGGAGGACATGTCTTGATAATCATATGAGTCATATCTCATAAATATGACTTACTATCTCGTAAATATGACTTACTATCTCATAAATATGACTTACTATCTCGTAAATATGACTTACTATCTCATAAATATGACTTACTATCTCGTAAATATGACTTACTATCTCGTAAATATGACTTACTATCTCAAAGATGACTTACTATCTCGTAAATATGACTTACTATCTCAAAGATGACTTACTATCTCGTAAATATGACTTACTATCTCGTAAATATGACTTACTATCTCATAAATATCTCTGTTCTCTCTCTATCTCGTAAATATGACTTACTATCTCGTAAATCTCTCTCTTACTCTCTCTCAAAGATGACTTACTATCTCGTAAATATGACTTACTATCTCAAAGATGACTTACTATCTCGTAAATATGACTTACTATCTCAAAGATGACTTACTATCTCGTAAAGATGACTTACTATCTCGTAAAGATGACTTACTATCTCATAAATATGACTTACTTTCTCGTAAATATGACTTACTATCTCATAAATATGACTTACTATCTCGTAAATATGACTTACTATCTCAAAGATGACTTACTATCTCGTAAATATGACTTACTATCTCAAAGATGACTTACTATCTCGTAAATATGACTTACTATCTCATAAATATGACCTCATAATGCCTGTCTCTCTCTGTTCTCTCTCTCTCCCTTTCTCTCTCTGTTCTCTCTGTCTGTCCCTCTGTAATCTGTCTCTCTCTGTTCTGTCTCTCTCTCTCTCTCTCTTCTCTGTTCTCTGTCTGTCTGTCTCTCTGTGTTCTGTCTCTCAATCTTTGTCTATCTGTGTTCTGTATGTCTCTCTTTGTGTTCTGTCTCTCTCTATCTCTCTATTCTCTCTCTCTAAACTCTGTCTCTCTCTCTGCTCTGTCTCTCCCTCTCTCTGTCTGTCTGTGTTCTCTCTCTTTGTGCTCTGTCTCTCTGTGTTCTGTCTCTCTATCTCTCTCTATTCTCTATTTCTCTTTTTACTCTCTCTCTCTAAACTCTGTCTCTCTCTCTCTCTCTCTCTCTCAGGCAGGGTTTACTACTTCAACCACATCACTAATGCGAGTCAGTGGGAGCGGCCGTCAGGTGCGGGGGATGGTGCAGGTGCCGTGGACAAGGTGCGCTGCTCCCACCTGCTGGTCAAACACAACCAGTCCCGCAGACCGTCGTCCTGGAGGGAGGAGAACATCACCCGCAGCAAAGAGGAGGCTCTGCAGCTCATACAGAGTGAGAGAAGTTCATTCGTCTCTTCTTCTTCTTCTTCTTTTCCTCCTTCTTCAGTTCTGTCCGTTAGCTAGTCCCACAGTTTTCCAAATCCACAGCATTTTTTCCAGTCAGGAATGTTTTTTTTTTTCCTTTTCCTGAAAAATGTACATTCCTAAGTCTTCCCCCTTAAGAGCGATTGGAGTTGGAAACTACATGTCCATCCGCCATCTATCTACACACTCGTCTATTTGCCTGCTTCTGCCCATCCTTCGTTTTCCCCCATAGACCCCCATTCATTTCCAACCTCCATTCAAACCCTGTCTTTAACCTACAGCCACCTGTAGTGCCCCCTGCATGTACTCCCTCAGGGCAGACCCCCAAACTCTAATCCACAGCCATACTTACTCGCACTCCTCTATGATCCGTTTACTCCTCCCTCGTTCCTCCCATAGACCCCCGTTCATTTTCCCAACACCATGTGCAAACACCTGCACACATATACCTTATACAGCGCTGGAGGCGGAGCCTGACTGTGTTTCGTTCGACTGTACAGCCCTGTGTTAGTATAATGACTATAGAGTTGAATTCAATAGAACTGTCAGTGTTGTGTTCATGCCTTTGGCCACTAGATGGCGGTGGTGTAACATGTCATCAGCCATCAGACACTTTCACTCCAGTGTAAACAGGTAGGGACACTGCGCTAACGTTAGCATTAGCGGATCCATGCATGCCGCCCTGTCCAGTGAAAGACATGCACCTCCGTTTTTGTGGTTTCTGCTGTTGCCAGAGCGACCGCGGTGTAGGCGCGGTTGTAAACCGAGGCTGGAGGAATGTTTCGAGCGATGCTCTGAGGATGTGTGACGGAGCTCGGCATGTCTCTGTGTGCTTGTAGAGTATATAGAACAGATAAAGTCTGGAGAGGAAGATTTCGAGACCTTGGCCTCTCGGTTCAGCGACTGCAGCTCAGCGCGGAATGGAGGAGACCTGGGCATGTTCGGCAGAGGTAAGAAATGTGGGACACCACACACGCTACCACACCACCGCCACCACGCCAGGGTCACTGCAGTGCTGAGAATGATCCACCACCCACATACTACCTGCTCTGTGGGGGTCCTGTGGGGGTCCTGACCAGTGCAGAACAGGGTAATACAGTATACAGGTGGTGTAGATGATCAGGGCTGGGTGGTCTCGAGAGAGGTGGTTCAGATGTTATTCACTGAGGTAGTGATGGGAACCAGGGTTCTCCATATCTAGAACACACATATAGACTCTGTATTGACTATCTAACCCAACAGTGAACCTACACGTGTCTTCTGAGTGTGTATGGAATGTTGGTGATGAAAATCTGGAAAACCTGGAAATACTAAGTTCCTTTGGGGGACTATTTGACCTCACAGCGCCCTGCAGCATGTATCCCTCCACCATGAATGGAGTTTAAGGCTGAGATCTTCTCCACACTATCATAAACAGCGTCTCAGACATCAGGCAGCGTATTCAGAACCACCTCCTGTAGGAGCTTCCTGTGAGGGAGCTTTTAGAGGGGACGTCTGGTTACCTTCACCTCCACTGTGAACGGTTGTGACTCCACCCACGCTGTTTGTTTGTTGTTTGTGTTGATGACTGATCTGATTAACCGTGACTGGTCACGCTACCTCTCCGTTGTTGTGCACCAGGTCAGATGCAGAAGCCGTTTGAGGAGGCCTCCTTTGCGCTGAAAATCGGAGACATGAGCGGCCCGGTGTTCACCGACTCCGGAGTTCACATCATTCTCCGCACGGGATAATTCACCAAGCATTCACCATTACCCTCTCTTTATTCATCCACCCATCCCTCCCTCCTCCCTCCCTCTCTCTCCTTCCTCATGTATGAACTTTTTTTGGAGTTGCACTCAAACACACCTACATACAAAAGCCGCTCTTTTCCCGGAATGCCTCTAACTGATGCTACCCGGCGTGTTGGGCCGTTTGGGGGGTTTGTTTGTTTGTTTGTTTGTTTGTTTGTTTTTTTATCGTAGCAATTTGCATAGACCAACCCGTTTGAAGACCTTCACCGATGGTGTAAGCAACAGCCTGCGCAAAGCGCTGAGTGGATGACGTTGTTGATTCGAAACGAAGTGCGTCGGGTCGTTTCGCCATGCGAGCTGGTTCACGTTCAGCGTCAGAAATGGCCGCTTCGATGACCTCGTCCACCGGCGCCTTAAAGTCTTTCTTTCCACTCATGACATTCTTCCTCTGTACCGTTTACCTCGACATTACAACCTCAAGATGACATAAAGACCAATAAAGAGATCAAAAATGATGATTAAATCCAGGCTTGGTTTTTTGTGAAGGCCCAGCAGGAATATAAGACCGTGCCAGTTCAGACCGTCGCTTGTGTCACCAGATTGAATTACATTGGAAGTCAGCAAATATGGAGTGTTTTGACGGTTTCAAGGCGGTAACTTGATATTTATGTGTTGAAATCAAAAGTTCAGAGTTTTCCTGAAACCAAAAGGTAGCGCAGCTTAAACGAGGAATCTGGGGAATTTCTAGGGTGAAGGAACTGGGCGACTGTTTCTGGAGCGTGCAGGCCAGCTGATATCCCTGATCTTGAGGAAATGCCTGGTAACTGGTTTCGTGTTCTGTTACAGGTCTTATTAAAAATCTCAGGTTCCATCATTTATCTTGGTGTACAGCCAACCGCACAAGAGGTGCACCCTTGATGTCCGAAGGGAAACGGGTATCTCCAAATTGAAAACGTACCCGGAGAAGGCGAAAGTCTTGTTTGGTTCTGTTGTGAGTCAGTGGAACCAGACTTTCAGCTGACGTATAAAAGTAAGAACGATGTACAGTGGTAAGTGGTCCTAAAGGTCTTATAGTCTCTTTAGGACTCAGTCTCGGTAGTCACGGTCTCTTTAGGACTCTTAGTCTCGGTAGTCACGGTCTCTTTAGGACTCTTAGTCTCGGTAGTCACGGTCTCTTTAGGACTCTTAGTCTCTTTAGGTCTCTTTAGGACTCTTAGCCTCGGTAGTCACAGTCTCTTTAGGACTCTTAGTCTCTGTAGTCACAGTCTCTTTAGGACTCTTAGTCTCTTTAGGACTCTTAGTCTCTTTAGGACTCTTAGTCTCTTTAGGACGCTTTGTCTCGGTAGTCACAGTCTCTTTAGGACGCTTTGTCTCGGTAGTCACAGTCTCTTTAGGACTCTTAGTCTCTGTAGTCACAGTCTCTTTAGGACGCTTGGTCTCCGTAGTCACAGTCTCTTTAGGACTCTTAGTCTCTGTAGTCACAGTCTCTTTAGGACTCTTAGTCTCTGTAGTCACAGTCTCTTTAGGACGCTTGGTCTCCGTAGTCACAGTCTCTTTAGGACTCTTAGTCTCTGTAGTCACAGTCTCTTTAGGACTCTTAGCCTCTGTAGTCACAGTCTCTTTAGGACTCTTAGTCTCGGTAGTCACGGTCTCTTTAGAACTCTTAGTCTCTAGTCTCAGTCTCTTTAGGACTCTTAGTCTCTGTAGTCTCAGTCTCTTTAGGACTCTTAGTCTTTGTAGTCACAGTCTCTTTAGGACTTAGTCTTTGTAGTCACAGTCTCTTTAGGACTCTTAGTCTCTGTAGTCACAGTCTCTTTAGGACTTAGTCTTTGTAGTCACAGTCTCTTTAGGACTTAGTCTTTGTAGTCACAGTCTCTTTAGGACTCTTAGTCTCGGTAGTCACGGTCTCTTTAGGACTTAGTCTTTGTAGTCACAGTCTCTTTAGGACTCTTAGTCTCTGTAGTCACAGTCTCTTTAGGACTTAGTCTTTGTAGTCACAGTCTCTTTAGGACTCTTATTCTCGGTAGTCACGGTCTCTTTAGGACTCTTATTCTCGGTAGTCACAGTCTCTTTAGGACTCTTAGTCTCTGTAGTCACAGTCTCTTTAGGACTCTTATTCTCCGTAGTCACAGTCTCTTTAGGACTCTTAGTCTCGGTAGTTACAGTCTCTTTAGGACTCTTATTCTCTGTAGTCACAGTCTCTTTAGGACTCTTATTCTCCGTAGTCACAGTCTCTTTAGGACTCTTAGTCTCGGTAGTCACAGTCTCTTTAGGACTCTTAGTCTCTGTAGTCACAGTCTCTTTAGGACTCTTAGTCTCTGTAGTCACAGTCTCTTTAGGACTCTTAGTCTCTGTAGTCACAGTCTCTTTAGGACTCTTAGTCTCTGTAGTCACAGTCTCTTTAGGACTCTTAGTCTCGGTAGTCACAGTCTCTTTAGGACTCTTAGTCTCGGTAGTCACAGTCTCTTTAGGACTCTTAGTCTCTGTAGTCACAGTCTCTTTAGGACTCTTAGTCTCGGTAGTCACAGTCTCTTTAGGACTCTTAGTCTCTGTAGTCACAGTCTCTTTAGGACTCTTAGTCTCTGTAGTCACAGTCTCTTTAGGACTCTTAGTCTCTGTAGTCACAGTCTCTTTAGGACTCTTATTCTCCGTAGTCACAGTCTCTTTAGAACTCTTAGTCTCTAGTCTCAGTCTCTTTAGGACTCTTAGTCTCTGTAGTCACAGTCTCTTTAGGTCTCTTAGTTTCTGTAGTCACAGTCTTCAGGAGGCTTACTCTTGGGAGTCACAGCCTTCAGGAGGCTTACTCTTGGGAGTCACAGTCTTCAGGAGGCTTACTCTTGGGAGTCACAGTCTTCAGGAGGCTTACTCTTGGGAGTCACAGTCTTCAGGAGGCTTACTCTTGGGAGTCACAGGTTTGTGCCAGTGGCCCGGGCCTGGGGTGAGACTAAGCACACTGACTGGGAAAACCTTGGCGAGGCCCCAAAGACACACACACAAGCACCCAGCGCGAGTGAACCAGAGTGCTGCCTGTACTCTTACACCAACCACATAAACCGAAACGTAGCTTAAATGCGAGGCTTCTTCAGTTTTCAGATTCTTCAGACTCTAGAGCCACAGTCTCTCCCCAGCATTCCACCTGCAGGCCAGCGCCCTCTCCCTCGCAGTGGGGAGCGAGCCTCTTTTCAAGCAGTCTGTGCTCCTCAAAAACACGTGCCCTGTTCAAGACGGAACGGTGACGGCCCAACCTCTCGCCCGCCACATGCCTTCGGTAATCACAGTGATTAGGGTACAACCGTCTGAAGGGGGTTATATTCTTCGTAGTGACGCTGGCAGTACCAGGATCTTCTCACTAGCTGCAGTGATTGTTCTGTTCCTGTTGAGAGACTGCATGTGGACTTACCATATTTGAAATAACACCAACCAGGGTAGTCTGCGAAGCTGAAATTAACAAACGGGGTAATCTGTTATGGTTAGAATTACCACCATAAAACTTCAGATACCTTATTAATGTTCCAGTTCCCAAGTAATTTGATGAGATATGCCTTCCAACTCGACATATTGATGCTTTCTTACACATCTGCAAACATCTGCTGAGTTAAGATGAATTGGGTGCGTAGTCTTAAAGCCATATTGGCCCTTTGCAGCTAAGATTGGACACCCCTTGCTTCCTCCTAGGGGACAGTTATCCACTAAAGAGAAAGAATTCAAACTTGAGAACAGGATCCTACACAGCATTCCGAAAGTGCTGTATCCGTTTACCACTGCGGAATATATCTTGGTGCTCGGTGTCAGTCCGTGTCCTGGTATCATGTTTACCACATGATTAAATAACTATCCAGACTGTCTGGCCCGCATTCCTTTCTTCCAATCTCTTTCCTAAAGGACAGCAGAACCCATTAAAGAGAACCCATTAACTCGCACCTGACCCACAGTCCAGTCCGTCTGCAGAACTTCACCCAACACAGGTGAGTCATCTGCGGGTGTTTGGATCGTGCCTGTGTACATGTGTAAGGATTTTCATTGGGAACGTTTTCCTTGTATGGTAGGAGAATAACAGTAGTGCTGAAATCTGTTCCTCATCCGTTTCTCCAGGACCGAGGCTCCACTACGATGGTGAGGTCATACCCGTCCATAATGAGCCCTCCTACATGACGACTAACTGACATAACTAACTGTTCAAAGAGCTGATCATTCATTCCCCTCTTTCAGCTGCTGCTGGCTCTAGTGCTCCCCCTAGTGGAGTCTGTCCCTCCCACCGTCTTCCTGCCTCAGGACTTTGAGGACATTTACAGTAATGTCTCGGTGAAAACTGGCGTCTACACCATCGACCCAGGGGGACCTGATAAACCAGTGGGGGGGTACTGTCACATGGGCTGCGACGACGACGGCGGGAAGTAAATATTGCCAAAACTTGGAATTTTTTGTGTCAGCATCTGTTTGCAATAACTGACCAAACATCATAACATCATACTGACGTACCACAGCGACAGGGACTTTGTAACTTATGACTGGGACACCAACAACTGTTCAACAACTGCCTCCGGTCCGACCCCCAACGGCCTGCACAAGTGGGCACTCTAGTGAATTCTTAAATATGGTTTTCCATATGATGGACTGGTGGCTGGTCCAGGGAGGTTCCTGCCTTCTTCCCAGTAAACGCTGGGATATGCTCCAGAACCACCCCAACCCCACAATCCAGGAAGATGAGTAGCTTATAAGACTAATAACGAAGGTATTCCCAAGATGACCTTGGAATCTGTATGGAATCTTGGTGATCCCACAGCTTGCATCGTCATGGACATGGTTGTTTGTGGTCAGTGTAAATATCCGAGCAAGCCCACCAAATTTATGGCAGGACTTTTCTGTGTCAGCGTCTCATTCTTAAACCTGGCATGGCCCAGGGTAATGATCTAGTACTGTTGTTTTGAGTGGTCAGCAGCAAGCGGATAAGTCCTGTCCAAACATCGGCTGTGTTGCAATCCTGGAGTGATATTTGACAAGAGCACACAAACCACTTCCCAGCTTCTGGTAAAAGTCTAAGAACTGTCCAAACAGTCAATTCCCAGGCCATCTATCAACACACTGCAGTGATTTATGTTCAGGTGAACGCCACCCATGAGGTCACCGGAATTTCCTCAAGGAATGTCCATGCTGACTCATGCACGGTGTTCAGGAGGGGCTTGAGGGTCCAGTGGGTTTTAAAAACATGCAGGTGTGAAGATTGATGATGGGCTGAGAGACACTCTTCTTGCAGGTAAGCGACACTGAAAGTCTTTACTTGGAGCTTTTCTTGGTGGTTCCAAAGGTTCTAGACCTGGTTGTAGCCTCAGACTATATAGCCACTCTACTGCCATGAGTTGTCATAACAGGTCATGATCAGTAGTGTAGTTTACCATTAATGATATGTATCATGATAGGTGACAGATACACAAACCCTGTACCTGAGTTACAGTAAAGTCCCCAACAGAACACTGAAGGAGAACAGGTTCCATTAGCTAGAACCAAGCTCTATCCGACAGGTCAAACCAAGCTCAACACAAAGTGACCTGTGTGACCTAAATGGTGGGCTCGCATCACACGTAAACCAAAAGGAAGGACAGATTACGACCTCCAGTTTTTCATTAAATTATACTTCAATCTGACTTCCATCCAGGTGCAGACCGGACCCCTGCTTCAGATCCGGGCTGCAGGTTTTTGTTTGTTGGAAGAGCTTCTGAAACAGAACAATGACAGTAAGTGATGGTGCATCTTCCCTAGTCAATAATTATGCCTATACACTGTGAACTAGTAGGGAAACTGCCATACCTTAGCCATGATCCAGCAGCATCTTAGCAGCCACCTGGGATACCTTAGCCATGATCCAGCAGCATCTTAGCAGCCACCTGGGATACCTTAGCCATGATCCAGCAGCATCTTAGCAGCCACTGGGATACCTTAGCCATGATCCAGCAGCATCTTAGCAGCCACTGGGATACCTTAGTCATGAACCAGCAACATCTTAGCAGCCACTGGGATACCTTAGTCATGAACCAGCAACATCTTAGCAGCCACCTGGGATACCTTAGCCATGAACCAGCAGCATCTTAGCAGCCACTGGGATACCTTAGCCATGATCCAGCAACATCTTAGCAGCCACCTGGGATACCTTAGCCATGAACCAGCAGCATCTTAGCAGCCACTGGGATACCTTAGCCATGAACCAGCAACATCTTAGCAGCCACCTGGGATACCTTAGCCATGAACCAGCAACATCTTAGCAGCCACCTGGTATACCTTAGCCATGAACCAGCAACATCTTAGCAGCCACCTGGGATACCTTAGCCATGAACCAGCAACATCTTAGCAGCCACCTGGGATACCTTAGCCATGATCCAGCAACATCTTAGCAGCCACCTGGGATACCTTAGCCATGATCCAGCAACATCTTAGCAGCCACCTGGGATACCTTAGCCATGATCCAGCAACATCTTAGCAGCCACCTGGGATACCTTAGCCATGAACCAGCAACATCTTAGCAGCCACTGGGATACTTTAGCCATGATCCAGCAACATCTTAGCAGCCACCTGGGATACCTTAGCCATGAACCAGCAACATCTTAGCAGCCACCTGGGATACCTTAGCCATGATCCAGCAACATCTTAGCAGCCACCTGGGATAGCATCTTAGCAACTACTGGGATACCTTAGCCATGAACCAGCAACATCTTAGCAGCCACTGGGATACCTTTGCCATGATCCAGCAACATCTTAGCAGCCACTGGGATACCTTAGCCATGATCCAGCAACATCTTAGCAGCCACCTGGGATAGCATCTTAGCAGCTACTGGGATCCCCTTACGCCATGAACCCAGCAACACTTCTTAGCAGCCACTGGGGATACCTTTGGACATTGAGATTCCAGGCAACACTGTTAGCAGCCACACTGGTATACCTTTGCCATTCTGTCGAGCAACATCTGAGCAGGCCACCTGGGATTAGCATCTTAGCAGCTATCGGGAGTGCGTTTAGCCCATGATCCGTACAGCTTCCCTAAGATCTTATCAGCCACTGGGATACTGATTTGCAAGTACGACTATCAACTGTCATAGCAGCTGCTCAGCAGCAAGCTTAATCTGTGCAATAACATTGGGACGTGCACTTACTGCTTCCCGAGTGTCGGATCATTGCTGTCGTACTGCTTCCCGAGTGTCGGATCATTGCTGTCGTACTGCTTCCCGAGTGTCGGATCATTGCTGTCGTACTGATTCCCGAGTGTCGGATCATTGCCGTCGTACTGCTTCCCGAGTGTCGGATCATTGCTGTCGTACTGCTTCCCGAGTGTCGGATCATTGCCGTCGTACTGCTTCCCGAGTGTCGGATCATTGCTGTCGTACTGCTTCCCGAGTGTCGGATCATTGCTGTCGTACTGCTTCCCGAGTGTCGGATCATTGCTGTCGTACTGCTTCCCGAGTGTCGGATCATTGCTGTCGTACTGCTTCCCGAGTGTCGGATCATTGCTGTTGTACTGCTTCCCCGAGTGTCGGATAATTGCTGTCGTACTGCTGAATCCCGAGTGACCGTAGTCATTGTCTGCGTACTGCTTCCCGAGTGTCCGGATCATTGCTGTGGCGTACTGCTTCGCCGAGTAGTCGGATATCATTGCGTTCGTACTGAATTCCCGAGTGTCGGATCCAAGTTTGCCGTCGTACTGCTTCCGAGTGTCGGATCATTGCTGTCGTACTGCTTTCCCGAGTGTCGGATTCAATTGCGCTGCTGTAGTTATGCTTCACCCGAGTGTGTCGGATCTATCATTGCTGCGTACATGCTTTCCCGAGTGTCGGATCAATTGCTGTCGTACTGCTTCCCGGTTGGTCCGGGATTCATTGCTGTCGTAC
>JAMWET010005741.1:0-95000 GCA_024036415.1 Prochilodus magdalenae
GCCTCTTATGCATGAGCAGATGGAAATGCTAATCAATATTCTGTGATTACTGATACTAACCAGACAAGCACCTAATTACATAACCGCCTCTGACACAGTACTGCCACTCCAGCTCTAAATGCACTAAATGGCAGCACACCCAGTTCAGAGATTCCATTCACCAACAACCAAGGTATTACATCACCTTTTCAATCCTTTTCAATGGGGTTATACAAGCTAGCATGTCCTTGTCTCCTATCCTGGAGAAAACCAGAGTGGATAAATCAGGTGGAGAGTGGCTGGGCGAGAGCCTGGCAGAGCTGTGGTGGAGCTGTGCCACATGGTACCAATCTCTGGAGAACATTACACATAGTGTGAAGCCTCACCACCAAAGCCACAGGCCGCAGGTCAGGGTTCTGCAGGCTTCTCAGCTTAAAGCTATTAAGGGCTACCACTGCTGGTTCCCTGCCAACAGCTCCAGCACACAGCTTTCTCCCTTTATCCTTCTCTCTCTCTCTCTCTGCTTCTTCCTCCCCATTCACTCTCCAGACTAACAGCTGCCACAGTGCACAGTGCTATCCACAAACTGTCAACTTAAATGCTTCCCTCTGGCTCCGACATCCTCGAGAGCTCAAAAGAGAATGCGCCGTCTAGGAATCCAGGTGGGCTAAACAGACATTTAAGCTAATAAACCAAATCAACCAACAAAGCTAGCTTTAAGTAAATAGGTCATCCAAAAATATCATTTACACATATATCTTCCCCTTACTCAAATTGCAGTCAGTCTGCCAAAACATGTTTATCGTCCAATGTTTGCCTCTTCAGTTTTGTACTGGAGCTATGGTTTACATATATGTATGTATAGCATTACACAAACTGCAAGCCTAAATCACCACACCATTCAACCACAAAAGGTCTGCTATGTGGTTTCTGACATTATATGGCATACGGTTATAGACAAGTACACTGCAAAGCTTGAAGCCTGAACTTTGGCCGTGCTTTGTCCAGTTTAATAGATAACAGGGTGTTAAACAGAATAAGAAACCGCACTAGCAAGTCTACCTGAAGTTACTTAAAGGTGCCACAGAATGCATTTATTCAGTATTTAAAGTTGGTCTTTGACCTCTGTATCAAAAGCCTGTGACTGGCTAGAGTGAAAAATGCGAAGATGTGGTTTACATGCCCGACTCTATGGTTGGGTCCCAGAATGAAAGACGTTGCTTTCTGATTTTCAGTGAGCTCATGAATTATTTGATGAACTTTGCTCTGATCTGTTGGTTTACAGAGAGACATCACCATCATACAGAAGCTGATGAAACAAACACAGACAAGAATGTAGAATTATCAGTGTAAATAAGCCTGGTCATCCCTCTATTTAGCTACCTATGGTAATGTTAGTTACTTGAGGCTAGGGTCTCGGCAACAACTCAAAGTAACTTAAAGTTGGTATTCACTATGAAACTTTCAGTTTAAGATGCTGTGGCCATCAAAAAGTGGGTAGAAGTCACACAGCAGGGAGTTGGAGATGCCCCTCTCATCAGGCTCTTCTTTGTCAAAAAAAAGTAAAGCTGCTCGATACTGACAGAGGTTTGAGAACTTGTCAGTTTGAAAACTTGAGTGTGCAGAGAAAACTCAATAACTTTGAAATAAAGTTGACAGGAATCTTTTGGGCACTGACAGTGACTTCCTGTTCACCAGCTTGTTCTAGAAATTTTCCATATTGCTTTAATTGGTGCTGCAGTTACATTCTGGCACCGTATAAGTCTTAGCATTAAAGGTGGAATGAAACATTTCATAAAGAAGCTGGCAAACAGGAAGCCAGGTTCAGCCTTGTTTAAAGACGAAGATCAACTATACCCACTGACAATTCAGTTCCTTGGAAAGGGCATGAGAAGGACTGACATTCCCTTCACACTCTGGAACTGTAGATTTCTCCACATATGACACTTTTTCCTTGCTGTCGCTCTGCTGTCATATGTAAATTTTGCAGACATAAATATCAAGTCAAGACTGTTGAGTAACACTCTAGGAATCAGACCATTTTACTAACATCTTTGCAGATGCAACTTCTATTTGAAGAAGAGGACATCAGTTTTTAAGGTCATAGTTCTATGGCATCAACTCAGCTTTCTTGAGTAAGTCTGCTCTTGTCAAGGAAGTCTAAGTTTCAATCCCTTGTTAGCTACTTCAACCCTACAGTCCCAGTGCAAGGCTGCAAGACTAGTAGCTTATATAAAGCTGCTAATTAACACTACATATATGCAGACTCCAGGACAAACGTAAAGAGGCTATCTTTGCAAACAATATATATCTTGCCTGATTGATTTTATCTGGGGTAAAGGGAAAGCATGCATGATCAAGAGAACTATTTGAAATTAAGACTATATGAATGAGTACAAATGTCCCCAATTTGAACAAAATTCTAGGAATACACAGACCAAGCTCAGCGGCTACCTAAATAGACAATCTAAAAATCCAGCATTGAGGATGCAGAACGAAGGTGAAGGTTATTCCAATACTGTTATTCATTTTGAGTCTGAGATAAACATTTAAACAATTAATTTTATTAGTAATATATTCCCAATATCTGCAAAATATTTTTTTGTAGCTCAGCGATATTCTCTCGATTAGTGCTTTGTATTAGTTATTTAATGTTTTATGTGGGTCTTCGTCAGATTGAATTATGTTTATTGGGCAAGTTGGTTGACACACACAAGGAATTTTGGCAGTTTGTGTCTGTCTGTATAATTATACACATAACTAACAGAAAGTCTGCAATATACACAGTGAATCCACATATACTCAATAAATACAGACATTGTAGAATACGCAATCTTGGCAGTGTATCCAAGCAATATACATACTATATATGAACAGTTATACAGTTCAATATACAGTTCAACACAATATGAGACAGTAGTGTTGAGGTACTACAACAGTATTAGTATATATGAATGGTGAAGACACTGTAGTGTATAATCTGGCATGTGAGTGAAATCGGTGAAAACTATGAAGGAACAGGAGTAACTATGGTCTTGCAGATGATATTATTGGTCGGATGTTTATGAAGGCTTTGCTCTTGCATTACCTTTTAATTAAAAATCAGTGACACTTTCATTTACATTTAGAAATTAGTATGTAGGCATGTATTTGGCTATTCAATCCATCAACCAACTGGGCAAACTAATGAAACTGCAATACTGAACTTATATATATGGCCAAACATCATAAGCTTGGTGCAGTGCTTTCCTTTCCTGCTGTTTACACATTCTCTTTGTGCATTGCTCAAGATGGCATATTCCTCAACGTGCAGCATGGAGCAAGAGAAGTTCTGTGAAAGCACTGACCACACTAATGTTTCACCAGGCCTGGAAGTGTTCACAGAAACCACAAAGCTCACTTGGAAGAATCAATAACCCTAAGAACAAAAATTCTCACTGCCTGGCCACTGGAGAGCCATGGATCAAGTGCAGCTTGACCAACTGCAGAGGGGGAACAAACCACTTGTCTCATGTGATCAGTTACCAGCGAAACTGGCCTGAGGACGGAGCACTTCGTCCTGGATTTATTCAAGGGCAGGTCTGGGTGAGTGCGGGTGGAGCATAAAGCAAAGAACACTGAGCTAATGAGGCGCACCTGACAGACAGAGTGAAGTCTCCTGGGTTGCTCTTGCTGGGTCTGGCTAGGAAGCTGCCATGGACACCTCGCGTCAAGAGGAGGTGCTCTGCTTCTATGCCAGTGATGTTAGGGTGGAACCACCTGGATTGCAAATAATGGAGAGCAGAGTGAACACATTTGGAAACGAGTAAATCAAAATGCTCAAAAATGATGAAGCTGTTTCAAATGGAAATCAGAAACAGATGTCAACAGCTAAGAAAACCTCTGCAGGGTTCACTTCGTGCTGTGTCAGGGCAAATCCAACTAACACTGCTGGCAAAAACAAGCCACATTTCACAGATTTACTACTTTGAGGGTCTACCTACTGGTAAATCTATCAATGACTACTCAAGCCCAAGCAGCAACAACACTTGACTCCTAATGGCTACAAGAACACATATTGCTTCAAGCAACTGCACCAGCTGGTAGCTCTGATGGGGCACTGTGAATTTAAATGGAGGGTCAAGTAGTGCCTAAAGCACATAAGCGGTAACTGCCTGTGTGCGACCAGTAAATAAAAGCTAAATGGCAGTAATTAACATGTCTCATCAGATGCTGATAACGCAATATCTTTACAATGATGACGTGGTGGGTCGATCAGCAGCAGAATGCTCTCTTACTGCATAACAGATTTGAAGTTCAGCACTATTCAGATCAAACCATTAACCAATAACTGGCTCATTAACAGGCTATGTGTGTTATGTGTGGAAAGCGGAAATGAGAACTCACGGTGACAGGTAGGAATTAGCTTGTTCTTGTAGCAGCAGTGAATCACAGTACACGTTTATACACATAGTAAAATGCTCAAGCCAAATTTGTTTCCGTCTTTATCTGGAGGGATGGAGACTTAAAACCCCTATGATTTTGTGATCATTTAATGAATCATAGTTATTTCTATCTTGCTAAAAGGCTGATAAACATTTTTCAGTACAGCAAAAACAAGGAAAGGCTAAAAATGTGTTCTCATGTTCTCATCAATAGTTTTTCATGTTGGCACCAAGATAACACACTGGCCACAACTGCTTCCGTTATGACACAAACAGACATACAGATACAGATAGATTTGTACATTCAGTGTCAGAAATGACATAAGCAAGTCTATTTAAGATTACCCACCAACTTGCCACATGGCAGTCGAGGCTTGCAGCCTGCATGAGGCTGATTTGTGGTTATAAGCCTCCATTGCTTGTAAGCTACATTAGGCTTATGACTGCTGTGGAAAACTATATATATATATTCTGGTTTAATCTAGGTCTGAGAAACCAGTCTCACACATGTCCGTACAGGTAATGCACAAAAGTAGGAGAACTTGGTTCATTTTTAGAGGATATTCCTGAGAAGATTAGATATAAGACAATAACAAACTTGCATTGGAAAGTCAAGGTAATTCAAGGTAAATAACTGACCAAATTAGAAGTTTCCAAAATTAATAAAAAATAATAATGAAAGTATACAACCAAACTTACAATACCTATACTTCAAACTTTTACAGGTGTTTCTATCCATCCTTCCACTGTGAGAAGACAACTCAATACTATGGATAAAGAAGAGCGTGCAGCTTTGAAGAAGTGTCCGGACATTAGCATTAGCATCACTGTCCGGACATTAGCATCACTGAATGTGTTTAAGGACGCTTGATTGTGAGAGGTAGAAAATGGAACCAACTTTTAAGATTAAGCTATGAATGTGCGAAAAAAACCCTCTTATTTCTTCACCTAAACTGTTTCTGTTTTTTGTCAGATGCTCAAAAAAGAATAACTTTTTGAATGACAGACTGGGAAAATGTGCTTATTCGAATAATGTACTTTACATAGGCTAAGCAGAAAATTATGAACATTATTTTCCAACGTACCACTTCAAATACTGCTTCAACACTTTTCTGCAACCGAAATCGTCACAGCCATATTTGGCCTCACTGCCTCTGGTTTAGGGAATTACTGTGCCCTTCCCCCCCTCGAAGTGATATCACCAAGCTTATCCAATTCTCTCTACACATATACTCGTGTCTAATCTCCTGGTGAATGCCAGTTGTAATCGGTTACGATTTGCTGTGTTTGAAAAGTTATTTTCTAATCCTCTGGGGGAATGAGAAGCTGGATTTGGGGGGTGGGGGTGGGGATAAGAGGGTCAGGTGCAATCTAGGCCACTGTTGGGCCCCAGATGTCTGGCTGCCTGTGATCTGTCTGCCCCAATACCACGGCGCCCCCCCTCACGTTACACTGCTTTATGAAAGGCAGCCGAGGGGTTAATAGGGTAATTTGACTGGTCGGACTGGCTGTGGTTTAACGCAGGGACCCCAAAGAGATTTATTAATCTATTTAAAGTATTTTTAAGGATATGTTTTCACATCATCTGCAGTGGTATATAAGGACTTAAATTTTAGATTTAAATGAACAGTAATATGTATCATAATTTAATGAAGCTCCTACAATGATATTTGTTTTTATTACTAACATTCATTTTCTGCAGATGTTTGCCTAAAGTATACTCCATAAACTTCAAGGGTGAACAACAGGAGACGTTTAAAGTCAAAACAAGTGCCTCAACTGATTTAAAGCGTTTTAAAGCCAAGCACGTTTTTTTGGATGAAGCAAAAAACATTTGTGCAATTTTATTAAGAATCTGCTGCTATTAATAATCACTGTGGGCCTCATGGGGAGATTTTTGCTCATCATTCATCTGCTCCGTGACTCATGTTGTATGATTCTATGTTTGTCAAAAGTCTAGATTTCCCGCTGATGTTGAATCACGGCTATTTACAGCCAACAACTGCTCTATTTTATCTGAAGTGTGCATCACAACCAAAGCACACGGCTTTAAATACATGTGGAAAGTGGATAAATGCTTCTCTATTCTCTCCACAGTCAACTGCCTGCTTCTCTTGATAACCATGCTATACAACACCATGTCAGAGCACTACAACTTCCTGGAAACATATGTGAACGCATATATAAAAAGATATTTCCATTTGGCAACTTCCTGTCTGATGTCTTACAATATGTACATGTAATATGGAGGCAAAAGTAGAGCATGGCATAATACAGGCCAGTAGGAAGTAACCAGAATACGGGATGCTTTACGGTGAAACCTAGCATTACTTACTTACTTAATACACCAACACAGATGACATATTTCCCATGTTCCTCATCACCATTAACTTTGTCACCACCTATTACCTATTACTTTCATTTCTTTATTTTGTTCTTCCTTTATTCTCTATTGTTTTTTCTCTCTTTAAATCACACTTAACTGGATTGTAATGCATGTCACATTATGTGGAGGTTCACATTCACATATATCAATTACAAAAGCGGTACATCCAATCGGTTCTATAGGGAACCAATTATGGTTCTTTGATGGCCGTCAGTTTACTAGTGCAGGTTGTAGGGGCTATATGGAAGGTGCTACACACATACGTTTCTTGTTGTTAGTAGTACTTATTTTTGGCAAGTTTTTATTTTTAGACATGTTCGCTTGTTGGAACGTGAAACAAGATGCAACCTCAAGAACAATCTTTTCATACCGCATGCCACAATCATTTACAGACTCATCTAACCATGTTTCTTCATATTTCAGAAGATCACGTAGAGGGCAACAGTGTCCTCTGTCCTTCGTATTTATGTCCCCACTCACGTTTCATCTTCAATATTTATACACTTTCAAAGCTTTCAGATATGACACTGAAAAGAACATTATTCATTCATAAAAGAATAAAAGCATGTGATACTAATCCCTCGTCGAGCTGCCTTTTGAGGCTCCACAGAACTGCTGCCAATCATGTATTCTTATAAAACAATGTCAACAGCCTGAACCCTGTCTCTGAACCTGCTGCACAATCCTTCAGAGGCTAAATGACTCAGAACCTAATAGGGAACTGACTACCGATGATGAGAATTCCTCACAAGTAGCATCTGTGCTTGCATTTTCAATTCTCTGTGCATCATAAAAAGTATAATACAACAACAGTGCTAGACTTCAAATAATAAAGCCACTTATTACAGACAGCTTTAAAAAACAGCAGTAGACTAGACATGGCTGGACGTTCCTATAGAGAATGTGCAGGCTGGTATGTAGTTCTAGATTGCACTATTAAAACTCAATATGGCAATACATAGTAGGATCACAGTGTGATGCAGGGTTGAAGTATTTGGAGAAAACCACTATCTGTGTTTTATTTGACCGACATTGTGACTTATATTATCTACTGTAGTTAAAGTCCCAGCCATGATGACCAGCATATTACTATAAGCCCTGAGCACTCCATTGAGTGCACTGGGAATGTAGTTAGCTGCTGCTGTATTGGTATGTACATAGCACATGTGTATTTGGTTGCCTCTGATTGGATCAACTCCTCTACAGCCAGTTCACAAGCTTAGTGTTATAACAGTGTAAAATACTGAATGCTTTAACTTAAGCATATGAGTTTACTGACCTTCCAATAGTAATTTAACAGAACAACAACCTGAGTTTTGTATTCTGATAACTTATCATTAGAAGTTCAATGAACTCAAACATTCCAGGTGACCAGGTTATTTATGTTTTTAGGTTCGAATCATTGCATCATTTACAAGTAGGTGTAAATAGCCCCGTATGGGTACAGCTGAGAATACTAGCTATTAAACTTTTTAAGACAGTGTTGTTGACAATGTAAGTAAAAGCTCCTGCAGTTTTTTCAAAGTGCAACATTATTGCAAAAATTCCTTCTCTATATTTCAGTTAGTATTAACTTCAGTCCTATATTTTAGTTAGTATTAACTTTCTGAGTATGGCTACTCTACTCTAGTGAATGTCTTCACCTGATATAACTTGTTTTCCCTGGCCTGTCACGTTCTATTTTCTTCTCCTATAATACCTCAAAGGAAAGATTACATACTACTAGGGAAACTTTGTGAAGTGTTTGTTCCAAACCAACTAAAACTCTGAGCATATGACACAGTTAATCCAATATTTCATATATATCAATACTGTAAAGCCTAAAAAGCAGTAATGTATAGTATACTAGTATGATGGTATAGACAATGTCCTGCACAGTGCTAAACAGACTGTAAGGTGTTCTTATAGAGGGAGAAAGTGTAGGCTGGCATAGTTAGTATTCAGGCCTGTGCAGAGTCATGCCTCAGGGTGTGCAGATCACTCCTTCACCCTGTTTAACACTCATCTAACAGTAGTGCTTGCTAACAGCCTGCTATAATCCTGACCTCAGGGTGCTCTTCACCCAATGACACCCAGTTTAGCTTCTCCCTAAAGCGCCTTTCAGCTCTTCATGAGCTTTCCAGCAACCACACTCTCAGGTCCTATGCCCCCATCCACCCGTTCACTACAACAACCTGCAGCTGCATATTTCTGCGCCTGGTAATAATGTGCAGCAAGAAAGGAAAAAAGAGAGACAGATGGAGAACGCTATCGATAAGCAATCACTCATGTTCCTACCTCACCATTCTGGCCGGAGCTTGTCAGAGGCCCCTGCTTCGCCTCAAAGCTTAGTAATCCACGCTCAGTACAGTTACACAAGGAGGAAAAGGGAGGGGGGGGGCAGGGACTTGTAGGAGTGCTGCTGGTTGGAAAGAGAGGCTGAGGGTGGGGGTGGGGGGTGGGGAGGTGTTTAATCTGGGATTTGGATGAGCGTGAGCCGCCCTGATAGGAGCGCCAGCCAGTACAATCAGCCGCGGAGCAACTGTCCATCCCTCCCTCCCTCTCTCACTTACTTACTCACTCACTCACTTACTCGCTCCCCACCCACAGACACACAAACACACGGCTGTGGAGTTGAACGTGACACAGTGACAGCTCTGTGCTGTGCTGCACTCATACTCGCCCTCTCTTTATCTTCAACTTTATTAAAAATATCCCATTGGACGCATAGAGAGACATGCACAAAGACCAACCAGTAGGGACATTGCGAGGCATGTGTGTTTAACCTCCTGTACTTGATCTTACTATGATTTATATGCATTATCAAATATGCATTACTATGCAACTACTATGAAACTGGGAAGCTCAAAAGCACAAAAAAATGGGTCACCTGTGACCGAAACATACCCCATAGCACGCAATACCTCCACAAGCACAAATAACTGGTGCATTTCCATTTGGCATGGACTGGACAAGTTTCTGGATATGGGCCACATCACTGTTCAGCCACTCTTGAAGTAAAGAATTGGACAGTTAGACCAAATTTTGGTGGATGTCTTCCCTGACACAATTCTAAGAAGAATTTCCTGTAGACTGGGATTTTAGTCACTGCTGGTAGACCTGCATCACCGTACGCTTCCGTACACCTGCAACTTCAGGTACTTCCTTCACACTGTGACCTTTGGCACGCCCAAATGCAATCACTCCTTCTTGCCAGTCATCACCATCTGCTTTGAGACCTACCTCACTGTCCCACCTCATCTCAATCTATGAATCCTATCACTCACCCCACAGACATTTATAGCCCTACATACTTGTGCAGCGTCATCTGCAGCAGACTGCAGTTATCACCACCGTATGTAATTACTAAACTGCAGAACTGAAACAGCACTGTGCAAATGTTTTAGACACCCAAGCACATTGTTAGAGATAGAATACACCACACATCATCAGAACAGATGCAAATAAACATATATACATTCAAATGTGGTAAGTTCTTGTGAGCTAGTCTGAAGAGCAAAGTTTAGTTCATGATGTTTCCTGATCTCCTTCAGCGGCTGATTGTACCGGCTGACGCTCCTATCAGGACGGCTCTCCATGACACCCCCACTGATTGCATGGTTTTCATCAATTCCTGCTCACCTGATTTAACATAATGAACTCCCGAACAGCCTAACCAGGCACTGCATAATACTAGTCTGCAGTGAGGGAAGTTTTATAAATTTTTAAATAAACACAATGACATCTATTAAATCCTTTGCTTATTACTACCTGTATTAATGCAGTATGAACAGTCTTATGGAGAAGTTTGATCAAATTTTGTGAGGTTTGTAAGTAAAGTTAAACTTTATTTTATGGTTTCTATTTATCTGATTAATTTAACATTTTGGAAAAATATAAAATGTGTTCCAACTCTTGCACAGGCTGCATTTTATGTTTTATTTTTTATTACAGTACAGTCTAACAAATAAACACTAACTGTGCATTAAAACGTGCCGAAGTTGTTGGTAATTTACATTTACTTAAGGTTAAGGTAGATATTAGGAATTTCTGGGTCACAAACAAACAAAACAGTACTAGTAGTGCCCGATACTGACATCATCAATTGATCATTTAACTTCTTCTACTGTTTTTTTAGTTTACGCTACATATATAAAACACTATATAAATTAAAGCTACGTGGATAGATCACTATTTAATTTTACACAGCCATGAAATATGTTGTGTTCCGAAGTTTGGATTTACCATTCAAATTCATAGGTTTCAAATAGTTACAATAAACCTTATTTTTATGATCTTATCATTAAATTAAGTACCAGAATGCTTCATATTTCAAAAGTACTGGAAAAATCAAGGCAGATAAATTGACCAAAATAAACACGAACAGATGAAGTTAATATATAATTTATCACGTAATAATTTATTTATTAACTTATCATTCAACCTAAAATATTAAATCATGAATTAACAACTCTTCTTTTTGGCGTCTAGTTTACTATCAAGGAAGCTCAATGACACTGAAAGCAGCCCTGGCATATATTTAATTTGCATCTGATATTTCAGATTAATATTTTGTGGTGTATTTGTTTATTTTTTTCATTGTTATATTTTAATATGTGTACTGTTACATTTAACAAAAAAAACGCACACAAAGTGCTTGGGAAATAATGTTTGATTTAATGTTTTATCATTCTTTAATTATTATACAATGATATTTTATAACTAATAACTAAAATAACCAGAAAAACTCATTGGTTTTCGAATCTCTCATATCCAACCATGTCATGCACGCATGATATAGGCCACCCACTTCACCAGTACTATCCACCTTCGTTCAGATCGTGAGTACAAATTACCCTTCTGTAGAAAAGTTCATGTTAGCAGCGTTTTTGTTACTACAGCCATTTGGACATTGAATTGACAATCCCTCCCATGAATTAGCGTGAATTGAGAGTTATTCCACATCACAGTAGATATGAACCTCTTGTGTACTCTTACGTAATTTATATGTTATGTATGCACCTACCATGGAAAAGAATTTCGTCCCTAAGGACAAAAAACAAATATCGATATCTATACATCTATCAATATGCTGTCATTTCAATATCGAACAGATAACAATAATATTCCCCCATGTACATTCATATGCATACCTTTGGTCACCCCTGGTTAAACTGGGTTCACTGGTTTTCTAAGTTAAAATAAGTGAACACATCCTCTACGGAGAACACATTTCAGCACATGGTAATGCAAAATTACTGCTACATCTGCTGAATTTGATATCCTGGAATAAAATAAACCATAAAACCTGGCAAGATCTGTCTTATATCTTTTTGTCCAACATGTTAAAATCAAATAAACTGAAACTGTCCATTGTGTAGGGACGACCATTTTTAAGAAAACCAACCAAACATAGATTAATTAGCCTAAGGGCGTTCAAACCTTTGCATACAAACACATTCGCAAATAATCTATTGAGTTGCTGCATCACTATTTTCAGCAAGTTCCCATGTCCCATTTCGAGACATTAAAGTCACTCAAACTTCTAGTGACATCCATTCACATTCTTTCAAAAGCACTGAGCGAAAAGAATACTAAACGTAAAGCACATTCACTATAGCACTATGACAATAAGTTTCCACTTACAGAGGTAATAATGAGCCACTGTTACAGTGAGATAATGAGATAAGTAGGTCAGGTTTCACAGAGTTACAGCTAAAGTCTCTTCCCAGAACGAGACCAGACCAAAAACAGCTTATTAAGAGTTTCCCCCGACAGGCTGTACATTACTGAAGCATGCACATACACATCACTCCTTCTGTGTGTCTCTACCTGCACATATACCTGAATTCCATATATATCTGTTTCTCAGTGACGAATTGTCCTTTACTGATCCGACATGGTAACTGAGAGCACATACTGAGAACATAGTCATTCATTTCAAACATCCTTACCAACTTATTTGATTCTAACCCTTCTATGAGGATGAACAGACCTCCATTTGCCTTTCCTGCATTTCAACCAAATGAACACACAACCCACTCTTTCCGTGTAATCATTAACAGCTAATGGCAGACTGACTTCTCCTGAAAATACAAACTGCCTGCTCAACTAACCTAGGCTACTCTCTTTAAAGTGAAAATGTACATGTAATTATTGTTATATTTAAAATATAATTTTTTCTCCCCTCCATTTTTATTTTGTCTATATATCTGAGATCTCAGATTAAAAGGCCTGGTAGACCACTGAAACCACAACCATCAGATATACAGAAAACAATAAGAGAGAGGGGAGAAAATCAAGCTCCACTCTTGCTTCAGATCTGGAAAAGAAACAGAAGAAAAAAAAAGTGATTCTCCTTCCACTGTGACAGCACAACGCAACTCTGTACTGGGGGTCTGAAAGGATGTGTAGCTTTCAAGAAGCTGTTACTAAGAAAAAGAAATGGACAGTAAAGGACGATGGCAAATCAAACAAAGAAGCTGCTGAAAACTTCTACGACTGAACTGTTTGAGGTTTCGAAGATGCCTTAGAAAAAGACTTATTAGGAAAACTATTTCTACTTTTTCTTCATGACATGCACTTAAAAGTTGTTTTGTATATTTTATATATATATGAGGCTTTAGGAAAGCTAAGCTGGGCTAAATGTACCAGAAGTAATGCTTTACTATATATATATATATATATACACACACACACACACACACACACATATATACATATATATACAGGACTGAGCTACAGGACTGAAAGAGCAGAGGGAGAGAGAGAGCTAGAGATACAGATAGGGAGAGTGAGAGAAAAGCTGGGCGAGAGCTACAAAGCTTTGACAGGAGAAACAGAGGGGGCCCACGTGTGCGTACACACACACACACACACACACACACACACACACACACACACACACACACACACACACACACACACACACACACACACAGAGCACAGCTTCTATCCTCTTACATAATGTCTCAAGTTCAATACAGACAGCTATTTAAAGAGGCAGGCCTGGTGACAAAAAGGTGATATTCTTAGTGCCCCCTGCTTCGCTTCAAAGCCCTCGGAGGCTATATCGGTCACAGACGCTCCATGCTGGGTGGATTTTGGTACTGTTGCTGATATTTTTAGAAGAGCTGATCATGCTACTGCATGCAGGACTAACAAAGCCCCCACTGCCCCGTACCACCAGTCCAAACCCCAAACCACATCAGACACACTATGCTGTTGATAGCCACAAAGTAACCACAGAGACATAAATTAATTGAACATGAAAAGTATAGTAAGAAAAAGAGGGCCAAGCTGAGAGGTGCACATAGTGTAATGAACAGACTGACTCGCGTTTTAAAGGGTCTTAAGGCCTTACATGCATATTAAATCAGCTGATAGACATACATGGAATAGCACAAGCATGCCCAGACACCAAGCCTTCTCTGCCCTAACTGGGGGGAGAAATATGTTGCCATTTTCGAACGTCTCGGCGTGCGGAGACCAAGGGCATATGAAATGAAATCTAACGTCCACGATCATATTCAAATTCTCAGCAGCTGATAACAGCCCGCCCAATGGAAATAGCTCTTAGGAATGGGATCAAGTATTAGCCGTGACCCTTTATAAGGGGATTTCTAAATGAATAATTGAAGCTGCTATTCCTGAATATAGAAAAATACGAAGAAGCACTGACAGCCATGCGTAATATATCCTGGATTATGGAGAACTGTACACCGATGATCTATGCCCCATGGGTGATCTAGTGGAACTGATATTAAAGAGCTCATATCATGGAAAACTTAAGTTTGCTTACTAAAATGGTCAGAACTGTGCCAGTGTTTCAAAATGTATCACAAGGTATCATCCCATTATATGCAGGTCATGTATGACAGTTAGGGCTGAAAAACAAATTCATAGTTTTTGTGATGTCATAAAAACTGGGATTTTTAATATAGGGGGCTAGCAATTCTGATAAGCAATGACACCAATTGTATTTTACAATTATATGCTAGATATCTTATTTTAAACTCCAAGGGTTTGGAGAAACAGTCATGGATTCAGTTTATCAATCATCACACTTCTTAAACTCAAATAAACAACAGAAACTGTTAACATACAGGTTATTATACAGGTACTGTAGCACTAGGAGCGGAGCTACCCGCATTTTCTGTGCTGCTTTGTTGTATGACCACTTTATATCGGGTTCCCCACTGGCACAACTATGGAAGATTTTGCCCTACTGCCATCAAACCATGAGTCTAAAGCTACTACAAGAACAAAAAATACTAATTAGTTCAATATTATTAGACATATTTTCACCAATATGGATTAGATAAAGTCAATATCGACAAACCAATATAGTCATTAGTCACAAGTAGTGTCACAGTCTGGATTGAAGTATAGACCAATCAGAACGAAGATTATTCATTTATTTAGCTCAGAAAAGGTCTGATGTAAATTGCCTTAAACAATCAATTTGATCCCAACTTACAATGTATTATGAATGTTTATGATTCTGACATTCAGGAAATAATAAAATACAAGAAACATGTATGATACAGGCCCTTTAATAAACAGCCTGAAGCTGTAGCTGACTCTGGGAATCAACAAGAGAACTTATGTGCTCTCTATGAGGCTTTGGTTTCACTTTATTTTAAGGGTCCATTTATAAAGTGATAAGTGCTTATCACCAGCCTATGAATCACCCACTCATCGTCATAACTTTTATGGTATTATAAAGCACACATACCGCGCTAAAACAATTCCAACAAAATCTCAACATGACTGATAGTTCAGGTGTTACAGCACAGATAATATCTGTTAGGTAAACACATGGCACGACACCTACCAACGAAATACTGTAACAATGCGGCCTTGATCACAACAAGCATGAAGTCAATTCCTGGAAATTTTGGAGAGGCTATCTTTTCTCTCCACGCTGGCAGCTTTCCTGACTTCACAGCTATCAAAAATGGTTTCGGCACTGACTCACAGGTCCTGTCCCTCCTGCTTTCACACCAACAGCAACTCCCGGACAAAAAAGAACTCTGAGTGAGAACTCATACTGAAAACGTTATGATCTAATCCGACCCCCAAATCTTCTGAAAACCGACCCTGCTCCTCTCGAGAACACCTCACAGTATGGAAAAGTATTCAGATGTTATGATGATACCTAGCAACGGGGACTAATGTCCCGCTCTCTGACGGAAGGGGGAACACCAGAATGGACAAAGCCTGGAAGTGGATGGCAGTGTTAACTCGTGTGTCATATCATGATCTCACATGTGATGACAGAAACCGGACTGGAGTACACTCAAAAGGCAAGAAGTACTCTTCGTTTTTATAAACGTCCGATGAGCTAAATATTTAGAGCCCCTATTTCCTTCCACTTTGGCCACAATCTCAACTAACATCAGTCCGGCATTCCCTGGAACAAAATTAATGTCGAATTTATTCTTCTTTTTTCCGTTTTAAAAGAATAATATCATAAACATGTAATCTTATGTAATACATTTTCCTAATTTAACTACAAATGATTTATAATGTATATTACCATACCATATAACATTTATCTCTCTGTTACACATGTGTACCACTCTATGCTCATAGTGTTAATGCAAAACATCTTTCCCTTGTTGACAGTCTCACTCCTAAAACCTTTCATCATTAATCCTCTTTAAGAGCACATTTAAACAAAATTGCTACGCCCAGTTTTGTTAAAGCTACACTACACAAGATTGGGGGATTTGGAGACCTCTCTGGTGGAAGCATGCAACTGCACACAACATGCAAAGGTACAGTGTATTACTACTGTCATTATATTTTCATCTTTATAATGAAGATGTGACGCAATTTAACATGAGACCTAAACACTAAACAAACTGTTCTGTCTGAGCATTATATTAATACCTATAGATGTTTGACGGGGTCCAAAAAACACTCTGAAAAACACTGTGAAATGTTAACTAAATTATTATCTTATAGTTTACAGGGTGACACGGAAAAGCTCCAATGTATCACAACTTGTGTTGGTGGTAATTTTTAGTTTAAGAGGCTAACAATCCTGATCGATGATATCGATTTTATTGTATAATTATATCCTAGATATCTTATTTGAAACTCCAATGGTACTGTACCACTAGGAGCCGAGCTCGCCATGATTCTGTGCAGCTTTGTTGTATGACCACCTTATATCGGGTTCCCCACAGGCACAACTACGAAAGATTGTGCCCTGCTGCCAGCAAATCCTCTAAGCCTAAAATCTAGCGCTAATAAAACAACAAAAAATGCAAATTAGTTCCAGGTTATTAGACAAATTTTTGCAGATATTGATTATCCCTATCATCGTTCAGCTTGGCTGCACTCATTTATTTTGAAATTAATTTACTGCTTTACATTAAAATATTTAATGTAGTTCTTTTACAGGTTGGATTGAAATATAGGCCAAACAGAACAGAGATCATTAATAAAATAATTTATGAGATAAACTGATTTATGCCAAAAATGCAAAAACAACAGCAACAACAACATTACATTTTAAAAAACACATTGTCACAAAATCAATCACCATAACAATAAATAATCATCATACTGCCCACACCTGACCAAACTTTTGTATGATCCCAGAAACAAGCACAGGAGAACTTACGAACTTAGAGAACTGACTGTGCTCACAGGGAAGCAGAAGCAGAACAATCAATATGATTTTGATCGTATTCTGTAGAGCTGAGTACAATCGGTCTATAACTCTCAAAGTACAGCTGAGCATTATAGGCCCCTATACATAAAGCCATTCATCATATAGACCTGATCTTGCAGGCACATCTGTCAGCACAGCAGATTACTATAGTTGCATGTATAATGCAAGCATATGGATGCATTTCTGGTTTGTCACACCCAGACAGCCCTGTCCCCATGGTCCTGTCCTACTGTTTACCCAAGACCAAGGCAGGCCACCTGTCCAAACATACAGCCTCCCAGATTAAACGGTCAGCAGCACAGCCCTCTGTTTGGGTGTATTAACGCCACTACAGTGTTGTTTATTACATAGAGGGGTTGACAAGAAAGTGGTTTACCATGAGTTTGTAGCTCATTTCAGACCAGGTTTTGGTAGTGAGGTGAGGAAAGCTGAATTGATCAGTTTGCCTCAGTAACAGAGCATGTTAGTTAGTCCCTGCGGCAACAGTCACCTATACATACAGTGTTTTTTGTCCCCCTTAGATGGATTACAATGCTAGGCCAGGTTTCATAACACATCTCAATGCCTGTTCGATGGCTGTTTCATCACTCTGTGCTCCTCTGGAGGCTTAATCCTTATATTGTGTTGTAACTTTTGTCTAGCCTGCTCTGACACACTGCCTAAACGACTCAGGCATAAAATCACAGATGCTAATATAAGACTGGAGGACTACATAACAGTACTGTCCCCACTGACAGACAGAGAGGCTTCCTGCCCTGAACTAACTTACACGTTTAACTATTTCGAAGCACGTTTTAATCCAGCTTTAATCCGCAGAAGGGCTCAGTGTGTGAAGAAGTGTCCCAGACAAAGTTATCCGGAGAGGTTACAGAACTGTAGGAAAGGTAACGGTAACGGGGACGTTAGCGACAATCACTCAGCTACTGCTAGCATGACCAACAACATGGTTAACAACTTTCCTCAGAGGCAAAAGCAAACACCGATACCCGGCCACATTGCCGGTCTGGCTCTACGTAAACTGTAGTGTACGCCAGCTATCCGTGGTGATAACATACAGTAAGGGCCGAGGGAGAAACTGGAACAAGCGTCCCGAGTAGTGCGGGCGCCCCGGCAAGAAGTAGCTTAGCGTGTCCGCCTCACGGAGCTCCCTTCCCGGCCTCAGTAAGCCGGCAGAGCCCGGTGTATCCCCCTCTCCTGTTTTAACTGCCAGCTTAAACTTACCTACGAGACGTCATAGCGGTCTAAGCGGCTGTCAGAGGTCGGTGAATGGAAGGGGAGAGTCAGGTGGAGTGAGCCTAGCCCCCCGTGTCTGTGTGTGTGTGTGCGTGAGCTGAGGGAGGGCGGTTGGTCGGAGGAGCTGAAGCACTGCGGCTCACTCCGCCTCTCCTGCTGCCACACTCACACTCCTCACTTTCACAGCGAATGGCAAGCTACCGCGCGCGCGCTCGCCGCACGAGCACTGAGAGGTATCAGGTTCGTCTGACAGCATGACGGTTCAAGGATACGCGGTTTAAAGGGGAATTCCGGCGCTGCGCCAAAGTGTCTGTTTAATCCAGTCGGTGGGAAGTTAGCGAAGTCAGACAGAAGAGTGTGGATGTGAGATGTTTAAACTCCAGACTCGGATTTCTTTATAGCGGCGGTGATGGGAACCAGACGTATAAACGTTTGATTTAAAGCGCCAATGTGTGAAGTTGATCCAACTCTGAACCCACAATAGGGGGCAACATATCACTGTAAGGAATGCAGAGCCCCTCCACCTCCCTCTTCACTGTGTGTTTGAAATCAAACTTCATCCTGTTTTTGTCTCCAGTGGTGGGAGGCAGCGCCATCGGTAATCCCTATGACTTCTGTTTGCTGGTGAATGTGCTCGCTTGCTTGGAGCTTCAGCTATCATTGCGTTTACTCCTCCATTAATAATAACTCACGTGCCCTTAAAGGATCTAACAGGGAGGAGGACCTTCAACATGAGATGAGATGTTAGAAAACACCGCCAGAGCAGAAGCTCTCCTTCTTCGTCCTCTAATGATGGACTGATTAGACTTAATGCTACAGTGACTCACTATCGCCCCCAGAGGAACGGAGTGGCATTAAGAGACAGACCGTATCAGAGCTAGCTGGTTAGCATGCTAACTTCAGAAGATATTGCTACACTATACAATGCCATAAAAATGATTTTTGCCCCTCAATTTCTTCCATATTTGCTAATGTGTCACATTAGTTTTATATTTTATATATATATACACACATAATATTTTGCGGTAGGGTGGAGTGACACCAGGCCTTCTGGACGCATGACAACAAACCATTCATTTTGGTGTTGACCACAGTGCCTCCAGCCTTAGTTCCATTGGTAGTCTCCACCAAGACAAAAGCAGAGCTTCCTGCTAATTTTAATATAAGAGTTTATTGAAGATAATGATTTTTTCAAAACGCATATCACCTGTGTGAGAAAGTAATTGCTCCCCTAAACCTAATAACTGGTTGGGCCACTCTTGGCAGTAACAGCTGCAATCACATCGGTGCTTAGAGTCTTTTACGTCTCTATGGAGGGATTTTGGGCCACTCTTCTTGGCAGAACTTTACGGCCACGCTAAAGGGTTTTGGTGTATAAACTGCCCACTCAAGGTCTTGGCCCATCATTTCAATGGGATTCGAGTTGGGCCACTGACTCAAAAATCTTAATTCTATTTGGCAGTTCATTCTGAAGATTCAACTATTTGTTCCGTGTTTTCATATTGTCCAGCAATCAGAAAATCCATTGGCATGAAATCCAGTGATGATTGGTTGACCACATTAACATGATCACATGCAACAGAAAGATAGAAACATACTTTTGAGCATTTAAAAATCAGTAAAAGGGACGCTTAATATGATGAAAAGATGGGAATTTCAGCTGTCAGCTTGAGTTTCAATGTGTAGATTTGGTAAAGATGAAATAGTGCAAATCTATGAAAACAGTTTTTCAGGAACAGGAAGTATTATGCCTGTACCTCTAAAAGAAGTTTTAGACCAAAACCTTATATCAGAATTATCAAACAAGAAAGTGCCAGGCATCAAGCAGTGCAGTCTATGTAACTCTTAAGTCATACGTTCTATAGCATTAAGGGCTTCAGGCATCTGGTTCCAATCACTATATCTGTGAATTTCATTTGAGAAAAAAAATGTAATTCCCCAAACCTTTACATAGAAGTCCAGATGACCAAGTATTAGTTCGTTTTTCAGACTTGTCACAAGACACTTACGTAATGATCTCAAGATAACAGAAACTTGTTAACTTATCTTAAGATCACAAGGCAATTAAGTCATGATCTCAGCTGAGGTCTTTAACTGAGCCTCTTAGCAGGCGGCAGCATTTATTAGCAGGGGAACTGGAGTTTTTTAGGCTCTGTTTTCTCTCATCTCAACACTTTTGATAAAAAATAAATGGTCCAAAGTCCAAAGGTGTGACCAGCTGCAAAGTAGATGCTGTCATCATCAACATAATGAAATGAAACACCACTAAATATAAATGACTGAAATAGAACATAGTAAACAGGAGATTCCTTTCCTTGATGACATACTTAGAAGTAGAACCGAAGTAAAAGTAGTTTCATTCAAACCGTCAATTCAAATCTTCAGGAAAGAGTTTGGGCGTGTGAGTGGTAGAGTCAATGGAGTCACCGCCCATTTAGCAAAATTGTTGTGACCCAAATCTGGCCCACTTGCTGTACAAATTGAAGGCACTGGGGTCTAGGTCACATTTGCACCAAATTAGGTGCCACGTGCCAGCCAAATCCAGGCAGCTCTGCTCTACCTCTGCCAAAAGTGGACCAGAGAGGGACAGTTGGGCCAAGCACATGTTTTAAAAATGTGGGCCACTGGCGATAGCCAGTGCTGATATTGGGCCAGCAGTGTCATATCTTTGCCAGATGTGGACCACATTTGCATGCTAACCGGGTACCTGCAGTTCAATGGCAAAACATGTATGGTTCCATAGTGTGATTATTTCACACGTTGGCTCAACCGCAGTCACAAAAGTCATGTTTGGATATCAGAAGCTGATATCAAAATCCTTCAAAAGCTTTTACAAACAACACAAGTGTCATCAACAAGCAGCAAGATTTGACCAGATTTGCTATGCAAATCAGTGAACGTAAAAACGTTTGCATATTCTTACATACCTGCACTGATGTGCAGCTGTGGAGAAGCCTTTCCTGAGAACAGGAAATAGTTCGAGAGAGAACAATCAAATCAAACAATGAACTGACCACCCCAGAGTCCAGAGCTTAACATCACTAAGTGTGTTTCGGATTACTTGGAATGTGAGGAGCAAAAATGGCTATCAACTTCTTTCTTTAAAACATCTGAGAGATCATCAGCAGTAATAAATACAAAGGCTGGAAACGCTGATGGTACAAATGAATAACAAGATATGCAGCTCAGATGCAAATGGTTCTATTTTCCTATCATCTACCCAGGCTACCCTTTTGCATGAGGACGACTTTTAGGTAGCAGCTGTGGGCGCAGGCAGCAGGCTGCGAGGCATCGCACTGATTCCATGGCTGTGCTCACGTCACAGGCCCCCACCGAGTTTAATCTGCCCAGGGGATGAGGTTATGCAATTGTCTCAAGCGACTGGCTTTCAGCTATGGATTTCTCTCACTCTCTCTTTCTGTCCACTGATAGGACTTAACCTGCTGTTCTCTGAGAGAGAGTGTGCCAATGCAAACAGAGTCTTACTAGCTTCTCCACTGACCTGTCCACCACGCTTCTGTATAATGCACTTTACTGCTTTACCCAAACAGACCCACAAACTGTGTAGAGCTGGAAAAGCATGTCCATTAATGTGATCAGTAGTGGAGTGCTATACTGCATTTGGTTTGAAAAGCTGTAGAGACTGTCATTTGAACACAATATGGACAAAATAAAATTCTCACCTGTGACTGAAACGCACCTAACAGAATACTATTTCAGCTGTGATAAACAGCAGTGATTGGATTGGGCATGGATTTGACAAATTTCTGGATATAGACCACATCAATACTCAGTCACTCCTGCATCAAAGAATTGCACAGTTGGACCAGAGCTGGGCACCAATCTGTGGAGAATTTTCTGTATCTTCTTGCCACATGTTTCCATTGCTATACTCGTTGCAATATGTTAAAAAGGCATTGGTGAATCAGTGAAGTTTTGTCTGCACTATTTTGCCCAAAATAATGTGCCTTAGTTGGATTACATGTGAATGTTAATTCACCAAAACACTAACCCGTAACTGAGATCATTCAGAGTGATCTGAAGTGAGATCAGACTTGTTGGCAGTGGTGGTGATGGGAACCAGGGGTCTCAATGTCTACAACTGGCAATGAGAATAGTATGTCCACTTAAAAAAATAGGTTTTCTACAGGGGTCGCCCTCACATAGCCTTTCACGTACCTGCAACAGGTTTTAGCCCACAACCTTTTCTCAGAAATGATCACAAAATGTCTCAGGCAGTATGTTCGTAAGCTTGGCCTGTAATAAGCTGAGCTCGATTGAGTGGTCGATGGATAGATGGTAGGTAGGTAGGTAGATAGATAGATAGATAGATAGATAGATAGATAAATAGATAGACAGACAGACAGACAGACAGACAGCTAGACAGACACCTAGACAGACAGACAGACAGACAGGTAGACAGGTAGGTAGGTAGGTAGATAGATAGATAGATAGATGGATAGATAGATAGATAGATAGATAGATAGATAGATAGATAGATAGATAGATAGATAGACAGACAGACAGACAGACAGACAGACAGACAGACAGACAGACAGACAGATAGGTAGATAGATAGATAGATAGACAGACAGAGAGACAGAGAGACAGACAGACAGACAGACAGACAGATAGACAGACAGACAGATAGACAGATAGATAGACAGATAGATAGATAGATAGATAGATAGATAGATAGATAGATAGATAGATAGATAGATAGATTAGCAGACTGTATTGTGCAGCACAAACATTCTCTCCCATAAAGATTAAAGCCTCAGCAGTCTACTCACTGCAGACAGTGGAGATGCAGTAAAGAATTCTCTTGCATGGATGGACGGATAGGGGGGTGGTGTGGGAGTGGCCAGACCCCAGGATGTGCTGTGATTTCACTGCTTAAAGAGTCTCTGGTCCAAACTAAAAAAAGAGAAAAAACGGAGGGGAAGAAACAATGGAAGGCACAGAGTCCCTGATGCAGCCAGACAGCTGAGGCCTTGTTACGAGCTGTAAAAGGCCCCTTTATTACACTAGTGGGAGCATAAAAACACAGAGAGAGGCCTCTCTACTCATCCACGGACAGATAATTTCATCCTTATTTCCCATGCAGTGCAAATCAGATGGGTTTTTCCATTGCTCGTCACAAGACTCTGCTCTTTGATAGCATCTTGTCCTTGAGCGTGTTTAGGCAACCCCGGAGCTTACCATATTGGATTACATTTTATTTGACCTTAGGAGGCTGATAGCCTGGTTCAGAAGTGCACTGAAAACTTTTCTCTCATTCATTCTTTCATTTCCTTTAGACTTGAAGATTTTAGCAGCTATATGCAAACTTTTTTGCACCGCTGGACACTGAACACATTTTACTGATTTTCTAATTCAAAAGTCCTCTACAGACATCAGCTACACTTAACATACGGGGAAAACAAACAAACAAACAAACAAAAACATTGACTGTGCAATAATTATAGCACAGGCATTGAGATATAGACAGACAGACAGGTAGACACATAGCTAGGTAGTTAGAGAAAGAGAAGGACTAGACTGACAGACAGACAGACAGACAGACAGACAGACAGACAGACAGACAGACAGATAGATAGATAGATAGATAGATAGATAGATAGATAGATAGATAGATAGATAGATAGATAGGTGGGTAGGTAAGTAGAAAGGTAGGCAGGCAGGCAGGCAGATAGACAGACAGACAGACAGACAGACAGACAGATAGATAGAAAGATAGATAGATAGATAGATAGATAGATAGATAGATAGATAGATAGATAGATAGATAGATAGATAGATAGATGCAGATGATTTACAACTTTAATTACCTTTGTACCTTGGAAATCATTCCTCTCTAGGCCTCTCCAGGTAACTCAATAAGAGTATCATGGATATCAAGAATTAGATGAGCCACAGCTTTCTCCAACTAATAGCGAAACAGAGGTTATATTGTTTGGGCCCCCACAATTTTGTAAGAGCATAAAAGAAAAGACAGCTTGTTCATTAATTTTTTTATTCTGAATTAAAACTTAATAAGCAAATAAATGCAGTGGCAAGGGCAGCTTTCTTCCAGCATAGAACAATCTCCATCTTAAATTCATTTCTGTCACTTCTTAAAGCCTCAGATCTGAATAAACGTAATTCAGACCTTTCTGCCATCTCTGTATTTTGGAATTAATAAAGTATCTCTTTTGCTCATTTACAGTTAATTCAAAATAGTGCAGCATCCTTGCACTGACTCCCAGTGCACTACCGAATCCAAAATAAAATAGTGTTTAACTAGACTCAGGTGTGGATGCGCTTTATTAGCACACTGGATGATAATGAGTTACCTGTGACTGAAGCCTAATAGGGTGTAATACGTCCACGAGCACTAGCTGTGTAACTGGATTTGGCACGTACTGGACAGGTTTCTGGATGTAGGCCTCATCCATGTCCTGCCACTCTTGCACCCCATCAAATAAATACGCAGCTGGGGCAGATTTGATGGATACCTTTCCTGCCACGATTCCTGTAGACTGGGATTTTGTTCACTGCTGCTGGACCCATATGACCACACGCTTCCATATCCTGCAGATCCAGCTACTTCCTTCACAATATGGTCTTTGGCCATGCCCAAATACAGTCACTCCTTTTAGCCAGTCATTAACATCTGCTTTGGACCCATGTTCAACACATGGAACAGACAATCACTGCACTGTACCACCTCTTCTTAGTCTATGAATCCTGTCACTCACACCCTGCGGGTATATACACCCCCATCATTCTCGAGGATACTACCACCTTAACAACACAAGGGGACAATTTGTGTGGTCCAGTGAGCTAATGTACATGTCCTCAAGTTCTTTAAAGTCTGGGTCCTAATCGCTTTTGACTGTACTGTCTAAGACGTGGTGGTGTTTTTGCTGTGGCTGCATCAAGACTTTGGAATGGGCTTCCAAATGACATAAGACTGTTTTTAAATCCAAGTTTAAAGCACACTTCTACTAGTTAGCACTCAGCAGGTGATAAAGTTGAAGTGTGGATTGAGGACTGTACTGGCCTGTTGTGTTAATGTATGCCTGGTTGTGTGTTTGGAAATGGTGAATGAGTGGAAACTGAATTGCACTCTTTACTAATGCGTAGGACACCATTCATGTCACACAAAAAGCTCAGTTGTTTTACACTTTATTTCATGGTGGTAGGAACACAAGACACAAGTAATAAAGTTAGTAATGGTAACGTCATGCCACTCTCATTCTGAGCACTGCCCTTCAGGTATAGGTCAATCAAAACAGTAGTTTACAAAGGCCAGTATGGGAATCCACTTGAAGACATAAATAAGATACTGAAAATAGTATTTATACAGTAAATATTATATCTGTAGAGCCCAGAACAGCTATCTTTTGAGGCATTCTGGAATATTCTCATATTAATACAATTATTAACATGGATGGATTAAACTTACATGATGGGGATGCGGCTAATACGTTGACTAAAGTGAGAGCACGGATGGATTTTTAAGGCATTTCTCAGACAAGCTCCTGTCCAGACAGCGGATTTCTGTTCTGTTACTTTTTGTCATCTGCCTGGTCCTCCTCATGAGCCCAGCACTTTGTCCTTTCAGCACCCTCCAAGCATGCAGGGTGGTGGCGGGGGGATGTCCCTTTGATTCAGGGCCACTGGGCGATGTTGAACCAGTAAGAAAACAGACAGTGAATGCATGGGGAGGTAAAGTAAAGGACAGTATACTACAGAGTATGGATGTTCAGTGGCTAACGCAGGAACGGGTTTTGGTTTTGGAACACTAGAAATCCCCGCCCCCCCTCATTGCAGTTCCTTATTACTCCTTGTGCCCGCCCGTCCCCCCACGCCACCCCAAAAGACATAGGAACAGAATATGTGTAGTGAGGAGACGAGTTAGACTTCCAGTGTATAATACTAAAACAAAAGGTCCACGGATGCACATGACTCATTTACATTTGATCATCGCAGGGCTGTACATAATGGTCTCGTCGTTTAAGGGAAAACGAAAAAAAGAGGGAAAGAAAATAAAAAAAATTAAAAAGCAACATTTTTGTTTGATCCCCCACAAAAGATGATACTATGAACAGGCATACTTTGACTTAGATTATCGCAACTTAGTTCTGAACTCAGTATTGAAACTAGATATTTTTCTCACAAGGATTTGGGTCAGCAGTACAAACGATTGCATCACATTTGTCTTCAAACATGTTACAAAAATCATTTCAAAATAACAAACCCATGCATTATTATTTCATCTCTGTTATTGTTATTGATACGTTTGCTTAGTCTAGCCGCTGCTTAAGAGCCACAGTCAATAAACGCAAGGGTCTTCCACACATCATCCCTTTTCTTGTGTGTGTGTATGTGTGTGTGTGTGTTCGTTTTCCAGAGCAAGTGCTGACAGTACGTTTTCTTAAAGCAACATTCTCATTCAGACGTGTCCCGTGAACGTTCGCCGTTACCAGGTGACCCGGAAAACGTCACGCGTTTCAGTGTTCTTGCATCCGTCAGGTGTCTTCCGTTGCTCCGGCCCACCGCTCTCCTCTCCTCTCCTTGTGCTACAGTGCCTCCTCATGGCAAACATTGTAACAGCCCATGCGTGTCCTCCTCCTCCTCCTCAGCGTTTCCCAAGTCCCAACGCAAGACAAACCACAAATATAAAAGCAAGTCCATCGTTTCTCCCGGCGCAGAAAACAAGAATCAAATCTCAAATCAGAAGAAGAAACATATTCCATTTCCATACGAATGCAGCCCACCTGAACTCACGTTTTTGTTTTTGTTGTCTTTTTTTGTTTTTGCCCTGAACGGTAGAAGTAAGACCAAAGAGAAACAAACCAACAAACAAACAAACAAACAAAAAATAAGACTTAAAAAAAAAAAAAAAAAAAAAGTTGCATGCAGCAAGTGGTCATTTCGTAAAGTCACTGTGGGTTAGATATGGTGCACGACACATGAGACGGACGATTCTGCAACAGAAAAGAGAGGCTTGCCCTCCCTGTTCACAGTCTCATGTACTTCTGTACTAGTATCTAGTAATTACATCTCACAGGTCGATTCATGACAGTTCAGCTCGAGAGACGTTTTCCAGATATACGATATGCAGTGATGTCTTTCGAGGATGCTGATCAGTTGACTAGAAGCTCAGTGTGTTAGTGAGGAGCTCGAAACGTTTGCGGCGTTAGCGTCGGCGGGGCTCGGCCCCCGTTAGTGGCGTGACTCGTACTTGATTTCGCTCAGCGCAGTTAACAGCGGCAGCCCATTGGAGATAAAGCAGGTGCTTTTGTTCGTAGGACGCCGTCCAAAGCAAACAGGCATGAACTGCAGCGGCGGCTTAGTGGAATGTACGTGGCGGCTGCACTACAATGTCAGGAGTTATGGCACCGAGAGAAGGCAATCAAGAGAGGACGAACAGCACCAACCTTATTTGCCATTTCAAGTAATGAGCAAAGGTAATGTTCTATATATTCATATATATTTATATGTCTATGTATATATATATATAAAATTCTATTTTTTGGTGCTGTGGAGACAACACCACAAAACATAATACGTGTTTTTTTTTTCGTCTTGTCTTGCGACACCATGTACGACTGCAATTTGAAGAAAAGACTATGGATGGAGGCGTGGATAAAAGTAAAACCAAAAATATATATATATATAAAACGAAAAAGAAAAAAAAAAGGATGAAAGAAAAAAAAATGAAAACAAACGTCAATTATTTTTTTTCCCACCCAATATAAAAAGCGATGAAAAGTATACAAAAATAGAAAATAATTACAGCAGTAGACATGGCGTAGGGAGGGAGGTGGTGCCAGACTATTTGGCTGAACAGTGTAATATTTTGGGGCTGTTTAAGGCGTCCTCCACTAGATGCAGGTCCACCCCGTCCACTATCACGTCTTTCACACAGCCTACGAAGCCCGTGCTGTAGGCCTTGGGAAGCCGGCGGGCCACGGACAGCTCCTCCAGACCACCTAGGAGGGGAGAGAGAGGGGGAAAAGGCCTGTTAGCAGAGGACATGCATTAGATATCGCACAGGTCAGTCACACTTCAAACGTCTCATTTCTGAAACTCCAAATGTAGACCAGTGGCCAAGAGGCGTGTGGTAACATGTGAAGTAGCTTCCTTAATAGCAAATCATAGAAGCTCACACGTGTTATGAATACTACATACATACTAGATGTTCAGCTATGCCTTTTCTCTGCTGTCAGCAGAATTAATTATTGAAACAATTATTAATATTATTATGACTATTATCATTAGGATAATCATTACAATGTACAAACCTAGTTACATATGATCGATGAGCATAATAATTCCATTTATGGCATTCAGCTGATGCTCTTAACCAGAGCGACTTACATGGTTAATCATATTACAGGTAGGCCAGTGTAGTGTTAGGAGTCTTGCCCAAGGACTCCTATTGGTGTAGCACAGCATAGCTGCTCAGACCGGGATTCGAACCCCAGTTTCCCACATAATGTGGTAGCTCCCTGGCAGGTACTGGTGGTATTCTCTGAGCTATAGTGTAAGCACAAACCGGCCAAGCTTCGGATATAACTTGTTTATTGCCATGCAGTGTTACTATATTCACTTTATTATAAGAACACATTCTCATATACAAAGCAAGTCTGCCAAGAGCCTAGACACAGCCTAGAAACAAGACACTAGTAGCATTCTCTACTCGTAACAATAGTGAAACCCTTTTTTGTTGCTTCACTGTACTGAAGGACTCTTTAAAGAACCATATAACCAGAACTTGTAGACCCATCTGACCATGCCAACTGTTTATGCCTTTGGGTGTTCATGAGTCTATACAGACCCACTGTAATTACTGAAGAACCCTTGAAGAAGCATTTGTGCAGGGGATGAAAGGGAAGAATAAAAGTAAGACGTGCCAAAATAAAGGATAAAGCAGCACGAGAGAAAGAAATAAAGAAGGACAGTACAATTCCAAATCTGCACAGGCTATATGTAGCACTGTTGACATGCAGCAGCCTGCTTTTGATTGGCTGGGGACCCATTAATTCACATCACATCACAATTACCACGTCACATTTACACAGGTGTGAAGGTGAGTGAAAATCTTGGGATGCGCAGTACTTATATACAAAATCTACACACACACTCACACACACACACACGCACGCACGCACGCACACGCACACACACTCACACACACACACACACACACACACACACACACACACACACACATACACACACACACACACACACACACACACACACACACACACACACACACACACACACACACACTACATATACACATCAATAAGCACCAGAATAGCTTAGTTAGTCCAGATATACAGCTGTATATAACAGTAATATAAAGTTCTTAATAAAAGATATGATATATACAAATGTACACTTTCCCATATGTGCACTTTGTGGAGTCCAAGGCAGATAAAAGAGATGCCGGGTATATAGGGCATAGAATACGATACATACACTGTATGTTCCAGATTATACAATATGTGGATGGAAGATAAGTGAGATGTCTATAGTCTATATGTGCAGGTATAGATATGCTACATAAAGTGGAGAGTGATGGTGAAAGTAAAGGTGTGGATCATCGATGGATCCATCCTGGATCCAGCAGTTTGTGGTTTGTCCATTTCCCTCTTTAGATCTCATGTATTAGAGTTCATTTGTTCTAGCTGCTTGTTCCGTGTGTTCTGTGACAGACTGATACTCTATGCTATAACAATGTGTGGCATCCTGTATGCATTTTTACACCAGCTGTACAAAACATGAAAGGTTGATTGAAGCCAAAGCAATATGTGGAAGAGAAGAGAAGATAATAATAATAATAATAATAATAATAATAATATCATCTTCATCATCATCACCATCATTTGGAAATATTTTATAGAGCATTTTCAGAACAGTTGGCAGCTCAAAGTGCTTTACAGCCAGTTGACATCAGTAATAGCAGATATCATACAGCTTTAATGAGCCAAAGAAAACAGAAGCTGAAATTGAGTACCACAGTTTGGAAGCAGAAGAACTGAAAGAGGTCTCTCCGTGTTTTCTGGCTTTGACAGAAGCTATGTGCAGAAGGCCAGCATCTGTAGATCTAAGATCATGAGCTAGAACATAAACAGAGAAGCACTCTATGATGTAAGCAGGTGCTAGATCCCTTAGAGCTTTAGAGCTACACTGTCTACTCTAAAGGATCCACATGGCCCGCTCTGCTCTTTATTAGCATAATTGAAAGTACTGCAATATTAAGTTATACATATCGTTCACTCAAGGGTTAAAATAGTGTCTGAATAGCAATCTCAGAGACAAGCACAGTCCTATATGAGGCTGCTTACCAGCTCTATGCTGTGCCTAATAATGAGGCCTGCAGCACGCACAGTGCTGGCTTCTATTAGCTGTATGTCTCATAGCCTCAGTGCAATCATTTCCTACAGAATTCCGGATCGGAAATGGAAGTTCCTTTGAGGTCTTGAAACAAAAGCAGAAAAACAAATACAGGCCCTCAGAAGAACCCCAGACACAGAAGTGATGAAGAAGCAGAGGTATGCTAATGCAGCCTGGGTAAGAGTTCAAAATGGCAAGCCAGCACACAGTAAGGTGTGTGATTCTGGAGGAAGCATGGTAAGAAATGAAGAAACGAGGGATGACAGTGGGAGAGAGAGAGAGAGAGAGAGAGAAAGAGAGAGAAAGGGGAGAGACTAAGCCAGTAACAGGTGAGCAGATCAAACGGTGTTGTTTGGCGACCCGGTTGCGGGGATGTGAACTGACAGTCTGAGAGTGAGAGCTAAATTCCTCTCCCTCAGGGCCTCAGCAGGCTTGAAACTCTTGACTCCAGCGTCTGCAGCGCCTGAGCGTGCCTGAACGCAGAGCTGCTCCCTTATTCCACGCAAAAAAAAAAGACAAAAAAAAAGAAAGAAACCAGGGCCTCGCAGTTCATCTCCTCGCTCTATTTTCTTCTACCCCCTGTCCTCTTTAATCAGCCTGCGTGCTTCGGAACAGGAGCATCGACAGGACTAATTTCATGCGAGTTACAGCTGAATAAGTAAATAAATAATGAGATACGAAAGAGGGGATTTTAAAAGCTGGCTCTTGATGTGCAGGGCCGCCTGAGGATAATGTATTCTAGCTGCGGGGCGTCCGCAGCACCTGTTCCGCTGCTGTACCAAGCGGGGGTGGCGGGCCCTCTGCTGCTCCGCGGCAAACACACTCACCCTCGTGAAGAATTTTAAACAGCCCGCTTCAACACTTTAGCTCCATCAGTGAGTTTAACCTTCTTTATGTTATTTTTTTCCTTCCTCTGTTTTTTTCCCATCAACCTCCCGATTCCCAATTCAGCATCCAGACTCTACAAGTCCCCGTGTTCTGCTCGACTGCATCAGCAACATAGCAGAGAGGCGGGGGAACGCTCCTTCCTCTGATGGATTGTACAGCTTTGGTAAAAAATTAATTGCTCTAGCAGTAGAACGCTTAGCTCTAGAGTGTACCATGCCACTACTTTTACAATCAGCTGAATTAGAAACGTACCCTACATCGGAAACAGAGAGTAACCTGAACTGGATCAAATCTCCCCAAAGGGAAAAGCACTGGGTTTCACTCCCAGATAAGTCCTTTTATCCCTGGTAGGATCCTCACGGCACCCTGGAACACCTCTACTTCTATTTTATTTTATTCTCATTTGTGGCTCATTGAAAATGGAGAGATTCTGCTGACAGTGCATGTGTGTTAGTACAAGACGACACTTTTTACGGTCTGGGTTTAACTGAAGGCTACTGTTACAGTGCTGTTGCACAGGAATTACAGTTTTGCCACATTTTTATGATTCTCAGACAAAATTTGACGCAAAAAGTATTTTATTCATCATGTGATGAACTTAGTAATTCATTTATTAAGTGATCATGTAATAACTAGAGCTGGGAAACAATTCAAACCATTAATCACAATTAAGAAATCATGATTAATCGCATTATACAAAGTTAATCATGAGTAAACACGTTTAGCTTATAAGCTCCAATTTGTATACTTTGTCACAGTTTTATGAGTGGACAAGTGGGTCATCCTCATCAGAAGCTCTTTCATACTAACTCACTAACACTGTTTCCATCAGATCATCGCAGCTTTCACATGAACCTGAATGTGAAACTCACCAGAGTGGTTCATTTCCAGTGCTCATCAGTGAGAACACCAGTGGCTACAAGTTTTGGACTTCTCTATGTTTCTAGCATCTCAATCACATTAAGCAATGCTGCATCTCCGGATTTGAGTTTGCTGTAGGGCTGCAACGATTAATTGACTTATTCAACTAAAATCGACTACAAATTAGTTACCAACTAATTAAATAGTCGATTAGTTGTGATGTAATTTTCTCCATTTCAATAAAGACCTGTGATTGTAGAGTTTAGTTGGGGCAGAGTGTAGAAGAATGCACAAAGCACAGATAAAAGCTGAATAAATTTTCATTATGATTTTTATAGATTTTTTTTATTTACTTGATTAGGACATAACTGATGTAGTGTTTTTGTATTGTATTGCTGCTACTTTGCACATCCTTGGTGTTTGAATTTTGGCCGGTAAAAGATACTTCAGATTTATTTATCTTTTGTATTATCATGAAAAATTCACTGTGAATTTCTGAATCAGGTGTTCATCTTGTCTTCATTGTGTGTTAACAAACACATAGATCAACCTCAAGCTAGTTTTTAAGCTAATAGCTGCAGTGCTATCTGGTAATTGTGCGACCCAGAATTGGAATACGGCACCCTCTGGTGGTGACACTAATAATGCGTTCAATGTGTTCAAACGTTTGTAAACGGCCCTTCTAAATTGCGGATGCTTTAATATGCGCCCACTACCAACACAGGCGTTCAACTGTGAACACACAGCTGGTATAATCTCAATAGAAAGCACTGAACAACATATAATGGGATTCACTGGAGCAGCCACACATGACCCCAAGGTCACCATCTCCAATTGTTTTCTAGAGGGCTATAACGCTCCCCAAGCTCTGGGCTGTGGAGCAGTGGGGCTGTATTCTCTGAGGTGATGAAGCATCTTTGCTAAGCTGGATTTCATGAGCTTCAGTGGCATTTGTGATCCAGAACTAATCATCCAACATGATGTTACCTTACGTCACTAAAGCTCTTGTGGGTGAATGCAATGAACACATAGTGAATAACTGATATTGCCACTCCTGCTAGTATGGATGCGAATAAGCCCTCTACAATCACAGCATCATGTAGCGTGCAAGCAGCTGGACTTTAGGGTGGTCCGACGAATGGATCAAGGGGTCGCACTAAGAAAGAATCTGTCTACAAAACACTTGCCCTTCGTCGTTTGTTGTGTTGACACCTCTAGTTATTACATTTGAATATGTATGTGTGGCAAAATTACAATAAGCATAATATTCTCTCAACCCACTGATCAGTTCCCACTCTTCATTTTCCTAGAGGCTTGAAAACAAATGCAGAGGCGAGGCAGGAGATAGCGTTCTGGCCTTGTTATTCCACAAACGCAGTGCAGGATAAACAGCATCAAGGGCCTTTTTAACTCAGTACAGTACATACCTGATGGGTATTAAAACCAAGCAGAACCAGTGAAGCAGATTAGCAAAATCCAGTGTTCCAATACATCAACTGAGCTGCTTGCCAGTATGTGTTACCAAGTGTCCCAAGCCCCAACTACTCTACCATCTGCAGAGCCTGCTGAACACTCTGCCCACTTCTTTGGCACCTCTTTCAATCAAAATGTCCAAATTGTATAGACGTAAACTGGCTTAACTGAGAAGCTGAGTTAGGGCCCAGCCTAGGCCAAACCTAAGCAATACCCCCACTTCTAGGCTCGGATCTAACAAGGTTACAACACATACAGAGGACAAATGAAAAGGACGTGGAATAGACCTGGGAAATATTAGGCTAGGACAGCGCACATAGAGGGATACTGGGGTGCTGGGCGTGTATGATGGATGTAGGGGTGTCTTACCCAGCCAGAGGGCACCGTCTGTGTCCAGCTGAGTGGCAGCCAGAGGTGAGGAGCCAGTGACAGCGGCCTCATTACCGACCTGCAGCGAGCCGTCCCTCAGGGCTCTGATGAAAGAGTGAGAGAAGGAGAGAGAGAGAGAGAGAGAGAGAGAGGGCTCAGATCTAGTGCATTAATAACTAACAAATGTAACCTTTTCTACAGTTTAATGCAGAGTGCATGTGCTGTCTGAATCACTGAAAACAGTTCCTAGTAAGTTCCTGAACTGAAAGTCACACACGAGCAAATGACTTGCAGGTCGTTGACATTTGGTATCTGTCGTTAGAGCAAAATAAGGGCAGGATATCAGAGCGGGATTATAATAGTTCATATTGCGATTGTGGTAGACCTTGAAATATAACTCTTGACTGATATAAAAAGGAAGACTGGCCTGCCATATTATATCTCCAGGCCAGTCTTCCTTTTTATATCAGTCAAGAGTGCTGGATCATGTCCTTCACCAGACACAGCACACAATAAAAACTGTTATGATGATAAGTGTATTAAAAGGGAAATATTATCCATTTATGGTATTTAGCTGACGCTCTTATCCAGAGCGACTTACAAGGTTAATCATATTACAGGTAGGCCAATGTAGTGTTAGGAGGTTGGGGGGGATCTCCTCCTGTAGAAATTACTCTCAAGTCTTTTTATAAAGTGACATCATCTTGTACCACAATCCTTATGTATAAGCCCACCTACTGGAGAGCTACACAGAGAGCTAGTGCTCTGAAAAACTAGTAGTAGGACAGGACTGCCTCGTTTTACCTGACTTTCAGGATTGGATTGAACCGGATCAATCAGATAACGCAGCAGAACGGGGGCTGTTGTAAGAACATCCATAGCAGTGTGGGGAAGGAACTTGTACAGGATGCTGCTCAGTTGGTTGGCCTATCAGAATACAGTGAGCCAGCTGGCCAATAAGAGAACACTGGGCTCAAGGGGTGTTTCCGACTTTGAGTGAATACACATGTACAGTATGAGAAAATACTGAAGCATGTAAATCTATTCTAGCAGACCTCAAAAATAAAACAGGAAAACGGAAAATCAGCATAATAGGTCCTTTTATAATAGCATTATACTAGCATTAATTAAAGCATTTCACTTACATTAAAGTTAAAGGCTTATTTACGCCTGACATTCTTTGACAGTACACTCTTCAACAGTATCAGTGGTTGGTGTGGCTCAATGGATAACCTTCGCCAATGAGCTGTCACCCCATGTGGGAGACTGGGGTTCGATTCCCGATATGGGTGGTGCGCTACACCAATAAGAGTCCTTGGGCAAGACTTGTAACACTACATTGGCCTATCTGTAATATGAATTACCATGTATGTCACTCTGCATAAGAGCGTCAGCTAAGCGTAAATGTTTAACAAAAAACGATACAGATTATCAAACAGCATATTTGACATTTTACCTGTTTTGGAAAAACCCAGCACCTGCCTGCCTTCTGTAAATCGTGACTGTGCAAGTGTGAAATCCTCGGTTTAGCACATGAAGACGGCAGAAGTTGAAACGTACCTGCTGGCTTTGATGCGAATCCAGTGATTGGTGTTGACCCGCACGGAGGAGCGCAGGACTACGGGCTTGGAGCCGAGGTCGTAGGTCATCTGTACACGGCCGTCCACGATGGCCAGGGCGATGTAGTCGGAGCGCTCCACGCCCTTTCCGCTCCAAAGGATCAGCCCCTGCGTGGCCTCTGTTTTGATGCTCAGCTCAAATTTGTTCACCAGCAAGGCCTTCTCGCTGCACCGGGGAGAGGAAAATATAAAGATGAGCAAACTGAAATAAAAGGTGAGCTATCCTGCTGGGATCTGAGGGCATCCTACTTTCTTACACGGATTCTGCTCTTGCTCCAGTATTACTGTCCTCCCCCGAGGATGTGTGCGGTATGAGGATCTAACAGCTTCCCTGCTGATTTAGCAACAGACTGCACTTAATTGCTGAAGAGTCTAACCTAATGGAGCTCAGGTCACTACCTCCACTAATTATGCGCAAGCCTTGTTGCCTGGGCCTTGATAAGGTGTACGGATGATGTGTTGTTTCCGTGCAGGATAGTAAACTAATGAGTGAGCGTGTAGTCGAGCAGATTGTGAAGGTACTCGGATCCTGAGGGGTCTTCATGGTTCATCAGTAAACTAGGCCACACTGCAGGGAGGGGGTGGGAGGGGTGTGAGGGGTTGGCACATGAATGTGTGAGCGAGAGAGAGAGAGAGAGCGCAAGAGAGAGGGAGGGATAGGGCTGGTGGTGACACAATTTAGGTTAGCTAGCTACGACTAAAGATGTTCCACTTCATCCTGGGCTTCCCCCCCAGGGTCAGCTGCTCTTTTCCTGCACGGGGGTGCGGCTGAGGAGGAAGGATGCTCATATTAACTGCTGTCTGATCTGTTTTTTTGATCTGCTCCCTTGCGCCCTTGCTGTCTGCTCCCTTTATGTGGGCCTCTGGTGGGGTGTGGGGTGGGGAGGAGGGGGACAAGCAACATCTTCTGCAATGTCCTCTGGGACAGCCATGTCAAGAAATCAAGTCAGTAGGGCTGGGCGATATCTAGATCTAAATCACTATCGCGATATTGATTTATTCAAATCAGGATTACAGACTGCATCATCAATATTTCCTTAAGTCCACAAAGTACCCAAAGTACCACAACCACTACCAGTCATATGGTCATGCTGTCATATGAAACAAGTTTCAGTGCCCCGGAACAAATTATGTTTTGATGATTTTCCAGGTGTTAATAAGTTCACACTCTCTACAGAGAACATTGCCTTATATTTTAATGTGCAATTACTGTTTACTGGTTAAAAATAACATATTGGAAAAAATATATATATATATATACCACATAAAAATTGGCCTGTGCAAAAGTTGACACTATATTTATCATTAATTTTATTTCAATTTAAAACTAAAAATGTGCATTAAAACCTACCAGAAAATACATGTTATATGTCATATATGTTGTGGCTATGCCCAGTACTGGAATCCTAAAATTTTGCCTGTTATATTAAAACTTGGCTGGGGAAACAGTGAAGTATTATATTTTGGTGTTATTCAAACTATCAGGGCACTTACATTCAAATTCACAATTATAGAAAACCAACAGCAAAGACTATAGGAATTTGGCTTATTAATATTTGTAGCAATAATCTGTTTAAAGGAGCAATGTGTAATTTTTTGTCCAAAATTAAATACAATTATTAATAGAACATTAAGGAATATGAGTTTTGATGGTATGCTAATCTTGGCCCCTACTGTCTCATAATATCACTCAGGAGGCGATAGAGCGTAACTGTGGCATCAAGTCTGCTATCATTTCCAAATGAGACCAGCACCACCCTGACAGTGTACTCCAACTTCACGAGTTAACACTGGTGCTGGAGACCATCTAGGTGAGAAGTCTGAAACTGGACTGGACTGGGGGGTCTGTGCATCTCCTGGTCACATGTTGACTTGTCCTGTTTGGATCATCTTACATATTGCTCCTTTAAGCACCGACATGCTGTTTTCTCTTTCAGCATTTTACTTCATAACTATATGCCAGTCAAAAGCGTGTACTTGATTTCTGTACCTCATTTCCCTTTCAGTGAAATCCTATTCCCAAAAGAAAGTAAACAAAGACAAACCTATTTATTTGGAAAGGATGAATTCAGTAAATCCATCACTTCTTTTCAGTGCAGTTCCTTATCAGTTCTTTTTCCATGCAGGACTGATCACTGCCTGTCAAGGATCATCAGATTACCGGTCCCATGATTGTCTCCACTTTGCCCAGCCCTACCTTGCAGCTACCTAGGAGCTGTCTGCATGGTCAGCAGAGATATGTCCATTTCAAGATGTATGTACACCTCACACTCCCACCTTCACACATCCTCACCAATGCCCCCACACCTCCCAAACTCCCTCAGCTCTCACTCGTACAGACGAGTAGAGGAAACGGCTATTTTTAAACAACAGCTCCTTTGTTCTCTATGTTATTGGCATCGAGAGAGTCGCTACTGCGAATCGCAAGTGTGTGTGTGAATCAGACTTGTGTGATGCTGTGTGGGCTCGAGTGCTGTAAACAGGTAACACAAACAGAAGCAGGACAAGTGACGAAAAGAAGGGAGAAAACGAAAAAGACAGAACAAACAGGACATGGGACACGACACGACATGAAACAGATTTAACACAGACGAACACAGAGGCACAGAGATATAGCGATGGACACTAGGACAGTGGAACACAAAAGCAGAGAAAGCAGGTGGCGAGTGGACATGAATCTTCACACCACACAGGAGACGTGGCCTGGCACGCTCCGCCAAACTGTGACATCACTGGCGCCTTTTGTTTGTTTGCCGAAGTGTTGTTGCTACGGCTGCTCTCAGGTGGACATGTAGGCCCGAGCTTCCAGCCGTGGCTGATTATGTGAAGCTATGGCTATGAGTTTTTAACCTGCTGGAGAAGAAAAGAGTCTACAGTCAACCGCTGCATGTCGTCTCCAATATGGGGAGCCATCAGGTTGCCTTCCTGCAGAGCGCACCGTGTGTGGGTGCCCTGAGGCTTGGTGCCAAGTAAGATTAATCAAACCCACCAAGCAGAGGAACGCTAAGAAACCACACTGTGCCTTGAAACCTACCCAACACCCCCCCCCACCCCCTCCGGAACGCATCTCTCATCTGCTGTAGTGCTGTCTACGTGCATCACGCCGTGCGGGCTGTGCTGTCCCGAGAAAGCACCCCGTACAATTGGAAATAATGACAGACCTCCTTTTCTTTAATTAAAAGACAAAATTTCATTATGCAAATTGTCCTAGATGAGACCATGATGGAGAAAAGCTGCATAATTATTTGGTGTAATTGAATTCCTCCCCAGCGAGACACATGTAATGTGCTGACTGGACTCTTTCCACACATTTTCCCCTACACCGCAGGGCTGAGAGCCAGGGCGGCTAACTGCCATTGCTGGGCCAATCCAAAACTCTGCTCGCGATCACTCTGCTATTAGGAATAACCCTTACAAGCTTCCACGAAATTCTTTGAAGTGGTGCTTAAATATCAAACTCTGACTTCGTCAATGTACACAGATCATTGAAATTGACCCCGGATGAGGGTCCGGTTCATAAAACCAGCTTTTAAGAGGGGCTTGTGCAGTGGAGTGGTGCTTCATGTCCATTACTCCTCATACGAGTTCAAACAGCTTAGTGACTCGGCTCAGAGACTGGTTAAGTGATTTGCGCCTTCCGCCTGTAGGGGGCAGTGCCTCACTCATGAAGGGCCAATAAAACACTATCGCCTAGCGCTCTTGAGAAGAAAAGATCAAGTGCATCGCTCCTCCTTCAAATAAAGGCAGAGCAATCTGACATTTCTGTCCGCGGCTATTGTTCGTAAAGCCATGACCTTCAGCCCGTGTGGTAGAGTGGGGGGGTGGGCAGCATGCAGGCAGACGCAGCTCAGACAGGGGGGACTCACCTCTGGTCAGATGGGTTCTCCAGGGACTCGGGGCTTAGAGGACAAGGGAGAAAATGAAGGGCATGCAATAAGCTCAAAAGGACGAAGGGAAGGACCTTTGGCCACCCCCTCTGCGGGGTAAAAAGAAAAATGCACCGGGACCAGCGAGGGCCTGTGCCAACCAACTGGGGGCCTTAAATCTAATATACCTGTGATTAGGCCAGTGTGCCCAAGGTAATGACGTCATCAGAAGACCAACACTAGACTTTTACTGCACCCTGCTACAAAGTAAGTAGCCAGAAAGGGATCTTTGGAGCACTACCACGCGAGAACAGCATTCGGTTCCACATAGTGAAAAATACTGTCTGTACCAGAGGACCGGCTCAAGGACCAATGCCCTAAAGAACCTTTCCGTGCATGGCTTTCCAAAGGAGATCTCGGAATAACCTTTTTAAACTCAATTAAAGCTTCGTCCAAGAGCTGTGGCTGCCAAGCCCTTATCTTGTAGATCCTTTTTTCTGCAAAGTTTAGTTTCACCCTCCATCTAATGAGCTGCCCTTACATAACTCTGATACATCTGATCCACCCAATCAGGGACTTGGGAAGACGTTAATTAGCTGTGAAGCATATGTGGCAGACTGTGCTCAGAACTAGACTCTGCAGGAAGGTAGATCTCCAGGGCCAGGGCTGGTGACTAGTGTCCAAGCACCGCAATGTCTAAGCCTGACTCCTGACAAAAAATGAACTGGAACACCGAACCGGCATCCAAATCTAGGGAATTTGCACAAAGCACTACAGCTTCTCCAAGAGGAGTCAGTTGAGTGAGTGAGCAATAGAACCCAATATCTAGCTTCCTCAAGCAAAGCCAATCAAAAACAAGGCACTCCATCAAGAAGGAAATAGGGTCAAACATCCAATTATGAAAAGGCGCTGGTAGAGAATTGGTCACTGAAATCATGGGGCATGAAGAAATTGATTCAAGGTTGCGGAGCAAAGGACAGAAAATGGAGACAGATGACCAGTCCAGTAAACAGTAACAGAAAGATTTCTGGGCTCCAGCACAGCTACAGGCCCAGTGTGTGGACGTCTTCTGAGGAATTCATTAACTTCAGCGACTGTACCAAACCAAAACGCGTCGAATTGATGACCCTCATTCTAAGGGGTTGGTCAGCTTTCTCGGCTGAGATTAATTCTAATCCGGCTCTTCATTTATACAGGAAGTGACACGCATTAAACCCTAGGCCATTGTAAGAGGGGGCCTTGCGCTTAACTAGTATTGATGCCTGAGGCAGACCACTTAGACTATTGGTCCTCTAAGCACATCTCAATTGAAGGCCTGTGAAGGTCTTTCTTTGTCTCAAAAGACAAATCCTTAATTAATATGTCACTTCCCTTCCCAGCTTCGGACGCAACTTCTAGAAATCAAGGCTAATGATTTGCCCAATGAGAGGACATGGCTAAAACGTGGAAGGGGAACTTTCCACAAGAGCTACTTAGCATAACTCAAAATAAATCACGCTGCCAACGTTAAAACCGGGGCTTGGTGCAGCCACTTAGCCAGTTAATTACATTCAGAGGAAAACAATAATGTAAAATAAGTGCCTCTAAAAGGGAAACTATTACAAATTGGGCATTTCTCTAATGGGGCAGTCAAAGGCAATTCTGAATCAGCCTTGAAGTGCCAATTTAAAACTGATATAAACGAGTTTGCAGGGTTGAGAGAGGGTGAAACCACAAAGTGTACATCAAAGTTGCAGTTAAATGGGGGCCTCATTCACAATCACACAACAGTTCAATCACATTCAGTGCTGGTCTAAGGATGGACTTTGTTCTAATCCGGTTCGGCATGCTTTCTGCGGAGACTCACTGCAGTGTTTCTGCTGAACACAATGCTCATCGTGCATGCCGAGCATGCATTCCTGTAACTAGTTTGTAAATGCACCTGATGAGAAAGTAAACAGCCAATTAAAAAAGGTTTTCCAGGAAAAAAATATGAATACAAAGTAGGTATATCAAACAGATGAGCCCTGTTTTAATGAATATTCATTTGGGTGATGCTCATGGGCAATAACAGAAATAAATCAAATGTTGTGCCGTACGTTGGGCAACACTTCGGGTTAAATTCTAAGATGGATTCACTACAGCGTTAGTTTGGCTCGGATTGAATCTTTGTCAGAAGACGCCTGGTTACTTACTCAGGGATCTCATTGGTCAGTTGGCTTGGGTGCAGAAAGAAGACAATAAGGAACACTTATATGAGACAGGACAGACAGGAAATAGACAAAAGACAGACAAGAGACAGACAAGAGACAGACAGGAGAAAGAAAAGAGACAGACAGAAAGGCAGGAAGACAAACAAAGGACGCAGAGTGCCCAGACAGACAAAGCAACACTCATTCAGTTAGAGAGTACACTGCTCTGACTTCACTTCCAATCAAAAAGGACATCAAGTACAAACCGTTCAAAGTACACATCAGTACTGTCAGATTAAACTTGCATGTCTATTTTAACCTTTCTCAGTGTTTGACAGTAGGGTTAAGAGTCAGTTTGTCTTCTACGTTGCTTTAAAGTTGGATGGTTTAAAGTCATGATGGATGGACAAAATTAAATGGCCCAAAATTACTTGGAAAGTAGTCTGGTTCCATTGATGTGCATCAAAAGTGAAGTATGCAGAGTTACCATAGTGAAGATCTGCTCAGACCACAGCAATACAGTGATACATATATCTATAGACATACATAAATAACTAATACACCTCCAGAGTTCAGTCTCAGAAGTATGTTGCACTTCTGCTTCTCACAATCCAAGTAATTACGCTGACTAGAAATGAAATAAATGATGGGTGGTCTCTGAGTTACTTGTACTACAGATTTATACTATGGACAGAACTACAGCTCAGTCAATTCGCAGGTAGCTAATGGTTTCCGATAGTAAAATACCACACCAATTGGCATTTCCTTCCCGAACACGAAAAAGCGAGGATGATTAGATACATCACAATGCCGTTGTGAAGCGCAAGCCAGCTTAATCCATTCCACTTACGGAAAATAGATTAATGACATTTTGACGTATGCATCGACCCTAGTGCTGGAAAGCCGCAGACATGCGAAGCTAACCCCGAGGACAAGGAATTGGATCATGATTGAAGAAGAAAACAATTAGAGAGAGCCCTCCAAATGTGCTTTCGATATGAGCTCTAATGGAGACGTGGGCCTTTGAGCTTCCGATAATGGAGAAGGTGGGGGGTGGATTCGCACAATGTATCAGCCCAATGTTCTGCAGGACAGTACTGAGAGAAGGTCGCTCCAGGCAGCACTGTAATTGGAACCGGGCCGCTAATTAGTGAGACTTGCTGAAGACCAAAGAGACAGAGGCGGTGAAAACGGTGAGGGATGAGAAGGAGCCATTAGTCGAAACGAGGAAGCACGCAAGGCCAAAATGGGGCCAGTGATTTAACTTGTCGTCATCAGTGATCATTGAGAGGTAATGCAGCTAGGGGGCATGAGATTTTAGTCTGAGTGCATGGGACGAGGTGGATAACTCGTGGGAGAGGAATCGTGGAGATCCCTTACCTCTTGGTGACACCGTTGTGATATTCAATGAACGTTCGCCCATCAAAAGCAATGGCTTCTGAGTCCCCGGCGGCCTTTTCGTAGGTAGCTGTGAAAGGAGAGAAGATGGGGAGCTGCATTACATCAATCGATAAGGAACACAGCGCTCCTTAATTACAGGAGAGGAGGTGTGATGTATTGTAATTTTCATGCTTGTGTGGTTTAATTAAGGTTAAAGAAACAGGAAGGAGGCACAGCAAGGTTAATGAGGTTAGTCTAGAAAAGTTCTTTGGCTGTAGTGTAGAGAATATAAATGACAGAGAAAGAATAGCATGAAAGTGTTCAGGGCTGAGAGCTGTAAAGATTCTAAAACATATAGCTCAGACAGAATGAGTAAAATAGCCACTAACTGTTTTGTTAGTGAGCGTCGGCTATTGGCTCACATGTGCCAAAGGCTTAAGCTAATCTTACCTTTAGGGAGGGAGAGGAAGTGAGACGTCTGTATTGGAAAGTGGATTTACAGAATCATTGGAAAAGGAATAGAGAAGCACACTCACTGTGCTGGCACTGCGTTCCGGTGAAGCCGTACGGACACACGCACTCGTAGCTGTTGAGCTGCGGGACGCATTCGCCGCCGTTCTGACACACGTCTGTGAAGCAGGGATGGTGGGTGTACAAGGACACATCGCTGGATTGAAGTGCATTTTCGAGCTTCAGAATTTGTGTGCCCATCACAGTGATCTGTGGATAAAGCAGCATGGATCAATAAAGCACTGAACCGGCACAAACTCATAATGAATTTATGGAGGAGGGTTACGGTGTCAGTACACTGTCGACTATTATGCACTGCATGTCCATAAGCGATAAGTAAAAACACTGTTTAAGGGGGGAGATTCACTGAAAGAGGCACTATTACTGGAGTCTATGGACACTCTGCACTGGTGGGGGTAGATATATAACCATATATGAAAGAGATATAACAAGATATATAACCATGTATGAACGACATATAACCAGATATATAACCATGTATGAACGACATATAACCAGATATATAACCATGTATGAATGACATATAACCAGATATATAACCATGTATGAAATACATATAACCAGATATATAACCATGTATGAAAGACTTATAACCAGATATATAACCATGTATGAAAGAGATATAACTAGATATATAACATGTATGAAAGAGATATAACCAGATATATAACCACGTATGAATGACATATAACCAGATATATAACCATGTATGAATGACTTATAACCAGATATATAACCATGTATGAAAGACTTATAACCAGATATATAACCATGTATGAAAGAGATATAACCAGATATATAACCATGTATGAACGACATATAACCAGATATATAATCATGTATGAAATACATATAACCAGATATATAACCATGTATGAAAGACTTATAACCAGATATATAACTATGTATGAAATACATATAACCAGATATATTACCATGTATGAAAGAGATATAACTAGATATATAACCATGTATGAAAGAGATATAACCAGATTATATAACCATGTATGAAAGAGATATAACCAGATATATAACCATGTATGAGACTTATAACCAGATATATAACCATGTATGAACGACTTATAACCAGATATATAACCATGTATGAACGACATATAACCAGATATATAATCATGTATGAAATACATATAACCAGATATATAACCATGTATGAAAGACTTATAACCAGATATATAACCATGTATGAAAGAGATATAACCAGATATATAACCATGTATGAAAGAGATATAACCAGATATATTACCATGTATGAAAGAGATATAACCAGATATATAACCATGTATGAAAGACTTATAAACAGATTTAAAATTATGCCATAAACAGAACACAGAAATGATATACAGTCATGAGAGATTATTTACATTTATGGTATTTGGCAGATTTATGGTATTTGATCATTCCTTACACGGGTAGGCAAAGGTAGAGTTGGGAGTCTTGCCCAGTGACCCCTATTTGTATAGTATAGGGTGCTTGCCCAAGTGGGATCAAACCGTAGTACAACAAGGCAGGCTGACATGTTACCCACTACGCTACACCACCCACTACGGCCACTAATATTCCAGTGTCATGTTACAGTTACTGGTAATTGGCCTGAGATGTAATAATGATTAACATCATAATGGCTAATACATAGCAAAAATGAGTATGTGACATAAAGCTGACATTAAACATTATATGATCTGCTGTTACTATTATAGGTAATGGTAAGACTGCACTGTTGTATCACTGGATATAAAATATCACCTCATGACGGCACACGATGTCTTCTTGGAGATGTTTATGGAATGTTTATGCCAGTGTGTTGTGAGTAAAGTGTTACCAAAGTTTTTAAACTCCTCTCTGATTAGATCAAATTGCTCATTAGGCTTTCTCAATTTCTGATTTAGCAAGTGAAAATAATGTTGAGAAAATCAAACAACAAATAGTTATTGCTTGTCAAGAAAGTATGTGATTATGCCAACATAAGCAATTATTTTGAAGTATATTAAAAAGTCCTGCCTGTTTGGGAATTGCGAGACTTTAAATCTCTTAGTTACATGCAGTGCATCAAAGGCTTAGAGCTTTCCTTAACAGAAGCCACAGTGTGCATACAGTCTCCTAGCTTTAGGAATGCAGGAATCAAAGTCTTAAAATCCAAAACCTGCTCTTAAAACACATATATTGTGAAATATTACCGAGGCATTAGAAAATACAGTGGTTTTAAATGTTTTTTTTAATAATTATTAGTTTTAGGTCACCTTATTTTATTTTTACAGCTGTTAAATAGTGCCCACCAGTTTTTCACCAGTTAATTTTCCACCAGGCTTAGTAAATTGTAATATATATATATATATATATATATATATATATATATATGTACAGTGGGGTGCGAAAGTTTGGGCAGCGTTGTTAATTTTCCTGCTTTTCCTTTGAAAGTTGCAGATGCAAAGTTTGGAAAACTTAAAATTGCCCCCCTTAAAATATATCATATTGGGACAAACACTGTGATATTTGGAAGTGAAGGGTCACTGAATTTACCAATTGAAATTTTAAAGTTGAAATTTACAGAAAGTGTGCAATAAGGTTTTCTAAACAAAAAATGACAACAGTGCCATAAATTTGGGCACCTGCCTAAAACCTTTTAGACAATGACTCACATCAGCAGCAAATCATATGTAGGTCTTTGGTGCTGGTCTGTGGGTTGACTGTGACTGTTCTCTATAACATATTTTCACTTCTGTTTATTCGAGATTTTTCTTGGTCTGCCACTTTGAGCCTTGACTTGAACTGTGCCTGTGGTCTTCCATTTTCTCACAATGTTTCTCACAGTGGAGACTGAAAGCTGAAATCTCTGAGATAGCTTTCTGTATCCTCCCCCTAAACCATGATGGTGAACAATCTTTGTTTTCAGGTCATTTGAAAGTTGTTTTGAGACTCCCATGCTGCGACTCCTCAGAGAAGATGCAAAGAGGAGAAAAACTTACAATTGCCCCCCTTAAATACCCTTTACCCTACCTAACAAACACAAAAGAGCAGTGACCTCCCCTTTGATCCACACTATGGGCGATAAAGGAACCCTACTGAGCCACTTCCTCACAAAGGCAAATTCTGGAATGTTGCAAAACAATAATACAGGTATTACTGACTGAGCAATCTCTTACCTTCTGAATGGCCCCCTTAAAGCCATTTTTAAGAGATGCTGCCCTAGCCACCTTCCCGAAATCCGGAGCCCCGCCCACAAACAGTGAGTCCTTCAGGTTGAGATCATTATGCTGGTTCTGTAGAACACAAAGAGCAAGATGAGAACCCACCGTACAGACACTCTTTTACTACAGCACTTAACCTTCTTTCATGCCATTCCACAGTATAATACCAGTATAAAGTCGTGGCTGAACGAGCAACACTAGCAAAGTACAGCCAATCAATGAAAGGGGATGGTTAGCATGAGCCAATTTATCGATTCATAAGGATATTCACAGGGATATTTAATCCTCAGCCACATCAGTGCACCTCTTGTATTACAAAACATAATTGATTTCAGTGCAGCTCTCTGAATAGCAAATTATTCATAGTTTACATATAAGACAGAAGAGAAGAGAGAAAAAAAGGGAGGGGGGAGGGAACAAAGAGAACTGGAGCGATTGAAATGAGAACGACTGATATGGATGGCTTTTTAATGAAAGAGTATAATGAATGTGTGATTATTCCTCGGACCTTTCAAATTCCGAGTGTAAACCTTAATTGGGGGATCGTTTGCACCGCAGATGACCATGAAATCCGTGTTCTCCAACCTGCATGAAAATTGCTTCAATTACAGCAGGACTTTTTTCCCTCTCTTTTATTTTTTTATTTTTACGCTGCAGTGGCTACACGTATACGGGAGAATTTAGGGATCTTTATTCTATGTAGGGCAATAATTGCCGCGGGGGAAAAACCGAGTTAATTGCTGGAAAAGAAGATGAAATGTTCAAATGGGTTGCCAGTTTCTGGCACAGAGTCCGGCTCTTATCCCAGCATAATAAAAACAAAAAACAACACACACACACACACAACAGCCCAGTGGCAAAACCAACAGGCAGAGGCTTGAAAAGGCCTGGCTATGGACCTGAGGGCCTGTCCAAACTAGTAGTCCGGGCCAAGCCAGCGTAGCCAGCGCCGTTTCAGCCCAGCTCCTGTGTGATGTGGGCAGAGCGGGGCAAAGTGAAGGACCCTGACACCAAGCTGCCATGCACGGGCAGCCACAGGCTAGAGGAGATGCTCTCTCTTGGCCTATCTCTCTCTTTCTCTCCCTCTTTCCCTGCTGGAATGCACTGAGTGACTGACTGAGGCTGTAACAGGGAAGTTTCTCTGAGGGTGAAAACAAACGGCACAAAAGAACAAAGTTTGGCTTTCAACTGCAACCCCCCCCCCACCCCTTTGCTCCTTCCTTCTATTCCTCTCTCCCTCCGCTATTTAACTGTCTCCATCCACTGTGAGGCTGCTTAATGGTCCTCCCACGCCAAACTAATGAAGACGTTTCATTGTTGTAGGAAGGCTGCTGAAATAATGGTGGTCAAATGATAACTCTCTCACTCTCCCTCCCTCTCTCTCTCTCTCTCTTGCCGCCCCCATACCAGCTGGCTTGAGGTGCAAGCCAAACCGAGTTCTTCAACTGTCCTCTCTCTCCCTCTCCCTCTCTTGCCCTAGCATATGGAATGGTGTGAAAACATAGCTCTCCCATCTCTCTCTCCCTTCTGCCTGCTTCTTGTCGAATGGAGAATGGAGCGGAGATGAACGGCGGGGCTATTCGATGGGGCTGTCACAGGGAATGAGGAGGATGTTGGAGCGGGTGATCAGACTTCAGTCATTACCTTGCGCGATTTCTTATATCCAGACAGCACACAAAAAAAGAGCACACGGGGGGGCAGGTGGGGAGGAGAAAAAAGGTGGGAGGAAGAACAAAATGTTACCAGAGAAGAAAAACAGAACGTCAGTACAAATAGAAATAAACCGTGCAGCAAAAAACATAAGTCACTGGAACCCCCCACAATACGGCCCCCCACACATACACACGACAACAACACAGACAATCATGCAGGGCACAGAAAGCAAAACCACGGGCTTCAAAATGAACATTCAGAAGGAGCTCAGGCAGAGTATAAAAGTCGAGCGGCTAACGTTTCACTCTAGTGCACCCACACACTGTATTTGTATTTGCTTGATGGTGCGCCGGCGTAGTTAGAGCTGGTTCGGTGGGGCTCGGCCGAGCGGTGGAGAGTTCTGTAGTAAAAACATTTCTCCCGGGGTGTGCTCTGTAGGCTGCGAGGCAGCCTTTCATAACAGGGCCCTTTTGCTCTCCTCGCCCCATTTTTTTTCCCTCCATCATCCTCTCCCTTTAATAAGATTTTCTGCCTCTGCAGCTGGAACCAAACACAATTACCATATGTAGGATGGCATGATAAAAAAAATTTAATAAATAAATGAAACATTAAGTGAGCCATGCCAGGACTTAAATGCCTACGCACCAGATATATAGGCCTAATCAGAAATCACGCTGTTTTGTGTAATTGGGGGGCACAAAAACCTTCAATTTGCCATAAAGCCTTGATTTTTATTTTATTTATTTTTTTTGTATATGGCTCTCAGTCATGTGACATTTCCGAGCGTGTATACGTACGGGAAGTGGTTTGTGTGGGTTAATGTGAGTGGGTGCACGATGTGAACAGCGCACACGGCTTCAGTCATTTGCACAGAAAAACGGAACAAACGTGTACAAAAAGAATCGCATGCCCAAGGGGCCCGGTGGGGAGCGCGTCCAAGGCTTCACACGTACACGCACGCATGCGCCGCATACCCTGCATACCGTACACACTCCAAACCCGACTCCACAAGATGCACCCAGCACATCATGAAGCTCTCGTTAGCCAGAAAAACAGCACTGCTAGCCAGAGAGCAAAGTTGGCTCCGGGTTACCCGGCTCATTAAATGTTGGGAGGACGTTTGAAGTGGGGACATATCACTCCAAACTGCTGCACAAGCACAGTCCAGCACCCGGGTCCGAGGTAACACGGAGCCAAGGCTGCCCTCAGTTGGCTGGGGCATAGTAGCACAGGCAAAAGCTGGCGCCAGCGCCCAAAGCCCTCTTACCGGAGACTCTCCTCTGACTGGGTCTTTGTTGTTTACGTTGATTTCTCCCTTACGCTGGGCCCGCTCCAGGTTCACCGTGTTCCACACGTTCAGCTTAATCTTCTCTTTGCTCCTGTTGTGCGTAAACAAACACACGCATGCAAACCACTTAAGTTAACAACTGCACGGCAAACCATGTACAGTTATAGGCAGAATGGCTGTTTTGGAGATACTGTATAGAGGTCTACAATTAAAATATACAATATCAACTATACACAAGATATGGCTATATATGTCTGTCCTGGAGTGGGGGATGAATCTGAAGACTGTGCATGTACCAAAAGAGAATTCAAAGAGAATTTAAGGGGTGGAGTTATTTATTTTCTTTTTGCAGAAAAATGGGCCTTCTCTGCCCTAAAGCTCTCCACATCACCACACCGACCCTAACGCAAACGCTCTCTCTCTCTCTGTTCTGGGGCTCCCAATCCGCAACCAATCGGAGCTGGTTGATGTCATGCTTGACCATTCTAGTCACCCTCGCTACACGCTTGCATCAAATCTGTTGATGTTCCAAAAGATGTTTGTTCAGAAGAGTCTCAAGGCTGTACATTATCTACAGAGAGTTATCCACAGGGACCAGTTGTTCTTACTGTACTACATAGTTTATGTAACTGCTATTACCTCCAGCCTTGCACAGAAACTCTCGAGACACCCAGATACATAGAAAGAAATGCTCATGATTACATTATTGACTACCAATATAGAGTAAAATATGAGTAACTATGGATTAGAACTCTGAAGTCTCAAGCTCAAAACTAGTGAAGGATGTCTTCCGAGGATAGCAATACTTTTCTAAGGCTGATTTTGAATTTGAGACCTGAACTTCAGCCTGACCCATAGTTTTTAGGTAAATCTTAACTGAAGCTGAATTTAAGAGTATAGCTCTTGTATGCCAACACAGACTTCAGTGTGTGGCTATTGTTGACCTTTATCCACTTAACCCTTTAACTGTCTGCTGGACTTTTTGGTAGAGCATATTTTAGGTCTTTATACCTTTATAAAGAAGGTGTTTAACTTAACTCAACCTGACTGTGTCATCTCAACCAACCAGCAGCACAATCCACAAGATGATTCTTTAATAGATAAACCTTTACTGTTTTCAACCATGGAGGAAGCAGGCAACAAGTAAATCACTTCACATGTGTGGATTGTTTTTGGTGGAAAAGGGGTTTTGATGAACAGTAATTACGTAACTTTAAAAAGTAAGTCTAATAATTGTAAAAATAACTTTTAAAAAATGCGCTACCAAACGGTCTAATTGTCTTTTCTATGGTAAACATGTCTACGCTAAGCTAATGTAATTGGCTAATGACTTTAAATACATTATTGCCCCAAACAAACAAAAAGGAAATACTCAGTTTGTTTGTTCTTGGTGAAGATATTAAAGGGCTGATGTCATGCATCTATCATTTCATCTATTATTAACTTAAAGTACAAACTACCACAAACTAGGCTAAGGCTAGTCAGCATTCTGGCTAATAAACACACATAACACACAATACACACACACACACACTGGTTAAGGGGCTACAAGTGCTGCAATTTCAGCCACTTTCCACCAAGTTTCTGTTCACTGTTTTCCACAGTGTGACATACAACATCACGTAAAAGCTCTTCCCTAGTCTGTAGAGTGCACATTCCTGTTTTAGACTGTGCTGTTATCCACCGCAGACCATTCAAGACTGAGGACGCCTTCTCTCACATCACTATAAGGAAAAGCTGGCCTTCGCTGTTTGAACGTCCAGAGCTCTACAAGCTCATGTGAACAGCTTCAACGCGTTCTCTCAAATCACTGGCTCTTGTTTATCTACTGGCCAATCAAATGCATTACCCCGCATTTCTAAGGGTTCCATCTGAGCACCCCATTATTGAACGGGTTATGCTCATCTTTGATCAGCACTCTTATCATCATAACCACTCAAGATGAAACACAACCACTCACATGGAGACGGCACATAAACACTAAGCACATACACAACCCATAGCTAGAATCGGCTCTGCTTACCTAATGATAGCTGGTCCTTTGCCCAGATCATATCTAAATTCCAGGGTGCCGTCATTCAGTGCGAGAGAGATGAAATCTCCTTTCCCATCTGTCCTCTGACCGTTGTAGAAGATCAAGCCGTTTGAGTCATTTGCCAGCAGCACCACAGTCATGCTGACCTTTTGCCTGCAGATAAATCATACAATCATCTCATTAGAGATTATGCTAGGCTGATGTACATCATGACTAATCATATTACTAGGATTCTGGGGTGACAGATGGTTTACAAAGTAGGTGTGAATATGCAGAGATGGGATTCAGCAATTACCTCAGATCGTGGTTATATAATTGCAGGCCCTTTAATTCTAGATAGGATTCTCCGCTGAAGTATGGAATGTAGGTTCCCTTCTTGTCCAGTACTGAGAAGGAAAAACAGACTTCATTAGAACTGAAGCAGCAGATATATGTTTACTTCATAATGGCATTTGTAATGTTTACACGATTTGCATTCAACAGACCCACACAGAACTCTCACCTAGACCTCCGCATTAGAGCACAATTGCATTGCGCACAGAAAAGCCTTTCACTGCTAATTACGCTGGATTAGGACATGCACGTTTTGGACGCGGATGGTACGGGGAGATTAAGAACCTAATTAGCTAGTGCTTAAAACACTTGCTGACTATTGTACATGGCAACACAAAAACCTGCAGACACAACAAGGCAGTGTGCAGTCAAAGCCCATTTAGGAGAATCAACAGTGGGAACCTTGCCAGTTCAATGGTCTGGAAAGCAGGAGAGATCTTTTGTGTTGTTGGCCTGGCTTGGGCAGGACGCCCTCTGCTGCCCTGAGCTTGCATAGCATCTTGATCCAGCAATGTTTTGCTATGGTTGACCAGGCTACCAGGGGTAAACAGGCACATCTGGAAACTGGGATGTAATGGTTCTCATGACTTTTAAAAAGGCAGCCATTTAAGCCATACTCATTTTCCTTTGACCTTCCTCTTGTGTATGCAAGCTGATTATCTCATGTCTGATCTTCACCTTGCTTCTCTTTGGTCACTTAAGAGGCACATGAGAAAAAAAACGGAAAGGCAGCTGAGGTGAGTTTGGGTACAGGGGGGTGTATTGAGAAGCACCTGGCAACACAATACATATTATGATACAGATGTTATGATATAGTATAAAGTATAGATAAAGATATAGATAGTATAGTATACAGATACGTTTAGACTGATATGGGGAATATGTACTGAGGTACACATACAGAAGCAGTGTCTCTCAGTATGGTGTCAGGCCACCATGTGTGCTAACCCAACATGCCAGACATCTCGGCATGGAGTTGAAGAGGTTCCTAATGGTGTCCTGCAATAATCCATCCCATGCAGCTTGAATGTTCTCCTACAGTTCTTGTAGATTTTGCGATAGGCGTGGAGGTGGAAAGCAAACCAGGCCTACTGGATGTGTGACACACAACAGCGTTCATCTTGGTGCTGACCACGATGCCTCCAAACATGGTTACGTTGGTCGTCTTCACTGTTGCCTCACTGACTCAAAACCGGTACACATGCACCCATACTCGGACGCCTGGGCTATTTTCTAAAGTCGCTTTTAAACTGTACGTGTTGTTATTGTTGGGAGCTTATTCTGTATTATTCTGAAATCGAAAGGAAAAAACAAAATGTGTGTTCTGAAACCCCTACTGGAAACCAGCGCGGACCGCCGCAAACCCCAAAACACAGCCCGAGCTATAATGACAGAGCCAGCCTGGTGTATAAAGCAAACCGCTGTGAGAGTTTGTGCTCAGAACATTCAGATTTGATCAGAGCAGCAAACAGCTATTGGCCAAGTTTGCATCAGTACACTGCTCCCTCCGTCATCATCCTCGCCGGTTCCTGCGGCGTTTTCACTTCACACAGGGGACGCTCGCTTATTAGAAACACTTCTTTCAGCTGCGCATCCCCCTCCCTATCCATCTCTCCCTCCTCTGGACTCACTTGCTCATTCACTCACTCTACTACTCGATGATCCCTTTTCTCACAGTTGCCTTTTTCCCCAGACACTTTGCCTGACTGAGTCCCCATTAATCACGATGTGCGGCTGACTGATACAATTACTCATCTCATTGATTAAAAAAAAGCCGTGCTCTATGTGATGGGTGCGCTCAACTCATTGATTCTGGTTCACCTCAATTTATTTTAATCACTTGTTAATGGAGACTTGCTTGGTCAAAGGGCTACGCTCAGGCCTGTTTGAGTATTCCTGGAGATGCATTCATGTACACTTGGGGGTCTGCATCCTGCATCTGCCCCTCACGCTGCTTTTGAGAACACTGGCAGCTTCAGGAGGGTGAAGGCGTGATGCAGAGTGGGAAAGAGATAGAAAGAGAGAGACAGAGAAACAGAATACTAAAGCAAGAACTACCGAAAGCGTCAAACGTGGCAGCATGTCTCCTCCCTACAGTCGCTAAGCTAAAGTCCCCTGTGGAGACGCCACCACCGCCTCTTCTCGAAAGCTTCACCTGGGGGAGGCGAGCCGAAGCTAACCAGCTAACAACCACATCAACAAATGCTACAAACAGGCTTGTCGCCCAGTCCCCATGATTCCTCTATGGCACACCCTGGCATTCTCCCCGCAGGCCTCCAATCTGTTTGATCTTCGGTTTCAGGATGGAAATGTACCATCACGACACAAACAGAGGGCTGGAAAAACAACAACACGTTCTCCTGAAACACCAACGCCACCTCAGCCACTACATAAAGCCTTCCCTTCACCCAGGCGCACTGTGTAAAGAGAGATTTCTCACTCACATTTTTCACTCCAGAGAAAAAATTGCTTTTTCCAAGTCAAACAAATGATGGAGCCGTCCTGAACTTTTCTTGATATGAAATCAATAAGAAAAATTCTGCGGAGAAGTAAAAGATTAGATTCGATTCCTGACAAAAAAAATAAACCCTGCTGCTTTACCTTTTCTGCAGTGCTTGCCCTCGCGGCCCATGGGGCACTCGCATTTGTAGCCTCCCTCGGGAAGAATATGGCACTGGGAAGAGGGATGGCATGGGTTCGGCTGGCATGGGTTATGGGCATCTGCACAGGTGGGACCTGTAGAGGAAACAGAGAAAGGAGTTTTCACCTGTAGTCATTGTTGAAGTCACCTGTGTTGGTTCCTTGGAGAGTATGTCCTGTTTTGAAAGTCAGCTGATTAAGAATAAACCTAATTACCGTAATTACCCATATACTACATTTTACTTCTGATTATTTTTCTCTTGCAGACTTTATTTGTGCAACAAAAAGTGGTCACATGATCACTGGTTCAATTTTAGCTGAACACAAAACAAAATGTCATGATAATTTAACCGAACTAAGAAAATAAAAATTTGAATAATAATAGTTAAAATTTATTTGAAGGCAGCACCTCGACTTGAAGCCTAATTTTTGCTTTTATTTGTCATGAAAAATGAAAAACAAAACCATATAATAATTTGGTTATAATAGAAACATAATTCCCTACAAAATGCAGTAATCCTGGTTTTCATGGCCAATCTTGATTTATCAAAGCGGCTGTTTTATTTTATTAGCATTCTGGCTTGTTAACCTGAAGGCCAGCCTACTATGTGGACTAGAAGAAGACCACACACCGGTTTACAACACCTTCTAGTTATAAAAGCAGCATATACAAAAGAAATTTGCTCTTTAATTATCACATACACATTCCAATAAGGCATGTTATGGCATAACACTGCAACATAGATCAGCCAAATTCTAAATCTAGAATCTATGATACTGTTCTTATATGCTTTATTTATTTATACTTGTTTTACTGCAATTTAATTTGTCCTATAAATAGTGAAGGAAAGGAGGATGGAAAGAAACTGGACAGTTTATGGCTTTATATTGTCAATAGATTTGTTCTACTCCTTACAGAAAGGAATAAAAATGATAAATAATAAACAATAAAACCACCCCAAAGACTCAGCTACCTTCTCACCCAACACTGGGCCACTAACAACACAGAAACCCGTATCGCTGGCTGTCACCGAAGCCTTCCCCTTGTACAGAATGGGGGTGAGGATTTACACTGTAATGGAGGTCATTTTCTAATAGGATTTAGAATTATTACAACTCCAGATTAAGCTCCGGAGCACCAAGACCCACTTGTGTGTGCTTTCCTGACTGGAGAAGTGAAAATTGCTCATGGTTGCTGGTTAGACATTAACTGGGAGCTCATCAGAACGTTCCCATCATTATGTAGAGACGAAAGAAGAGCATGCCGCAAGCAGTCATCGTGATGGAATGAGAACTCCTGCTGTTTTTCCCAAAGGGTTTCCACCATGGGGCCTTTCCTACACTGTACATCAGCAAGAAGCACCGTCGTGAAGAGAAAGAGCGCTTCATCTCACACCCCTGCTCTTTTAACATTAAAGGTTAGCCCTCATATTTATCCCCCTAGCCGGCTCCTTTGTATATACCTTTACTTCAAAGGGCCTTTCCTCTGCACCGCAGCTTTACCTTCTACAGTGCAGCCCAGAAATCAAGTGAGTGATATTGAACTGTATTACTATGAGAGTCGTTCAATAAACGCCGGCGAGGAGAACAACAGAGCAATTTACTGCAGGCAATATGTCTTGAGACTGGAGTAGCTGCGAAGAAGGGGGGAAAAAAACATCACCGATGTGAACAAAGAGAATAATGTAGCTTGCGTTTGGTGGCTGGTTATCACAGTTCGAGCCTCTGTCTTATCTTGCTTGTTGTAGATCACAGAGAGGTGCAGCTCGCCACACTGTGTGAGGACTGGGATCAGCCACAATACCTGCTATTCTCCTCCGCCGCCTCTTCTTCAAGGCCCTTATTAGCGGCGAACTGCTGGACCATGACCGCTTTGAGAGGAGATTGGGGCAAAGGCCACAGACCAGCAGCAACAGCTCTATAAGCCTTGAGATGCTGGAGAAGCAAGACTCGCTATCAGACCAATTACTCAGTCGGGTTTCAATAGAGGGAGGCAAAGCGGCCCAAAAGAGCAACAAAGGCACACTGATTACTCCAATAATCTCACCAGGAGAGGTTTGGAGGATAAAGTTTGAATGTGGATTTCGCTTAACCCTTTGCTAGGAACTTCATACTTCTAAGATTCGTTACTTGCTATTGTTTTAGACTTTTGCATAATTCGACCATGATTTACAAAAAGTACACAATGAACAAACGTAGCCACATAATGAATTACATATACACTGACATGCCACTAAATGCAACTATGCAATTGCCTAATTAGTCTTGCAAGGTATATAATGAATGCACTTAGTTGAATAATGAACTGTATTTGCATTGACATGCCACAGAAATCTAACTATGTAATATATACACTCATTACCAAAAGTTGCACAAATAGCTGCACCCACACGGAATCAACCAGCAGGAGTGAAACTTGGTGGGTAGGTTTGACATTGTCAGACATGTGAATGATGCCAGTTTCAGGCTCGACCGCGTATGTGACCTAAGCAAGGACAGGTCTTATCGTTGTACCTGGCTGACCCAACAGCCATGATTGCTGACATTCACCTAGCAGTGATGCCCTCCATGTGTCTTCCTGTTAGGGCCAGCACTTCCTGTTAGGGCCAGCACTACTGGCAAATAGACTGGCTGCACAATGCAGGACTACATGCATGCAGGCCATTATAACGACTTGGCATGGCAGAGGACCATCATCAGTGAGGAGCCCAGCTTTTGTCTTGGTGGAGATGACCAACAAATCTGTGTGTGGAGGCACTGTGGTCAGCTCCAAGCTGAGCACTTTGCTGTCACACGTCCTGGTTGGGTTGGGTGCTACTATTGTTTTGACGATGAGTGTATTAATTGTGCAAGTTATATAAGTAATGTGCCTAGTTACATAATAAACTACATTAGCTTTGACACTCTAGAAAAAACGATCTATGTAATTACATAATTAGTCAGGGAAGTTATGTCTTGTTTTAATTTGGTTAAATAATAAATTACATTTTCATTTTTTTACATTCTGTAACCATGCATTTACCATGTAAATGACAAAATAAAGGTTTTAATAACATTAATGACAGCAGCTAGCATAAAAATCCTCATATTTAGCTGACATAAAGTTGAGGGAAATAAACTACGTTAGTGCTCTCCAGCTCCGCACTGCTCCAGTTGTCTGCAGTGACCTCTCGGTGCAGGTCAAGCTGAGCAGTGTTGTCCTTATTTTCTCCCTGAGCATACTCCTCTCTGCCTACTTCCCCATCTGCCCTTTAAAGAGGGAGGTAAACACTCATCCATCTTACTGTAACCTCCCTGTAGCACGCTGATTACGCATGCACCCTCTGTTCTGCCTCATCTTTCATCCATGGGGACCAGCTGCTGGACTCACCATCAAGATCGCTATCCAGATCTGATTGTGAATGGGCTCAGCTTCTCATCGCACGGAGCTCATTAGGAAAGGCGGCCGAGTTGGAGCCCGGAGCTGACAGGAATAGAGGACAGGGGAGGCCATAAAGGTGAACTCACCAGAGAAACCATTGACACATTTGCAGTGGAACATCTCGGCCCCTTTGGCTTGGCAGGAGGCTCCGTTTTTGCAGGGGTTGGGTGAACACGGGTTGTTGCCGCACTCGCCAACAGCTGTGCCGTACTGGACGTTGCCGCCGTTCTCCTGCAGGTTGTACACCATGTTGTTGACATCCAGTAGGCGGATACAGCCGACCAGACCAGTAGAGACTGAGGTCCTCTCCTTCACACTGAAAGAAAGCAATTTATTAGCACATGTATAAACAGATTTCATCTACGGCACAGAAATACACACGTCCTTAACAATATAATAATATTATATACTAATAATATAATAATATATAATAAAAAACATAATACGGTGCAAGTACTTCTACAGTATAGTTTCTATAAAATTCCACAATACACATTACAGACTTCAGGTGGCTACTACTGCTGGTTTTAGCTAACACCTATTCAGTTGCTGGTAACCAGTTCAAGCAGTTGGTTTTAGGTTGCAGTGTTTACAGTGTAAGCTGTTGAATGAAAAGGAAGTCTATTTAGATTTACTATTTCTGTATCACCAACATCACATATCAGTCTCAGAATACAGGGTCAGTTCACTGGCTTTAAATAACTGGCTACAGTTCTGTTCTACACCTCACAGCTATACACCCCTGGATCCTATAACCACCAAGAACCCAGTCTTTAAGCTCTCTACAATGAATCATCTGAAGTCCACCCGCTCTGCACCCACGCGGTTTCTTTATATCTCAGTGATTGAAATGTAAAAGAAATCAATGCCATTGCCCTTTAAGATCACTTACGGGCTTGACAAGGTTTGAGGCAAGCGTGTGATGATTTATGCATGCAGTTTGCATGAAGGCAATTAGTGGGGTATAGACTTTCATGCCTGGTTAGCTACACAGGCTTCATCATTCTAGTAAAAAAATAATAAATAGACTTCAAACATCAAACATGTCGTGTCCGACCGGCCACTTTTGTGCTAAGGAGAAAACTGTGTTGATTTTTAGGGTAAACTTCCTTCAAAAGCACAGCGATATATATTCAGCTATACTTTATACCAGTGGTATATAATGTGTTAGTGTGCTGTAAGTAGTGCGTTGGTGTACGGTAACTCAGTAAGTGTAATGTGTTAGTGTGCTGTAAGTAGTGCGTTGGTGTACGGTAACTCAGTAAGTGTAATGTGTTAGTGTGCTGTAAGTAGTGCGTTGGTGTACGGTAACTCAGTAAGTGTAATGTGTTAGTGTGCTGTAAGTAGTGCGTTGGTGTACGGTAACTCAGTAAGTGTAATGTGTTAGTGTGCTGTAAGTAGTGCGTTGGTGTACGGTAACTCAGTAAGTGTAATGTGTTAGTGTGCTGTAAGTAGTGCGTTGGTGTACGGTAACTCAGTAAGTGTAATGTGTTAGTGTACTGTAAGTAGTGCGTTGGTGTACGGTAACTCAGTAAGTGTAATGTGTTAGTGTACTGTAAGTAGTGTGTTGGTGTACGGTAACTCAGCAAGTGTAATGTGTTAGTGTACTGTAAGTAGTGTGTTGGTGTACGGTAACTCAGCAAGTGTAATGTGTTAGTGTACTGTAAGTAGTGTGTTGGTGTACGTAACTCAGTAAGTGTAATGTGTTAGTGTACTGTAAGTAGTGCGTTGGTGTACATTAACTCAGTAAGTGTAATGTGTTAGTGTACTGTAAGTAGTGTGTTGGTGTACATTAACTCAGTAAGTGTAATGCGTTAGTGTACTGTAAGTAGTGTGTTGGTGTACAGTAACTCAGTAAGTGTAATGTGTTGGTGTACAGTAGCTCAGTAAGTGTAATGTGTTAGTGTACTGTAAGTAGTGTGTTGGTGTACAGTAACTCAGTAAGTGTAATGCGTTAGTGTACTGTAAGTAGTGTGTTGGTGTACAGTAACTCAGTAAGTGTAATGCGTTAGTGTACTGTAAGTAGTGTGTTGGTGTACAGTAACTCAGTAAGTGTAATGTGTTAGTGTACTGTAAGTAGTGTGTTGGTGTACAGTAACTCAGTAAGTGTAATGTGTTAGTGTACTGTAAGTAGTGCGTTGGTGTACAGTAACTCAGTAAGTGTAATGCGTTAGTGTACTGTAAGTAGTGTGTTGGTGTACAGTAACTCAGTAAGTGTAATGTGTTGGTGTACAGTAACTCAGTAAGTGTAATGTGTTAGTGTACTGTAAGTAGTGTGTTGGTGTACAGTAACTCAGTAAGTGTAATGTGTTAGTGTACTGTAAGTAGTGCGTTGGTGTACATTAACTCAGTAAGTGTAATGCGTTAGTGTACTGTAAGTAGTGTGTTGGTGTACAGTAACTCAGTAAGTGTAATGCGTTAGTGTACTGTAAGTAGTGTGTTGGTGTACATTAACTCAGTAAGTGTAATGCGTTAGTGTACTGTAAGTAGTGTGTTGGTGTACAGTAACTCAGTAAGTGTAATGTGTTAGTGTACTGTAAGTAGTGCGTTGGTGTACATTAACTCAGTAAGTGTAATGCGTTAGCTACTCTAATATCTCATTGTTTACTCCACTACATCATGTATCTGTCCTTCCTTTTGGCCTGTGTGTGAATAAAACATTAACATGTCAAAATTAAAGAGGTGTGAAGTGAGGACACCAATCAGGGTACAGCACACCTTGTGTTTTGAAGTGGTTGTTGACAGAGCTTGGTTCTAGCTAATGTACGTTTAGTCAAGTGGAGGTCTAAAGGGAGGAGCTTCTACTTTTACTGGAGGGATATTTTACCTTGTGTATCTGTACTTTAATCTAAGTTATGCACTTCGTCCACCACTGCCTAATACATATACATTAAACCAATCAGTCTATGTAAGCTATACATATATAACTATATTTGAAAGGAAGCAGTAAGTATGAGTAAGTTGTAGAATTCCAGGGTACTGCTGTCTATATTGGGTGAGCTAAGCAGGAATTTGTGTTTTATAGCCTTTTATAGTAGGAATTTTTATAGCCTACAGTCCCCCCGTCTCAGGCTGCCATAAGTAATCGGACAAATTAACATAATCATAAATAGAATGTTGCTGTCACGTCTTGTATTTGGTTGCTAATCCTCTTGCAATTGATGATTTCCTGAGTGTCTGACCCACAGACATCACCAGACGGGGTGCTGATGCTCTGCCAGGTCTGTAATGCTGCTTGTTTACGGTGGCTTTTCGCCCTTCAATACGAACTGTGCTGTATGTGAAATGGCTCCAACGGGATATCAATGATATTTCTGCACCAGCCCTGACTGATGCTAATTCCTTTCAGCTATTTTTGTTCTGTCCCATTAAATCTTATTAGAGAAAATGTCTATCTGCCAGTTTTTAGCAGGCAGCTGAGTCTCAACGCATTCATTAATTCATCACCCTCCATTTTCCTTTTTTGTAAACACGCCTATTTGAGACTGGTGCTATCTGGCTGGAGTTTGGATAACAACAAGAAAGCAGTGATCCTTACTCGGGAACCATATCGTCAGGAATGCCACCAACAAAGAGGTTTGACTCAAGGTTGAGTCCATCAGTGCCTGCGGGACTCTGGCCCTCCACGGGTGTTTCGTTATCCACACTTAGTGCAGCGTTGCGCCTGTTACGGTTCACCACCAAGTGATGCCATTGACCAGGTTTAATCTGGACCTTGCTGACCACTGAGCAGATGCCAGAACCTGTGTCAAACCTAAAGGCAGATACAGAGAGAAGGGACATTGGTTAAACAGGGAATATGTCAAATACAATACTGTTTAAATACCTATAACAGATTTCAAAGTCACTTAACACTGTCCAAGAAAAAACCTTTTTGGCCATCATTTAAACACAGCAACTGTTGTTTACATTGTATGGAAGTTGCATGATGAATGGATCAACAGAAATGGACCAAAAGTTTGGATCCATTGACTTATATTAAAGTTCAAATAGGTTTTTGCCCTCTCCTGTAAAGTTGCCATTTTGGAGATACTTGTTTTTCCTTGGAGAGTGTTACAGGTTATAGGTTTGTGTTTGATCAGAATTAGAAGTTCTGTTTTATTCTACAGTATACACTAATATATATATACACTAATATAAAATATATATATATATATATATGTTATAAAATGGCAACTTTACAGGAGAGGCCAAAAATCTAATTGAATTTTAATGTAAGTCAATGGAACCAGACATCACATCTTTCCAAGCAGTTTTGGGTAATTTCTGTTGGTCCATTCATCATAAGATTCTCACTCAGTATAAACAGCAGCTGGTGGGTTCAAATGAGGCATAAAAGTAAAAATGGACAATAGTGGAGATACATGTTTTTCATTGGACAGTGACGATATATATATATACACATGTTAGTGTATACTGTAGAATAAAACAGAACAGCCAATTCTGATCAAACACAAACCTATAAACTGTAGCACTACAGAAACTGATTATTTTGAGGTGGTGTCTTAAATTTATCCAGAGTTCTGTTTTACTCTATACGCTACTGGAAACATGTCTCCCAAATTCCAGATCAGATATTACATTTAGAGCAGTTTATTTAGAAAATCACTATGCTCGCTGTGCATTTCACCCCAGCCACCGCTAGTCTTTCTGTAGGTCACTTAAGGTCATTTTACGGTGGTTAACTGACATTCAAATGAGGTGTGAAGTGCTTGACCTTGCTCTTATGTACCAGACGCTCACTGTATCTGCCAGTATTGCTAGAACCCAACGTTTTCTTCCTCACTTAGAACCTGCTGTACATGTGGAGATGCTGATTTAAGAAGAAACTGGAGCTGTATCTATACAGTGTAATTCATTTTTGGTATTTCATATCCAGTATTTATGTTCAGTGTAAACACCAACAACAGATGTGTTAAGGACATTTCAAGTATTCTGGAAATAATAAAGTTTGGGTGGTAATAAGCTAAGTAACTTTTGTTAAATTATCTGATTTGAGACTTTTCTAACATGAGACATGGATTTTAACGTTTTTCTTTTATTAGTATGTTATACACTTTTCCTAATCAATTTTACAGCTCCCTGGCTTTCTATGGATTATATGAAACCTGTTAGGCATAATTTAATACACTTATCTGCAAGTTTATATGATTGAAAACGTCTTTTTAAAACCTCTAAATGGCAGTATTTAAAGCAGACTGTAAAAACCTTGATTACGAACAATCAGCTACTTACCTGAGCTCTACTTTTCCATCTACTAAAGTCAAAGAGATGAAGTCCTTTTTGCCATTTTGGCTGTTGTAGAGGAGTATACCCGTCATGTCCGAGGCCCTGAACTCCATGGCAATGCGCACAGTGTGATAGGCTTTCATGGTTGCGAAGGCCAGGTAAGATTTCCCTCCGAAGGATGGGATATAATACTTTATCACTGAGAAATAGAGAAAGTCAAGGAAAGATAAAGCGGGTTACTGGAACGTCTCAAACAAGTCTCCAATCCTTCAACAGCCTGCTCTCTACTGATAAAGCAACCAAAAAAAAAACAAAAAGAGATCCAGGGCACAGAGTCTCCGTCTGTGGCAGGGTAAGGCTAGAGTGCTGCTCAGCTCTGTTTGGTCTAATGTAATCAGCCACCAAGACAGAGATGCAGAGACAATGATAAGTTCATTGAGTAATTGCCGTCTAATCTCTCAGGACTGCTCCGAGTTTGCCGGGTACGTTTCATACACAGATTCCCATTGCTAAGGCATTTATCATCAACACCTCTCTCGTGGGAAAATGGCTGGCTGATGAAGCCTTCTCTCTTCATCACTCTTTAATGGCCTGATTGATCAGAGGGAGGGATTGCTGCTGCATACAAGCCTTCAATTAGCCACCTTTTTTTCCCCCCTCATCACATAGCATTTTATCACGAACTAATGCTCATTAAAGCAATTAGTGTCAATTATAATCTGATGCAGCTGTGAGGGGTAGTTTCTTACCCAAAATCACCCAGACAGAGAATGATGGGAGCTACGATTCCTAAAGCGCCACAGCAGGACTGCAATTTGGAGCCATAATTGTGCTATTCTCTTCATGTGGAGGGCTCGGTGCGGAGGCTTTTGTGATGCTGTGCCGGAGTGCGCATTGTGATTCCTAAGACTTTTTTTTTGTTGCCATCTTTAAATTCCTACACATGCACGGCATCCTGCATGCAGAGCTACACTTCCTGTCAAAAGTTTGGGGGCGCGGATCTATTTCAAGTGGTCTCTATGTTAGAGTGTATTAAGTTCCTCAGACTGGTTGAACTTTCTGCATAATGAAACTGTTGAGTGGTTTAAAGTGAAATGTGCCATTCCAAAGAAACGTAGGTCTTCAAAGTGGTGACAGAAACCAGACGTCTGATGCCTTAAATGCCCTTTGAAAGCTCCCTCATGGAAAGCCGTTACATTAAAATGGTTATTAATATGTTGCTGCATGCCTGAGACGTTTGTTTTCTGACAGCCTGACCCCTGGTTCCTATTACCACCGCACTAGATCCGGTCTGTGAGTTTCTCTACAATGAACCGTTTCACCTCAAACCACTCTGAATGACTAGTTTGCATCTCGTTGTTAGTCTCGTTGTCGTCGCGCTGCTTCTTCTTACTCTTAAGCATTTCAATGGCAGGGTGTTCCCAAACTTTTGACAGCCAGTGTGCACAAGTGTCCTGTTGGTTATGATTGACCCAGATTGGCTCACATTTTTCACACACTGCTCCGCCTCTTCCTGCAGGGCAGGTGCAGGTGAAGTCATCGCCATCCTCCTCGCAGGTTCCTCCGTGACCACAGGGCTGTGAGTCACATGGTCCTGAGAGCTTGGTGTGCTGGGGTACGGGCCTGGTCCGGAGGGGCACAGTAGTGGTGGTCTGAGCTTGGGTGGTGGTGATGGGAGCAGCTGTGGTGGTCCTGCGGGTGGTGAACGGGCGCCTGGTGGTGGCTGGCCGGTGCGTGGTGACGGGCGCGGTTGTAGGTGGCATGGTGGCTGCAGTGGTGGTGGTGGTGGGGGTGGTGACCGTGGCCACTGTGGTGGCAGTAGTGGTGAAGGATGGAATAGAGAGTCCTGAGATGAGGAATGAGAGAGAGATGCTGGATATATACTTTGGTTATGTTTCAGCTTCCATGCGCAGTGAAAGAACACTGGCTCCAAGTAACAGATGAAACATAACATTTACACACTTGTCCCCTCTGATTTAGTCATCCTAGACATGTTTGGAGTCTGAAGTTCGCTTCTTTTCGCTTGTATTTTGTCTGTACAGTCTTTTACGGTGTTGGGAACTGCCTATGAAAGTCTATTTAAGACTGCTAAGGTCCTCCACACAGTTTAAGGCATGTGTTGATTTAGGTACACAGTGTGCAAGATGAGCACTGGTAGGCTATAATCAACATCAGCCTGGCAGCTCCAGTACAAAACTACAGGCACCAAACATATAGTTGCCAAAGTCTGCTCGTCCCAGACCCAATAACCAAATGGAAGAGCATTAAACACATTCTGAACTTTACAAGATGCTGAAACATCCATTTGGACATCCTTGCAGTTGTAAAATCTCTGAGCTGAAAATTAAGAGGTAGAAACCGCTAAGGTGCAGTGAAGCTTGAGCTTCCGAAGTAGGAGCTTCCAAAATGATCCAGAGTAAAGGCCAGTATCTCCACTTCTGCAGGAGGCTGGAGGGGTGTCATACAAAAGGGTTGGATATCAGGTTGGTACAAGCTTTCCTCTCTTGTTGACTGGATACCAAACATTGCATACCACAGATTTCAAATGCACTGGTCTCTCCAGTTCCCCGGTCCCTATAACCATGCTAGGCCAGGCTCATAGGTTTAGCACGACTTAGGAAAGGCTTGTCATGAGGAAACGTCAGCCGATGTCAATGACAGACTGAAATACACATTCCGACTCTTCAGATCTTGCAACTACACTCGAGGACCATAGTTACGGCTAGTCTGATCAAATATAAAGTAAATATGATGAAAATGTTATTTCTAAAAATAGGCTCCTTTCTTTGGGCACATTAGAGTGATGACTAAGACTTACCATATTCGGAGAAACTCACATACTCCTCCTCGGGTTGCTTCACTACGATACTGGCCCCTTTAGCCGTCTTTAGCTGTTTCAGTAATGATCCTTTAATGTTCTCCACTGTGAACCTGGTGTCTGCAGCCCAAGGCCAGGGCACAAAGGAAATGGGACAAAAACAGAGGGAGAGGTGAGCATGTCCCGGAGCACAAGGGAGAAAACCACCTTTACAGCCCCCCCCCCACAGACATTAGACCCAGCAATAAATACACGGGGCAAAGCCTGCACGTAATGGGCCCGTGGGAGTGGACGTCCTCCAAGTGCTGTACGTTTCAGGGACGGTGGAATGAAGGGCTGTCATAACACTTCCACAGATGGCCCTGTTACTGGCCACTGCAGGCTGCCTTTATGACAGGCTCTTGTGCTGGAATAAAAGACGCTGAATGGGGCCAATAAAAGGCGAATGCTGGAGTAGTTTTTTTTCTCCCCATTTCCCCCCCTCTCCTCTTTGGTGAGAGAGGCTCACAGGAGTTTAATGACACACAGAGGGACGAGGCTGAATTGAGGCAGAACTCCCGGAGACTCTCTCGCTCGCTCTCTCTCGCTCTCTCTTTTATTTTTTTTTTCAATCACCATGCAGAGAGCACTTTGCTTGGACACTCCCGCCGTATACAGGCCCGACAAGACCAAAGCACGGAGCTGGAATCTTTTATACAAGTTAAACACCTCATTTCACTCCATTGAATTATATCTCCTCCACCCAAAAAGGCTGTTTTTTTAACGCGCTTTTTATTTCGCACTAAAGACGTACTTCTAAAAAGAGCACAGACTCTGAGAATTTTGATGTGCTTAGAAGTGCTTACAAAGCTTAGGGTGGTAAGAGGCACTTCACAAATAACACAGAACTAGCTCTGGAAAAAAAAAGAAAAAGCCAACGGGAAAGGGAAAGAAGATGAGTCACTATAGAAACAGATGCAATAATTGAGACCACCGAGTGCACACTGCATAAACAATTTGTAGCTGCTTCATGCAGGCCTCTTCACAGCGTCAAAGTGTGTGCCCCCAGTCGGCTCAAGCTGCACATTTTTCGCAATGGAAAAAAGCCATTATGTCATCAGAAGCTGAAAGCTGATGCTCGACGTGCTATGTGTATCTGCAACATTCGAGCTGTCAATCGAGTGCGCCACTGATTCGTGTAGTGCCGTTCAAGAGAACGAAGATGCTTCCACTGTCTGCTCTGGACATGAAAGCAGGTTGCTCAGCAGGTGCTCGATAAGACAGGCATCTATGGGTATTAATCACACATTGACAAGTTTGGACATGAAAACCCCACCAGAAATAGAAGGGTCTCTTATAGGGATAGACTTCAGTTGATCCGTTCATGCTTTACAGAATGAGAAACTGTAACTCATTATGTAATATAATGTAAATAAATCCGCACTCAAAACAATATTGTGATGCAGCAAAATAAGGAGTAGCTGGAAATGGGCGTGTATTTAACTTCATAAAATAAACAACATTGCAAACCAAATCTGTGCTATCCTATTAAATGATCTAGCCACAGGCTAATATGTTAGCTCAAGCTAATACAGTCCAACAGACAGTCCAACACAAGTCATAGCTCAACAACATGATGTTTTACATCAGTGTTCAACCCAATGGTGAACTGTAACACACAACACTCTTAATAAAAGTGTAGTGTGTTACAGTTCACCATTGGGTTGAACACATCACGTTGTTGAGCTATGGCAATACACAGTGATTCGACATTCTTTTAATCAGGGTATCAACGCCATTGCATTCTTTGGACACTAAAGTTTGCAAACGGCCACCAGCGATCAGCCACCTACGCCAGCATGTTTCTTAGCAAGCTGTGTAACAACATAGATATAGTCTTAATTTTCCCTCATTCAAATTCTATTCAAAACGCACAGTGAACCATAAACACAATTTCAGGAATCAAGTTGGTTTGTGGGGCTAATGCATCACTGTACCGCTAGTTGTATTGGGATTTCTTGAGCCTAATTACACATCACTACAACATCACTTTGTTTCTCTGTAGAGCAAGAAAAAGCCAACTCATGTTCCATAACAGTGACAGTAAAACAGAACCCCTGTGAGTGACAGAACCCACCCCCATACCTGTAATGACAAAGCTCTATAATCACGCCTATAGCTCCAGGTAGGAAGTTTCCAAAACATGCTTGCTGTGGGAGTTATGTTACCTGGGTCAAAATGGGCTTCTATGATGGCCATGATGGAGTTACTGGGGGCCAGACTCTTAACCCGGACACTCTGGAAGTCCTTCTGCACGTCCGACTTCCTAAACAGCTCGTTCAGCTGAGGAAAAGAGGAAAAAAAAAATAAGAGAGAAATGTCCACAGCCCCGCTCGATGAAAAGGGTAATAAGCTTGATGTTTTGATCCAGTTCTCGTTAAAGAGTACATTTCTCCTACAGGATGGGAAAGTGTGTCATTGGAAAAATCGTACCAAACCCCACCGGGTCTGGGCGCACAAACTGACATTTAACTGCAGCGCAGAAGTAATTACATGAATACATTTCGGAGGCTGAAGTAAATGTCACGATACTAACGACGCCCGCTCGCATTTGGTTCGGCTCGCACCGCAGAGTGTGTAGGTGCATGTCGTTCCCATTACTCCGGAACACGAGCCACTATTGCCATTCTCAGAGCCAGTAAACATCATAGCCTCTCCATCTATGCAAGGGTCTATTTTTCCCAGGAATCCATAACAAAACTGGGGAAATTGAAAAGTGGCTCCCAATTTGGTCCGTACTCAATCAAATGGTGTCCCTTTCTTCCAGGCTGCCTCAAGAGCACTTCATTGAGTGTATTATTGTTAAAATGTCTCTGCAGGTGGTCTTTGCAGTACCCTCTCCAGGCCCCTCTTCTCTCAGAAGCACCATTTGATTTCGAAAAAGAAGGAGGGGGGGCTAGGAAGGAGAAACCGCACTACTCATAATGCTTTCCCCGGCCGAGCTAAGCCAATAACGTGTTTATCTGAACCACCACCTCTCCAAAAGTTACCCCCTCCCCAGCACAGCAGCCTGGGAGCTGCCAGACCCCCACAAAAGCCAGGCTTCAATCATGACCCGTTGGGTACAGTGACCCAGAAACTTCCCCCTTCCTCAGGTGCCATTTACACATGGTCTAGCAGACAGGACTGAAAGCCGAAGAGCGAGTATGATGGGGACAGAGCAACGGAGGGACAAGAGAAAAAGGCGGGGGGGGACTGCACTGCTATCTTGTGGCCCAGCTGAGCCTGCAGGGTGTCTCGCACACACTCACACACATAGGATTAGAACATGCTAGAGGCCACCGACACCATTTCCACAGCTGGCCTTGTCTTGTCGATGCCCCAGTCTAGGGTCAGCATGAGAAACCGATGTGTCTGTATAACTGTGAGTGGAGAGAGAGGAGTGGGGTTCAGCTCGGATTGCCATGAGACGCATCAGCTGAGGCTTAGCTCTGCTGATTATAGAGCCTTCAGTTCCTGCTTGGTATCTCAGTCATTGCTACTGTTAGCGTTAGCTAATTTAGATGATGGATGAGTCCCAAATAAATCAATCTGTTGTTTGGTTTGGCCGTCTTTAGTTAGACTAATGTAGTTAACAAGTAATGGAAGCTTATGGAACCAGGTTAGCACTGTACGTACAGGCACAACCAGCTGAGCACTTGCCTTATTGGCAAGAGATTGTGAGTTTAATCTCTCGGGATGCCACAGCCGTCTTTGCTGGGGAGTCCTAGAGACCTAGAGAATTTCTCGCTTTCTGGAGGGGCAGGATGGACCACTCATTACAAACCAACACAGGTGTCTGTTAGGGCTGAACAACTTAAGGAGAACATGTAATTGCACCTAATTACGTCTGATTTTCTGACCAATATTGCAATATATTGCATTTAATTTTGACCAGAACATCCATTTTTTTGGCCTGATGCTTGAATGCGTAGTGCGTCAGACTCCCAGTTAGGTGTGTTGGTTGTGATGTCGCGTAAAGAAGATTGTTGGGTGCTTGGTTGCTTCTGACTGGTCTTATTGATCTACAGGCATTCATCTAATCAGGTTAAAGTACCTATTTTAATATTTGCTGAGATAACACAGGCTGATAAAGTGTTCCACAATAAATACTGCAAGAATTGTAATTTGAGAATGGCACCTCTTCATATTGTGATTTTGATATAAAGCGATTCATCTTTCAGAGCTATAGCTGGCATATCAGCACTGGCTGTTAGCATTCTCCTCCAAGCGTGTTGAGCTGTCCAATGATGTTGTAGGTAGAACTGGACTAAATTAGGGAGGAAAACGGGTAAAATGCAATAACACTGACTTTAAAGTCCAGTTTTTTACGTACTATGCCAGACTGTTATCTACCAAAACAGTCAACAATCAAAAGTACAGACTTCAAGGTGACATAGAGTTTGAGATGATGGTCATGTATGATTTAAAGGGGATCACACAACAGCTTTACATCACTCAAAAGTCATTTGAAGTGGTTTTATGTTATGCATTTTACTTTACTTTAGAGAAACCTCCTGACTCAGATTTATTTATTGGCATGGTAACTGGAATCTGCAGTGACTACAACACAAACATATCCATGAATAGAATAAAAAATGTCTTATTCAAATATTGTAGCCCAAAAACATACCTTACAACCACAACAATGTCCATGTAACATAATCAGAAACGTTTCATGTTATAATCCTCGGTAAGCTCCTCCTTTTCGAGGCATTTAACACAAACATCTGGTTCTGTCACCACTACTTTGAACAGTTCTCAGCCAGATGCATTTTTACATCAAACCACCGAATTACTTTGGTTACTCTGGCTGACTATTTAATTATACATGCAGTTTACATGATTCTAACCCAGTGGCTATAAGCTTCCATTACACGTGAGCTACACTGGCTTCATGGATCCTTGGCAAAGCTAAAGGAGCAAATGTCAGCCATCAAACACACTGAGAGACTGCATCCGTAAGAACAGCACAACCAAGTAACACACTGCAGTCTCCATTACATGAATGGGTTAAGCAGCACCGAGCAAATATTTTACCTCACCAGAGCTGATTAAGCCATCAAATAATGTGCAGCACAAGCTAAAACACACGGTTCGCAAAGGGCTGCTATAGTTAGCATTCACTGGCTGTGCGCAAGACGTGGGACTGCAGAACATCGAGGGGAATACAAATGCAGCAGCGCTAACTGGGAACCAACTGCATTATTCTCGTATCAGTAACATCAAACAGCAAAGCATATCGACTGAGCCAATACTCACGGCGCTCTCGATGCTGCGGGCTGTCTCACCGAACAGCTCGGACTTGGGGTCGTCCATCTCTGGGGTGTAGAAGACCTCCTGACCCTCCACCTGGTCCAGGTGGAGAAGGCCATTAAAACGCATGGTGGCTATAGGTGGGGGGGAGGAGAAACCAGAAAGACCATTTACACGCAAGGACATAAACAGATTCACATAGTGACACCCTGTCAGAGGAAATACACAGTGGTGGTGGGTGCAGTGCCAGTCTGCAGGTTAGTAATGGTTCTGTCGTGGGGTTAGTGCAGGGAGAGTGTGTTGGGTCCACTGATTGGTGGTGGGAGGGGGGCTCAAGTGAGGGGTTTCCCGTAGTGTGAGTGGAGGAACAAGGGGGGTGGACAACATGGACAGCAGTGATTGTGCAGGGAGTGGTGGAGAAGATGGGCCAGAGTTTACCAGACCGAGTCTCTTCCCAATACTTGGCCGAAGCAAAGAAGACTGAGTAGAAAAACATTCGTTAGACACATACAGAGACACACGCGCGGCTGAGACGCACACATGCACATCACAGATATTAGCTCCGATTAAACAGGCGCTTTGCAACGCCCCAGCTCTTTTGTCCAAAACCCTTTTTTATGGGGGTCAAAGCTGAGGTTATTGCAACTATCTGTCACCACAGTGCTGCCAGTAATAAGTGTGAAGAGAGAGGCAGGGAGGGAGGGAAGGGAGGGGGGCCTGGCCATCGTGATCTGCAGAGGGAAATAAATAATGAATAAAAAACGAGCGGCACATCTGAAGGGAAAGGGGAGAAAACGGGGCCAATGTTGGGTTTCTGTGTAGTGCGTAATCAGCTGAACAAATTGCCCGAATCAATCATGCCGGCCGGGCTCCAGCCTGGCTGGGACTGGGAAGAGCACTTGTATGATTATCGTGAAAGATAGCTGTAATTGTCTCCTAATCCCAGGAACGGATGAGTGACAGAAGCTGGTTAAAATTGCATGATAAGGGCTTTTTCCCCCACCGCCCAGACACACATCACCTCCTATCTGATCCGCCTTTTTTTTAAAGGAGCAAATGGGTATTGCAAATGAATTGATCAGATTGTGAATCGGAGACGTTTGAGGTTAGGAATTTTCCCACAGTGCGTGCTGACAGCCAACACTGAGAGATGGCGCGAAATTAGGCTCGGGGCTTGAATTAAAATGCTCGATTCCCCGCCACATGCGACTCCAGTTCATCATTCACAATTTCCCGCATATGCACAGTGAAGCTGACGGCGCCTTTTTATTACAAGCGCAATGCGTGTGGCTTGTGGAATAAGGACAGTGAATTTCATTCCAGGCGCAGTTAAATATAACTCACGCAGGCCTTTGTGATACCTAACTGAATAACTTTCGGCAGCGCCAGCAGATCTGGACTTCACTATTTAAGCATTACCACATCAATTAGAGCCCCTGATTTGTACCTGTGCTCAACGTCGCATGCATCCGCATTCATGTAATAGCAGTGCTCTGACAGGACTAGCATTGTTAGCATGGCTATCAAGCAGCATGGGGCTAAGTGTTTGTTACTCCCACTCGCTCCTTTCCCCTGAAACCCTGAGGAGTGGCGAGTTATCTTGAGGCGAGGGCTTCAGAGATGTAGGCAGAGTAAATGCTGTCAGCTAAACCTGAGCAAACTGGACATTACGCTCTTCGCATGCGGCTCTGGTGGCATAACGTCGATACGCGGCAGGCGGCTAAAAGACCCCGCTGTTGATGGATATAAGGCGAGGTGCTAACACTTGACCTGCTGTTGCCATTCTTAGAATACAGATTATTCAGCTGATCCTTTCTGCCTACTGAATATTGATTGCTCCCTGTTGGGTAGCCTTTCTGTCCATTGTTAAAACAGACAGGGCTGATTGCATGATGTGAAGGATAATGGTTGTAGATGCACGGCTACGTGTGCTTGTGTGCTGACGTGTGTTTTTGCTGTTGTGCACACACGATCAATAGCCTGTCAAAGCCTATTCTGTTGAAACAGCTTTTTTTCTATTTGGCACGGCCGCTGACACTGGACCTGCTCCTGGCCTTCAGCACTTCAGAGGAGCTCCTGCCATGATGTATCAGCATCCACATGGCAAGCCTGGCCTAATTTGTGCTCGCTGGCTGGCTGTGGTTACTCTGGCCACGACCCATCTCCCTCTTGTCCACCTCCACTTCTCCACACAGAGAGACAGCCTAGCTGTCTGCTTGCTAACACACCTCTGCTAACACAGACAGGAGGAGTGCAGACAGAGGAACAGAGAGGAGAGGGGAGTGGGGTCGGGGGTTAAAGGTACTTACAGGGGCAGTTGGTGCCATCGGAGCTCATGGCGATGGTCTTGCCATCAGGACAACAGCCGAAAGGTGTGTTGTCGCATGAGGAGCGCACCTCCGTGGGGACAGTAGTGGCTACTTCTGTGGGACCTGCAGGAAGACGTGACATAGTTGTCTATTTTTAGTAGATTTCCAAACATTCCTAGAACCTTAGTGGTGTATGTGCCTCAAAATGCCCTTTTCAATGATTTTTGGATTGTGGATTATTGTTACAAGTCTGTATGTTTTATCAAAAGTGCCAAACTGTCAACCAAACTCTGTTTAATAAGCTCATATCAGTGGACAATCACAACTATTAGAGCCAGGACTTCAACACGTCCATAAAGCCCTTGCCTGCAGCTTCCGCTGCTGTTTTCAATGTTTTCTAAAAACTGAATGAAACTTTATTAAGCTACAGTTCAAATTCAAGTCAATGTCAAAAGTTTAGCCATGGCTACTAATAGAAGATTCTCCTTATTTCTAACTTAATGTGTTACTCTATAACTATAGAGTTATAGGTGGAATTATACAGTCCACCTTAAAAACTCCAGAATGGAACTTTACTGAAGGACAAAACAACGCACTTAACTTGAAGTGTTATAGTGTTATAACACCCTATATGTCTATTTCACACTATATCTCTATACAGTTCTGGATCAATTCTATTGGTCAGTCCATCATGACTGGGGCTAGAGCTTTAAAACTGGGCCAAAAACAAATATATAGGTGACGATATGGCGAAATATTATATTGTAATACCTACACATTATATAAGTGGTATATCATGATATTTAGTTTTCATCAGTTGGAAATGCTAACTGTTAGGTCTATAGAGAGTCTTTAAGTTAACCAAAATCAATCAATTAGTTGTGTGTTTAAACTTTTGACTGGTATTGTTTCTAGGATGTTTTTTTGACTGGTCTCAGATACTAGAAATCAATACATTATCAATCGATTCCTCTGTAAGGCCTTCTAGTCTGCTCCCGATACATAATCAATAAGCAGTTCTAAGAGCTTTACTACAATACCTGCGTGCTGATTAATTTCAAATGAGCTGAAATGATGGACATTACAGAGGTATGTAAATGCCTAGAACGCCTGAAGGTTCCTCAATGGTGCATATAATCCTGCAGTAAGAATACAGAATCACATTGAGTAGAATTTGATGCTTATGTTAATTAATTATGCAATTATATTTAAATATTATGGCAAAGTGAATGTATTAACTCTTGACTAGTCTTTCTCACTTTTCACATATACATGTAAAATACATATTTTATCAGTTTTGTGTACATTTGTCGTACATGTATCAGTTTTCAATGAAATTTGAAAGTATCTGTTGTCTGTGATAAATTTCATAATGAACTGACCAAAACAAATAACCCAAAATGACCTGGAAGGTAACTTTTTTGTTCCGACAGCAGCAGTGAATTTCACATATCGGCAACACTGCATTCAGTATTGCCTAATTAACATGAAGTAATACATTAACCATGCTTAAAAAATGTTTAGTAAACCTGTAACAACTGTATTTGACATGTTAAATAATCCATTACTTTATGATAGTTAGTCAACTAGTTATCTAGGTATATTCGGACATATCCCACATATTTGGATAAGTGAAAGCAATACACTAGAAGGGCAGCCCAAAGAGACAATAGGGCAAGCTGCCCTGGAGGGCTGGGAGTGGGCGCTGGAAGTCTGCCTGCCCTGCATATAAGAAATATCATTAGCTAATTATCAAGTCCTTTATGAGACAAGTGTGCCAGAGCAGAGAAAACACAAAACTGTGCAGCGCAGGTGAGCCTCCAGGACTGGAGTCAGGAACCCCTGGTGTAGAGTCCTGGCCAAGCTGTCAAATAACCTAGATGTTACAGTATGATTAGACCCTGCGACGAGACGAAACTACAGCTGGGGGATCTGCGGAGATGTTTTCGTTTAGTTGATGTTGTTCAGTTGTGCTATGTATCATTCCGTTTTACAGGGTTTATGATCACAGCATAATTTCGAAACCGCCTGGAGAAGGATGAGGACTAGGAATAACGGTCTCGGTCATTGATTAGCAGTCGAACTCTGTGCACGGCTGTGGAAATTGTTTTCTGATTCGTCTTTCTTCTTCGACCTGTAAATGTGGCTGACAACAACTCGTCTCAGGTTTGGGTAGCTACAGCTGCGGGTCCACGCCTACAGACAGCGGCGAAGATTACCACTGATGGCTGGAGAAAAAAAAACAACTCCCGCTCGCCCAAACAAGTCATAAAACCGTCAGCGGGGAGATGTTCAAGGACTCTGTGAGCATGAGTGAGGTGGCGAGAGTGAGAGAGAGCGAGAGAGAGAGAGAGAGAGAGAGAGAGAGAGAGAGAGAGAGAGAGAGAGAGAGAGAGAGGCTGGACGAGTGAGAGCGGTGGAAAATGACATTATGCGTGGAGCGCAGAGAACATCCCTGGGTTTCTTTTTTCACCACCGTTTGTTTCAGCAACAGATTTATGAGTCCCTGCCCTGGTCCAGTGGGGGGCACAGAATGGACCCCCTACACAGCTTGCTTCAGCCTCCTGGGGCTACTGAACCTTGGGGAGGTAGGAGTCTGTCAAGCAGCCCCCCCAGAGACACCTCCCTTCAGCTTGGTAGACAGTCCTCTGGTCCAGCAGTGACAAGACAATAAATCTGGGGAGGAAGACACTCGGGCCTTGCCATTCTCTCTTCCATCAATTCAGGCAGCCCAAGCATACTATAGCCGACGTGAGGTCAGGAGAGCTACGGAGAGCTTTAAAAAAAGCTGATTGAAAACGGTTTGTGGGCTCAGAGGAGACAAAAACAACAAAAGTACCGCGGGCCTCATTGGACCGAGCAGACGTGCAGGGGCTCCAGACACAGGCTGTAATTTTTTACACAGTATTCTGCATTCAGATGTGCAGCCGCTGCTTCCGTATGCTGCTCTCACTCAACATGTACCATGCAAACGTCTAGCGGTCACACAGAGAGCAGGAACAGATGCCACCGGCTGCATCTTAATCATACCTTAGCAGGCAGTGGGTTCTAAGATCAGGTCAGTACTAAAAATAATAGTTGTCATTGAAGTTTTAAGATTTAAACGGGTTCAAAACAGAAAAGCGGTTTAAGGTGAGGTGTCAAAAATGAATAGTCATTGTAAAAAGTACTAAGATATTGCTAAATTCACAGCAGACTGACCATTAAAAAGCTGTAATTTAAATTAAAGGAGCAATATGCAATATTTATACATTGAGATTGACAGAATTAATTGAAATGATCAACAGAATGAGAAATAAGTGTTTTAATGCCATGGCAAAGATGTCTATGTATTGTGTTGCAATGATATCCACTGAAGTTAGCATGCTAATCGGTTAGCCTGGCCCGTTTTGTCTGTGATACAACTTTGCAAGCCAACAGGCAATAGTAAGGAAATAGCAACTGCTGCATTGATAGCATATTCTAACCTCTTGTTAATCATGTTGAAACTTCTGCTTCCTGTTAGGTCATTTAAAGACAGAACTAGAATACAATCTGAATTTAGTTTAAAGCTGAACTTACATTTCTCCAAGATTTGTTAAAACTGAAAGAGGAGGAGAAGAAACTCCTCCTGTTCCTGCTGCCCCCTATTGTTTGGAGTATGAATTTGATAGGTTGCGTTATCTATTATTTGCTCCATTAAAGTGTCTTTAATTTCATTCATTCCTTTTTTAAAAATCATAATTAAATAGTTAAGATGTAAGCAACGTCACGATTCTCAATCGTTCAAGTGGTGGTGGTGATAGAAACCAAGCGCTGTAAGCGTTTAACACCTCTAAAAACTCCCGCCCATAAATTTATAGCACAAAATGCTTTTAAATACGCTGCCTGATGTCTGAGACATTATTTTACATCTCGTTTTCGGCCTAAAACCTAGTTTTAAAATCATGGAGATGCATGCAAGGTACATAAGGCAACACAACCCCCAAGCAAAACTCTGAAACTGGGCAGCAGCTATTTCAGATTTACACTAATTCAGCATTACATATAAACACTCTACATACTACAGGTTAGCTGAATGTTTTGGATCATAAAAAAAAACAAAACACACATTTGTTTGCATTGTAGATATAATAAACCCTGGGTTCTGTCACCACAGCTGTAAAGAAACCATAAAGAGAAACCATTTCACATTACACCACTTTGAATGACTTCGTTTACTTATAGCCATGATGATATGTAAAGCGTAATTACTGTTACCCTCCTAGACGAGGCCATTTAAAGAACCACAGCTGTCATTTAATGATTCCAACCCAGCTTGAACTGTAATTTGAGATGAGATGTAAAAAAAAAACAGTCATTTTAAAAGAGTACACTCCATCAGGCTTACAGCAGATTGGCAGTAACCCTTCTAGGCAGGACTGATTATTCTTCTGCAGTGCATCCCTGACATGACAGCAACACCCCCCGCCCCCTTACCAAAGCGCAGTGTTATGGGAAATGTAGTGAGAGGGCTGCATTACCGACTGGCTCTTCTCCGCTCGCCTCCATTCCGCTACCTTCCATGTCGTCGTCCCCACTGGGCTCCCCACTGCCCGAGTCCTCGAAGCCAGGGCTGGCGGTAGGGGGTGTGGTCTGGGGTGGATAGTGTGGTGTGGTGAGGCTGTGGATGAAAGACGTGGGGATAGTCTTGACCCCGGATTCCACCATGTTGTTATCTTCATACTCGTCCTCGTAGTCGGATGGGGTGGTGGTGAGGCCATGGCGTGGCGTGGTGACCCTGAGAGGTGCTGTGGGAGGGGTGGCGCGTGGAGTGATCGGAAGGGTGGTGGGCTTGACCACGGGCTCTGAGATGGATTCTGGGAGGGAAAGCAGGAATGGATTGATGGGTAAGCAAAGATGGAAATGTTTCTGCAAGCCCCACTCGTTCTCCTGGGTTTCTACACTCTTTCATTTGTTTGTTTAATTCTACCTTTTTTTTTTTTTTTACAGTAGATATGGTTGAGTGTTCTGCATAGCTCTCTGTGGGGCGCGCAAATCCACTCTGAATGCCTCGCAGATTACTATCGAAATCAGCTAGACGCAAACGCTAGGAACAAACCCATTCCTGCCTGCGCCATGTTTCAATCAGGTCATTTAGGCTCCATTAAATCCTAACACCCTGAACACCCCAGCAGCCTGTCTTTCGAACAGAGCCAGGAAACAAAAACCTGGCTTCATTCAGACATTCAGTCAAATACGCTAGGCGTTGACAGGGAGGTCTCCTCGTCAAAAGACTGGGCTACTGGGGTCTAAGGTGGTTGTTGGCACACCGGATATAATATGCACACTGTCTAATTACTGGTATTGATGCCCCAGGCCAAAATAATAAGCCATACTGATATATGCCCAGTGTATCCCCTGTTATTAAATAGGCCACACTCATGTGCTGTCTGGTTTGGAAAAGAAACAGGCATTCGGATATGACTGGCAGGTTAACATTCGCTTCCTAGCTTGGTACATGCTTATAAACTGGTCAAAATATTCTCAATCCAGTTTCAAATCCACTCAGATCTCAAGTCTAGCACACATCTGATCAGTGATGATGCTATGGGACAGCAGTGTGTGGCAGAGGCTAGTTGGCTTGTGCTCGACTGTTCCAGCATTCAGACCCAGCGGGCTATAATCACAGGATCTCTAGGACCTTAAAGAAACCACGTTTTCAAACTTCAAATTGAAAGACCTATTGAAAGATAGTTTGACCCCTGAATAGATGATAATAAAAGAAGTGAGACGCATATGGGGGGCCTTTTTTTTGTGAACAGACTAGCAAGAACTGCTCCTGATGGATGTTGCAGGCGCCAGCAAGCGAGTTCCTATATTGAAGCTTTAATAATCAAGAGCAGACCTGTGCAGGCTTTAATATAGACCTGACAGTTCAAACACTATTCTTATACAGTGCCAGTCAGAAGCTTAGACACGTCCAAATAAAAAGATGTTGCTCGTGATCTTAAAGACTCTACAGGATTACACCTAACAGTTCCAGCTGATGAGACGCCAATACACATAACAGAACATACTTTTGATGTACAGGGGTTGGACAATGAATCTGAAACACCTGGTTTTAGACCACAATCATTTATTAGTATGGTGTAGGGCCTCCTTTTGCGGCCAATACAGCGTCAGTTCGTCTTGGGAATGACATATACTGCGTCCTGCACAGTGGTCAGAGGGATTTTAAGCCATTCTTCTTGCAGGATAGTGGCCAGGTCACTACGTGATGCTGGTGGAGGTTCGTCCTTCTTGGTGGTATGCTGACATTACCCTGGATACCGTGGCTCTTGATACATCACAAAGACTTGCTGTCTTGGTCACAGATGCGCCAGCAAGACGTGCACCAACAGTTTGTCCTCTTTTGAACTCTGGTATGTCACCCATAATGTTGTGTGCAGTATTTTGAGCAGAACTGGGCTCTTACCTGCTAACTGAACCTTCACACTCTGCTCTTACTGGTGCAATGTGCAATTAATGAAGATTGGCCACCAGGCTGGTCGAATTTAGCCATGAGACCTCCCACACTAAAATGACAGGTGTTTCAGTTTCATTGTCCAACCCCTGTATCTCTGTATTATATCTCTGCCATATCACCACCTCTAATATTTATTTTGTTGCACTTTTTTGGCACACTTTAAAAGCTCCAGTTCCCCTTTCAGTTTAGTGAACATTAATGATGGACAGAACAATAGAACTGGACCTAACACAATGTTGTTATATAAACCTCCACTGCACGTTAAGACTGTCTTACCCTAACTTCCATTTTGGAGGTATTTTAAGGTGGACTACATAATTCCATGAGTGCTATGTTGTAGTGTGCTGCCTTCACCTTCATTCTTAAGTAAAGCAGTAAGCTAAATATAAGGAAACCTTCTATGAGCAGCCGTGTCTAAACTTTTTACCAGTACTGTAAGTCTTATTTGACAAGCAAATTCTTTTTGGTCCGGTATGAGCTGTAAGGCATACATCATACATGAATTCTTCTCTGAGAAATGACAAACTCCTAATCAGTCACAATGGGACCTATTAGAGAAACATACAGAGAACAAAGAGGTGTATAGTGTACGCACTGTATTGCATTTATAACGTCTTTGATGACACTTGTGTGCACAACAATGCTGGCGGTTACGTCCACCACCCAGGCTGAAGGATAGGGTGTAGGCCAGCAGTTCCTGACCTGCTCCTCAGAATGGTTCACAGTGTGTTGTGAGCCGGATTCAACCAATAATGTGGGACCCTGAGGACCAGGCAGGTCTAGGTCTGGGTCTATGACTGGTTTAGGGGAAACACTGCACCCCTAAAAGAATCACTAGTAAGGGCCCTAATTAAATTCACTCATCGCCACAAGAATAGCTGCACCTAGAAGGAGGTGTGGGATTGCAGTGCTATTGGGAGGGAAGATAAAGGTTACCAGGAACAATACATGATGATAAGTTAAGACTGATATGGGCAATATTTACTGAGCTACACTCAGTATGGTGATAATCCATCCCATGCAGCTTTAATATTCTCTCACACAGTTCCTGCAGATTTTGCAGTAGGGGTGGAGATGAAGTGGCATTCTGGATATGTGACATGTGACAACAAATCTTGGAGCTGACCATGGTGCCTCCACACACAGATCCATTGGTCGTCTCCACAGAGTCACAAGCGGGACTGGCCACTGAAGATGACCCGCTGCCATTTTGAGTCACTCCATCACAGTCTGACATGACCACTGCAGTCTTTGGTGACGGTTGTCAGCCAATGGGGCTGGCCCTAACAGGATGACTCGTAGAGTTGATCTTTACTGGCTGAACGTCCACAATTGTGGGTGTTGGGTCAGTCAGGTACAGCGAGCGATAAGGCCAGTCACATGCACGGCACGTTGATTCCTTCAGCTATCTGTGTGACTATTCTTTTGATGATGAGTGTGATTTTTAAACTGCAAGTGGCTTGTTACTGGTCTTCTGTCAATCAACTCAAGCCAGAGTTTCAGCAACAGTTTAATCAAAACAGCCAAGTTATAGACCCAGTCAGGATCAGGGTAATTGCACAGCATTCGCCCATGCTTCGCATGAGTCCTGCAAGTGTATAATAAAAATTACATATCAAAGGAAGGCTTTGATGCTTTCCCCTACAAAATCTGCAAGGACAAAAGTCTTTACCATGCGAGCTAGTATAATGAAGGGCTTGTTCACTGCTGGGTTATACTTCACTGCCGAGTGCCTCTGAACCGCGTGGTGTGCTAAGATGTGTGTGTATATACATTTGTGTGTATGAGCGTGCATGCGCTTGTGAGAGCGAGTGTGTGTGTCTGTAGATATGAATTATATATACTCAAAAGTTGCCCTCCTGTAGGCTTGCTTTAATCACAGACAGCCGGAGCGCCTAGCGATAAATGATTGATATAAATAGGGCAGAAATGCAGGGTTTAGCTCTGGCTTCAAAGACAGCACATACTCTCCGCTCACAGAGCGCCCGCATCCGTCAACACAGCCGCTGCTGCCGCCGCAGCCGCCGCAGCCTTGTCAACACAGCCGCAGAGCCATGGAAGGAGAGAGAGAGAGAGAGTAGGAGCCGGGATGTTAGCATTAAACCACACAAGGCCCTTCTGCAAAGCACAAATACTCTCTGATCCGAGCGATAAATAGGACAATAAGTGCGCCGCTGGGGGAATCAAGCCACGCTGACAGGCTAGGCTAGGCTGCTAAGTGGACCATGGGAACAGTACAGCCATGCAAGCGTGACAATGGGAGTGGGCCTGGATTCGGCCTCGGAGAGTCCCTTTGCAGGGCGGCATAACCGAACTTTACTCAGATCTGTGATACCGGTAAGCGCTGAAGCATATGCTAATCACATGCTAACGTGTGAGCAGTAATTAGCTGGAGAGGTGTGAAACTCCACTGGCTTACAGGAAAAGTCGGTTTATCCGACAGGCTGTCTGAGAGGAGCAGAGAGGAGCTGAGAGTGGAGGAGATATGGCAGCTCAGCGCAGAAGTGCAAAGATGCTATCTGCGTGTGTTGTGGCACATGTTGCTTTTCTCCTCGGCTACACCTGTCATTCAGGATTCAGGCCTGCCGTTAGCTCCCAGCAAGAGGGAATCTGGGTTGCGGGCCTGCTATCAGTGCCTGAGCTCTGAGGCCTGTCACACATAGACACACACACACACACACACACACACACACAGGAGCCCATACCGCACACCAGCTGAAGGGAAAACAGCAACTGGCAGCACAAGCAGTTCAGTGGAAGCATAGCCTAATCAGGTTTAACGCTCCATTTGATTTTCCGGGACTCAAAGACGCAATATTAGAAGAAAGGGAGTGGTGAAAAAATCATTGTCATCTTCTGCTGCCTCGGCTGTGTAGTTATCTCTGAAAGGCAGTTATTAAGATGGCTTTTTGTCTTTTTCATATGCTAGAAGGGAGCGCAGAGGGACAGAGAGAGAGAGAGAGAGAGAGAGAGAGAGAGAGAGAGAGAGAGAGAGAGAGAGAGAGAGAGAGAGAGAGACAGAATAGACAGTGAAAGAAAGAGAGGAAAAGGGAAAGAGATAGAGCGACAGTGAAAGTAAGAGACAGAAGAAAGGGAGTGAGGGACAACAGAGTGACAGGAAGAGAAAAGAGAAAAAAGAGAAAGACAGATGAAAAGAGAGAGGGAGAAAAAAATAAAGGGAAAATAGTAAGTGAAAGAAAGAGAGAAAAGGATAAAGGAAAGAAAGATAAATGGAAGACAAAGAGAGAGAGGAGGGAAATAAAGAGAAGACATAAAAAGGAGGGAGAGATAGACAAAAAGACAGCAAAAGTCAGATCAGTGAAGAAGAAGAGAATAGAGGGAGAGAGAGGGACAACAGAGAGCGACAAAAAGAAGAGATGAGCAAAAGTGAGAGACAGAAGAGATGTAAAAAGAGAGAGGAAAAGATCATGCATGAAAGAGAGATAAGGAAAAGGGAGAGAGAGATAAAAAGGGATGGAGAAAGAAAGACAGAAAAAGGAAACAGTGGAAGAGGGGAGAGATCAGAAAGGGAAGAAAGAAAAAAAGAGAAAAGAAAGATGAAGCAGGAAGGGGAAAAGACCGAAAGAGAAGAATGAGGAAAAGCAGAGAGGGGGAAGACAGCATGACAAAGTGAGAAGAGGAAAAGGAAGAAAGAAAGAGAGAAAATTAAAAGAGAGAAAGAAATAGAAGAGAGGGAGAAGGTGGAGAATGAGAAGGTGGAGAATGAGAGGACAGAGATGGTGGGAGAAAGAGAAAAGGGCCGAGAGAGATGTTGGAAAAAGGAGTGTGAGAGGAGCAGAAGGATGGGAGAGGGAGAATAAGAAAGTAGGAGAGGGCCAGCACCAGAACACCAAGGCTAGCATTGAGGCCGAGAGATGCTCGTGCCATATGCTCACGCTAGGACTGCCAGTTCACCACAAGCATACAGGTGACGACACCATATGCGAGCGGAGGGAGCTGCCAAGCCGTGGTCACTTCCTGTGCCAAAAGTTGCCTGAGCATTCAGCTGAGCCGGTCAGGCACCTGAAAGCTCTCCCTCACGTTTTGTTAGCTGGTGTGCCTCTCATGGAGCTGACTGCTCTGTTCTAGCAGCACACAGATTGGGCAGGCTCCTCATGTCTCTGCACGCTGAGTGCGGGGGAAGCTCGTAGGCAGGCTTTTTTAACAGCACTGATGTCATTTGTTCAGCATAGGAGCGTTCGGCGGGTGGCGGAAGACTGAGGCAAAGAGAGAGGGGATAAAAGAGAGAAACAGAGAGGGAGCAAAAGAGGGAGACTTTCCGCTAATTCCCAAGCACTCACACGTGAAATGAGCTTGTGATCTAGCCACCCAAACCCTCCAACCTCAGGGCTGTGGAGCAGCCAGCGGCCTGCATGCCGCCGCAGAAGAAATTAATAACAGTCGCTGCTGTCACTGGCTCCCCCTCAGGCTGGGAGAGAGAGAGAGAGAGAGGCTGCAGCCCCAAGACGGCGCTCTCTCTTCTCCCACAGCTGAAGCTTACTCGTGAAGAGGTGCGGGATTACATGCCAGACACGCAGCTATCGCGAGGCAACAGCCCCGGAGAGTAAGGATCTCTATTTAATTTCAATAACAACCTAGAGGATAGGGGCAGCAATCGCAACATGATCTCTGAACATCAATTTGCTGTGCACTGTATCTCTCACACTGCAGTGGCCCTGTGGCGCTGTGGATCTACACAACATGCCGTAGCAACAGAGCGAACTGGGGAATAGGGGTTAGCCTGCTGCCTGAGTGCTGTTTGACAAACTTTGAATCAATTGGTAGCGGTGCAAACGTCTGGCGGGCGATGCATGGTTAGATCCAGATGGGGTTTTCCTGCCGTGGTTCTGCCTGCACTCTGCACCAGCTCCAATACTTGGGAACCGCTCAGATGTGCCATTCACCCTCAGCAGAATGCTAGCCTCACCTGCTCTGCCTTCCAGTTCCAGAAAAGAAAGGTACTCCTGCACGTGCCCTCGGGAGAATCCCTGTTGCCATCTTGAAGGGTGGCTCTGATTTTCAAAAGAGGGTGAGGAAAGCTTTTACCAGCAGCCTCTTGAACCCTGGGACTGACTCTAGGGTAGGAGTCTACATTTGTAGACTTCAGGCAGTGCCGTATCCCGGGATGCATTCAGATTTTCTGTCAGGCTGGCTTTATATGCTGAAACCTTCATGCAACTTTAGACGGTTACATGAAACTTCATTGCAACTGAGTTGCACAATGTAAGGCATCCTTTTAAACAACTGACCCTGAATCAATAAGACAGTAAGACAGTTTACTGGGCAGCTGCTATTCTAGTGGCCTAATCAAATATGCTGTGTTGGGTTTTGATTTCCTTCATGAGACTGGCAAGTTGCACATAATGAAGTTATAGGCAACCTACAATATGCAACTACTGTAGTAGCATAGACGTCACAATAAACTTCAGCAGAGACATGCGGCCTTAATTTACCACAACGGTTTTGATTATATGTCTGCTGCCCGGCCTACTCTAGCTATGCTACTCTAATTTGCTCTGTGCTCTAGTTAGGTCAGTGTGGCTTGGTTGCATCTGTCCCAAATCCATTTTGCGAAGGGAGGCGGGGGAGGTTGTGGGGGCTATTCCATCCCATTTGAAACAACATCCTTCAGCAAGTTTGTGCTGCACATCAGTGTGGCGGGGACCCAGAAGAATAAATAGATGTGGTGATTAAATGCTCTAGGGACTGGTTAATGAATCTTCAATTATCTCTCTTGTCATAATTTGTATTTATTATCCACATGCATGAATTGCTAATCTGCCTCTAGACACTGTACACTGGCCTTATGCCTTACTGAACACCTTGTACTCATCTCCAACCCTCTGCATATGTGTACACTCATCATCTAAGAAATAGTTGAACAAATAGTTGCACCCAAAAGGAATCAGCTGACAGGGATTAAACTTGGTGGGTCGGTTTCACGCTCGCCCACCATGTGGCATGCAAGGACAGGCCGTATTGCTGCACTTGACTGATTGTGGACTTTCAGGGAGTAGAGGTGCCCAAGAGTCATCCTGTTGGTGACCAGCACTATTGGAAGACAGCTGCACAACGCAGAACTACATGCACACAGACCGTTACGACGACTGCCCTCAACACCACCGTCACCATCAACATTGCCAAAGACTGTAATAGTGTTGTGCCAGAGTGTCATGGAGTGGCTTTTGTCTTGGTCAAGGCGACCAATGAATCCGTTTGAGGGGGCATCGTGGTCAGCACCATGACAAATGGTTTGTTGTCACATGTCCAGAAAGGCTGGTGTCACTCCACGTCCATGGATTATCACAGGACACTGTTAGGAGTCTGTACAACTCCATGTTACGTTAACATGTCGCCCCAAGCCATACTGAGAGACACTACTTCTGTATGTGTAGCTCAATTAATATTGCACATATCAGTCTAAATGCATCATCATTTATTGTTCCTGGTAATAGGTCCCTGAATAGCACTGTAATCCAACACGTATTATGGGTGCAGCTGTTTTTTTGATGATGAGTGTATTTAATACAATTTAATTGCAGATCTTTTTCTGCCGGTCTTTCACAGTCGTCTAACTTTAGCCAATGGCTTATCTCACAAACCTCTGTTTAATCTCACTTGGACTACTTTGGCCATAAGAGGTGTTTTTCCTGCCACTGTCAGTCTGGCCTCCTCACTGGAGTCTTTAGTGTCTAAAGCTGCTTTGGGACAGCAGTCAACTACAAATACAGCATTCTCCACCACTGTGGAACCACTTCACCATGTCTAGTCCTGGCAGTTTCCTTGCTCAAGCACACCTGATATAACTCATTAGTTAATAGCCAGTTTGTCTGAGCATGGTAATCAACAATCTGTGATGGACTCACTAGATATGGAGGACTCTGGACCTACAGCTCTGACCATCAGAGGCTTTGGCAACATACTGTGGTAGCGTCATTTCAGAACTATGGCTTTATGTAACACAACAGAACCAGTAGCCTCATATACATTGCATCTTTGTAGTATTTCATATTTCCCCTCCGGAGGTCCACTTATCATATTTGTTTGGGGGTTCATATGAAAAACAGTTAACAGTAATTAATTTTTAGGTGACCAGCTCCACTTTATGCAGTATCAGACAGGTTGTTTTTGCTACTGTGCCTTTGATACTGATTTACAATAAGCTTGATTTGCTGCCCTGCATTGCGTCCCATTGATAAGGTAGTCCATGGTCTATAATGGGGAAATGAATTGGTGCTGCTAAACTGCTGTAGGCTGCATCCACGGATAAAGCTGCAGCACATCACAAAATTAATAATTTCAGAATGGGCTGCGGCCTGCATGCACTCGGACGTAAAAGGAATGCCTTTGGGCCTTAATGTTTACGTACCCAAGGAAAATCAGCTTTCCATGACAAGGTCCCTTTAAATCTAACTGATGTGTAGACATGGCAGGGAGGGAGCAGGGGAGCTTGTGCACGAGACGGGCTGGGCATGCTACAGAAGCCAGCAGCTGGCATCACCCTTCATGCCTGCCGCCCGCTTCAGTGCTCGTCTCGGAGCACGTCCCCGTAGAGGGCTCCTCTGACGCAGGCTGGCATTCTGCTCCTTACACACTGCCAGCATGAAAAGCCCCGACCTTGGCCCTCTCCCAGAATCCCCCTCTATTCACGTTCAGAAAGTGAGAGGAAGAGAGAGAGAGCGAGAGAGTGTTCAAACCATCCTCACTCCACCAGCTCAGCTCTTCTCTTCCAGGCCCAGTGTGAAGCTGAAAGTAGCAGCAGCAGGTTTCCAGGCTCTTCCCCACAGACAGTGCTCCTAAACCTCCCTCCAGTCCTGGGGTGGGGGGGGGGGGGGCTGTAGACCAAACAGTCCAAATGTCGCCCCCTTCCAGGGGATTCAAAGACTCCAGTTTGGAGCCAAGCAGCAGCCTCTCTATCTACAGGGTAGCATCTGGTAGGCAGTTTCCTGATCCCCTGAACCCCCACATGCACACACACACACCTACACAGAGACAAAGACACTGCTGATCCTTTATTTCCCGTCAGTGCTGCCATGCAACCCCGCCCCCCAGCAGTGAGCCAGAGCAGGAAGATCTGATAGGTTAATCCAGCCTCCCTTATTCTGTGAGCGAAACTGACACATGTGAGTGCTGACAGTGATCTGTCTGTGTCATTCATCATAACTCCGGAAAGACTGATATTCCTGTCACTCTGAAAACTGGCCGGCAATGATGTATTTGTGTGGGTGGGTTGGTGGGTGGGTGTTAAACTGACTGTCAGAGCAAACTAGAGAGCAGTCTCACCTGTGCACTGGCCTAAGTGCTTCACAGTAATTTCCTTGCTCTGTCGACAGGCAATAGTCCTCAGCTGGCACCGGTCAGCGTAGGTCACACCATCAGAGCCACACACCTGCCCACACACAAAAAGAGTCACAATGCACTCGGAACCCACACCATGTCACCCGTCTGACTCAATATACCGCTGCTGTTGGAACAAACCCACTCCAAACTGATGACCTGAACAGTGCTTATGAGTAGCATAGCCCACCTTAGTCTTGTTCTGCTCATCACAGTCCGGCGAAGGACACTCGCAGTGAGCCTGTCCATTCACTTCCACACAGGAGGATCCGTAGTAACACTTCAGCTCAGTGCAGGACGTGGGAGAATGTGGACCTATGGCACAATGAATTCATTGGTTTCAGTGCTTGGCCCCCTACCTTGTCCAAGCTAATGCACCCAATTACTAAAACATGAGTGGCCGTTTGATTTCAGATCGATCCCCCATTCTGATCCCCCTCCGAAAAAGCCAGGCGTATCCATGTGTTTGTACCAAGCGCTTGAAGGAGCATCTGGCCCTTGGAGCCCCAGAGGCCTTTCGCCACTGAAGCCCACCCTTTGCTCTCACATCACAGTGGCAAGCTGCAGCAGGAGCGCCTCTTTATCTTTCATGTGAAGGCTTTCATCTGGCTGGAGCCACAGGAGTCCCCGAGTGCCCTGCCGCTCCGATGGGACTAACAGTATTGGCTTCATTAAGCACTTGACTTCCTCAATCCTGTCAATAGCTGACAGTAGGACTCTAATTACACACAGTGGAGCTGGCGTGGTGGGCTCCCATCAGGGTGCGCGTCTAATTTCCCCCAGCTCGTATTTGATTTCTAAAAGGATAGACACCTTGTTAAATAAGCGGTTCGATCTTGGTGTGTATAATTTGATACTAACATAGCGCTGTCAAGAAGTCAAATTAGTCCCTGCTCTTTTGCAAGCAACAGGAATATTGCATCTCTGTTTCTTGTTCGGTCCAAAAAGGAAAATAAAAGATTTTAATAAAAGCCAAGAAGGAACAAACATGAGGAGATCAAAGTGCACGGTACTGGACAGAATCCCTTAGTGTTGGGGCTCATTAAAATTCTGCAGAGAATGGGAAAGCCCACCGCTGTCAGGTACTGCTGAGATGGACAGCGGGGGATACTGAGTGTACGGTACATGCCCTGCAGGATTGCCAGGTCATCTCCGCTCTGCTGGTAGTGCATGCAGCTGCAGCTGGCGTGATGTGGGTGTATGTATGTGCACTTGTGTATGCGCCAAGTGGGCAAGATGGGATTGGGTTTGCGGGGCTTACCATTGTCGCAGCCATTGGCAGCCATCTTGCTGCCGTCGGGACAGACGTCACACTTCATGCCCTTCACTCCGGTCTTACAGGAGCACAACCCCGTCATCTGCTCACAGTCATCTCTCACAGAGCCTACTGAATCACAGTTACATGCTACAGAGAGAGGGAGAGAAAAAGAAAGAGAGAAAGAGAGAGAGAGTCTTTATTGTGCCAGAGTACATACCATTTAATAATGTGTTTAAAAGCTTCACTGGCACCGCTGGGTCTAATCCAGTCAGATCACCACCACGTCAGTGCTGAAAATCATCCACCACCCACATAATACCTGTGCTGGTCCTGGCCATTGAAGAACAAAGTGAAAGGTGTAGGAAAGGGTGCAGAACTACAAAGTGCACCTACATGGTAAGTGGTGCTGATAAAACAGATACATTTACATGACGCTCTTATCCAGAGTGACAAGGGCAATCATATTACAGGTAGGCCAGTGCAGTGTTAGGAGTTTTGCCCAAGGACTCTTATTGGTGTAGCACAGCGTAGTCACCCAGACCAGGATTCGAACCCCATTCTCCCACATGTGGTGGTGACTCACTGGTGGGTAGCGGTGTTATCTGCTGAGCTACACCAACCACGACAGAACAGAGAGGGCTACCAAGGGGGTGTTCCTAATACAATGTTTCATGAGTATTCATAGATGAAGAGAAATGGATAGAGAGAGAAAGACAGTGAGAAAAAAATACAAATAGAAAACCTAAGAGAGAAAGAGAGAGAGAGAAGTGATAAAGAGATAGGAAAAAAGATTGAGAAAAAATAGAGAGGGTAAAACAGGAGATGGAGAGAGAGAAAGATGTAGACGAAGACAGAGAGAAATAGGGAACATGCAATACAGAGAGAGAAAAAGAAACAGATAGAGTGAGAAGATAAGAGATGGAGAGAGGGGACATACAGATAAAGACAGAGAAAGAGAAGGTGAAAGAACGATAAAGCGATAAAGAGGGAAAGAAGGAGGCAGAGAGAGATGAGGAGATAAGAGCTAAAGAGAGAGGGAAACTGAAATAAATGAAGAGAGAGCGAGAGAACCAAACAAACTGAAACAACAAGAACAAGCTGAGCCGGTGTTATTAGATTGTATGAGCCTCTGAATTCGATTTCACCACACACACACACACACACACACATACACACACACACACACACACACACTCTCTCTCTGCTCTGTGACCTCCGGGTCGCATCACAGGTCGTTCCTCCACCTCTTTGGCTCCAGCCAGTGGGGGTTCATTGGAGGGTCAGGTAGTCCTGGAGTGAGAATGTGAACAGACACACACACACACACACACACACACACACACACACCTACATTCATGCGCACGCTAACTCCCTGAACCACCCCTGGGATAATACAAACCAGCTCACGCTGCTCAAATCAATGCTTGTTTTCCACCTCCTCCGCGCAGCAGTGATGCACTAATACTCACGGCAGCCTGTTCACTGATCTACAGGTCAAAGTATAGTACACACATAGACTCGCAGCCGGTCTCAATGGCTCAGAATGCTCCTGTCAACAAAAATTACCGTCAAGCCTGGAAAGATATGTGCAGGTTGTCTATTTGGGTTTGCACAGAAGCAGAGCCAAACTGGTCTTAGCAGAACGTTTAGCACTCGATAACAAAGCTCTCCGGGACGAGCAGGCTCATTCACTGAATACGAATCTAAAGCACTACAAAGGGAATGGAGAGAGACAGCGAGAGACAGAAAGCAGAGGTGCCTGGAAACAGAGGCCCAAAATAAACAAAAAAGGAATTACAGATCTGATGCTGTGAAGAAGAAAAAGAAGTAAATAAAAAATAAACAAAAGCACTACTTCTGAGGTGAAATGGACCGCATCTTAGAAACTGCTTGGCTTTCCTTGGCCTAACTGAGTCTGTATGTATGTGACTGGGCTCTCTCTGCTTATTCTGGAAAAAATAAGGCAGTCATCTCTCACGCACTCATCTTCTAAACCACTTCATCCTTCTGGATTGCGGTGGGAGATGCTGGAGCCCATCCCAGCATTCAATGGGTGGAAGGCAGAAACACCATGGACAAGCAGCCAGTCCATCACAGAGCAGACATACAGACTCACACCTAGGGGGCAATTTAGGACCTCCAGTTTACCTGACAGCATGTCTTTGGACTGTGAGAGGGAACCGGAGCACCCAGAGGAAATCCACACAGACATTAGGAGAGCATTCAAACTCCACACCAAGGTCCTTCTTGCTGTGAGCCAACAACGCTACCCACTGCACCACGTGTCGTCCCAACATATTAATCTGAACTGGTTGTATATTTATACATTCATGCGAAACTTCTACGTTTCAAAATACCTACATAAACAATTCAAATTATAGTAAGATGTGAAAAAAGCAATTTGCTTGATGTGAAATGTGCCTCTCTAGGGTGACGGGTACAAGACGCCTGAAGTGTCTAAGGCCTTCATGGAAAGTTATTAGATAAAAGGTGATGAATATCGTGGCTGTATCATGTTTGTTGATTTTTACTTTTATACCTCATTTGATCACATGGGCTGCTGTTTACACTGTGTGGAACCTCCATGAAGAACGGACCAACAGAAATAGCCCAAAACTGCTTGGAAAGACGTCTGGTTCCATTGACTTCCATTCAAATGAAATGAGGTTTTTGACCTCTCCTGTAAAGTTGCCATTTTGGAGATACCTGTTTTTCTTTGGACAGCGGCGACATGTTGCCTGATTTAGCTTTTTATTTATAGTTTTGATTTTGAATTCACGGTAGAGAGACACATGCGGGCTGTTGTACAATTCCTAAATTTCACATCAAACCACACAGAGCTATTTCAGCATGTGAATTATGCAGAAATGTTGAGGAGCCGATGCAATTCCCCTTTCACACTTCAATCAGCAAGCTGAAACAAGCGCGTTTGTTTGTGTGATGTCGCTGTAACTGACTAGAATTCATCCCCTGCCTTCTCCAAATTCTCAGGTCACCAGCCGTCCCTAGCAGAAAGCAAAGGATCTCTTACGTGTGCAGCCGCTCGTGTTCTCTGTAACGATGCCCCGGAAGTTCCAGAAGCCCGGCTCGCAGCGGTCACACTTCAGCCCCCCGACGCCGGGCTTGCAGGAGCACTGGCTAGTGGTTGGGTCGCACGTGAGGTCGTATGAGCCGTAAGGGTTGCAGTGGCACTTGCCTGAGAAGAAAACACAAGTTATTATTTCTAATTAACATCACAGCAGCGCTGGAACACTTCCTGCACCGCGGTTTGTGGTTCCGCATACTTATTATCCTCTGGCTGTGAAGCACAAATTCAGCATGTCCTTTAACAGCAGTGTGGAGCTGTTACTTCACCTGGCAAGACACTTTAATGGACACATAGCTGAGAGTTGTAGGATGTACCCCGAGCGTCAGCTGTATGGCTGCTTCTTTAAGTCAAATGTCAAATGACTAAACAGCTGACTAATTTCCATGGCATATAACGGGTGGATTTAAATGTATAATATTAGCTATAATATTTTGATTAATGGTAACTAAAGTTACTAGTAACTTTATAGATACTACTAACAAAATTCCATAATATTCCATGACATGACTTATCAAATCCCCTGACTTTCCATGGAATTCCATGACATTCCAGAAATTCCATGACTTGCATGGCAAGTTATATATTTACTTTATTTTACCGAACTATTTCACAGATTTTTCAAAATTTTGGCACAATTTAATAATTAAGATGTAAACAAAACCACAACAAAGGGTTAAGAAATGTATCACTCCAGAGGAAGTGGTGATGGGAACCAGATTAGCCTGATGACTGAGACATTGTTTTCTAAGAGGTTAAGATTAGTTTTAAGGTTAAAGGTTAAAATGTGAGCTAAGGTTTAAGTTTTGGCTATTAAAGTGCATTATCGTATATGGGGTTATTGAAGGGCCAAACTAATAATCACAACTAATAATTAATAATAACTACTAATTAAAAAGAAATTGAATTTCACAGTGATTAAAATGATACATTTGGCCTCAAACATGTAGGTTCACTGCTCACTGGGAAGAACAGTAAATAACATGGCTGTATTTTGTGTTGCTGACCCCTGGCTCCACTCACCACCAAGAGTTCTGACCTGGTCTGTTTCTTACATCTAACCAGTCTGAAAGGCTCTGTTTACATCTCGACTGAAGTCTTGAAGTCAGCTGTGTTCCATATTAAGCTTCACTAATGCTGAACGTAATCAATCTGAACTCCTCATAATTGTAACTGACATGAGAAACTGTATGCACTGTGCGGCATCCAGTGTATTATCTGTGCAGGCCTGCCAACAGCACAGCTAAGCGGATCACATGAGGACAGGGCTGCACGTACTAGGACATCCTGCCAATTCCACACCGAGGGCAGCGGTCTTGTTGTCTTTACAGCATCCGTACACGGTCTCACTGCAGTGTGCGGTGACCAGATCAGAGGAAGCT
>JAMWET010005741.1:97500-112500 GCA_024036415.1 Prochilodus magdalenae
GGCCTGAGAGGCTTTGGAGCAGAAAACTCAGCAAGAAGGAGAAGGAGTTATAGGGAGAAAGAGATAAGAAGGGGGTGGGAGAATAAGAGGGAGAAAGTAGGAGAGAGAGTGAGCGAGCGCGAGAGCGAGCAAGCGAGAGAGTAGAAAGGCAATGAGAAGGGGGAGATAGAAGGGGAAAGAAAGATAGAGTGCAAGAGAGAGAATCCATGTGTGTATCAAGAATGAAACTCTACTGAGGCCTACGGGAATCAATCTGCTCTGATCACACAGTCTCTCTCTCTCTCTCTCTCTCTCTCTCTCTCTCTCTCTCTCTCTCTCTCTCTCTCTCTCTGCTGTTTAGCTCTGGACTACACAGGCCCCATAAAGCTCACAGAAGCACAGTGTTTGCTTACTGCTGAGGTGTTCCTACGATATCAGCCTTGCAATTCAGCACCACTGTCTCAGCAGCTGTCATGTTAACCTCCAGAGAGAGTGCAGTGTACTGGATGGGGTTGGGGGTGGGGATTTGGGCGGAGTGTGCATTTCTTTAAAGTGGATTGGGGAAGGTGAACTTCCTTACCTGGACAAGGACCTTGGCTCTGGATCACCAAGTCTACCATATTTTCACACCTGGTCTTCTTTAGCTCGCACTCACTGGTGTAATTGTTCCCATCTGAGCCGCACACCTGTAAAACCATTTAGGACAAACAAGGTCATCACCTGTATAACCTTTGAACCCTGCGACCTTCAAAAATGACAATGATGATATATTAAAGTGAAATGTCTAAGGGCAGATTCGTCTCTCTGAGCAGGAGAATACGTGAGGTGGGGACATATGGGCTTACATTTTCTGAACACTGCTTCTGCCGCGCGTCTCACTGTCGCTAAGCAACTATAGCGACGTGACTGTCAATCAGCTGTGCGAGCTCAACACTGTTTCAATATGGACAGACAGAACGCTCCGGCACGTTCCCTTTAGAACGTGATACAGCATTAATGCACCAAAGACAGAAGGCTAAACGAGTCTGTCTCATTAAGAAAGAAAGGAAAAAGGCCTGGGCCTGTAAACTTGTGTCAACCAGCCCCTCTCACTTCCAGGTAGCAAGAAGACAGTTTAAACCTAAACACAGTCATCATGGTGTTATAGTACAGTGGTATGTTTCTGATTTCTATATGAAATGATATTTAAAATTGCCTATAGACAGAGCTGTCTGTGGACACTGCTGTCACTTGCTGTCAGTACACAGAGCTGATAGAGCTGTCAGTAGACAGAGCTGATAGAGCTGTCAGTACACAGAGCTGATAGAGCTGTCAGTAGACAGAGCTGATAGAGCTGTCAGTAGACAGAGCCGATAGAGCTGTCAGTAGACAGAGCTGATAGAGCTGTCAGTAGACAGAGCCGATAGAGCTGTCAGTAGACAGAGCTGATAGAGCTGTCAGTAGACAGAGCCGATAGAGCTGTCAGTAGACAGAGCCGATAGAGCTGTCAGTAGACAGAGCTGATAGAGCTGTCAGTAGACAGAGCCGCTAGAGCTGTTAGTACAGAGCTGATAGAGCTGTCAGTAGACAGAGCCGCTAGCGCTGTTAGTACAGAGCCGATAGAGCTGTCTGTAGACAGAGCTGATAGAGCTGTCAGTAGACAGAGCCGCTAGAGCTGTTAGTACAGAGCTGATAGAGCTGTCAGTAGACAGAGCTGATAGAGCTGTCAGTAGACAGAGCCGATAGAGCTGTCAGTAGACAGAGCTGATAGAGCTGTCAGTAGACAGAGCCGATAGAGCTGTCAGTAGACAGAGCTGATAGAGCTGTCAGTAGACAGAGCCGATAGAGCTGTCTGTAGACAGAGCTGATAGAGCTGCCAGTAGACAGAGCTGATAGAGCTGTGAGTAGACAGAGCCGATAGAGCTGTCAGTACACAGCACCGATAGAGCTGTCAGTAGACAGAGCCGCTAGAGCTGTCAGTACACAGAGCCGATAGAGCTGTCAGTAGACAGAACCGATAGAGCTGTCAGTAGACAGAGCCGCTAGAGCTGTTAGTACACAGAGCTGATAGAGCTGTCAGTAGACAGAGCTGATAGAGCTGTCAGTACACAGAGCCGATAGAGCTGTCAGTAGACAGAGCTGATAGAGCTGTCAGTAGACAGAGCTGATAGAGCTGTCAGTAGACAGAGCTGATAGAGCTGTCAGTACACAGAGCCGATAGAGCTGTCAGTACACAGAGCTGATAGAGCTGTCAGTAGACAGAGCTGATAGAGCTGTCAGTACACAGAGCCGATAGAGCTGTCAGTAGACAGAGCTGATAGAGCTGTCAGTAGACAGAACCGATAGAGCTGTCTGTAGACAGAACCGATAGAGCTGTCTGTAGACAGAACCGATAGAGCTGTCTGTAGACAGAGCTGATAGAGCTGTCTGTAGACAGAGCTGATAGAGCTGTCAATACACAGAGCTGATAGAGCTGCCCGTAGACAGAGCCGATAGAGCTGCCAGTAGACAGAGCCGACAGAGCTGTCAGTAGACAGAGCTGATAGAGCTGTCAGTAGACAGAGCTATTCGTTGATAGAGCTGTCTGTAGATAAAGCTCTCATTAGACATAGCTGATAGAGCTGTCAGTAGATAGAGCTGTCAGCAGTCAGAGCCGATAGAGCTGTTCATTGATAGAGCTGTCTGTAGATAGAGTTGTCAGAAGACAGACCTGATAGAGCTGTCAGTAGGCAGAGTTCTTCATTGATAAAGCTGTCTGTAGATAGAGCTGTCAGATAGGTGTCAGCTGTCAGTAGACAGAGCTGTTCGTTGATAGAGCAGTAAACAGGGCTGTCTGTAGATTGTAGAAAGCTGTTTGTGGACAGAGCTGCCTATAGGCAGAGCAGTCTGTAGACAGTGTTGTCAGCTAAATGTTAATGTCAAAAATTGTATTTTTAAGGTACATTGCATGGACTGACACTAACAACTACTTCATTATGAGTAGGTAATTTGTTGCAGGGATCATGCTGTGAGTATAAAAAGATAAGCAGCTGTACTTCTACTCGGTCTGAACAAAACGGATGCCTCCGCTAGCTTCTGTAATATTTTAGAATTTATTAATATCTTGGTTAGAAGACATAAATTTGATCCCCAGTTCTCCACTGGTAAGGGTTAATATAGGTAATTTTTTTTAGTATTGTTTATTTTTTTTTCATTAATAAAAGCAGAAATTGTGTATGTGTGTGTCTGTTTGACCTGCATGTGAGGCACGTTCTGGCAGTTGAAGTCACAGAGGCAGGGTTCATCCTCCCTGTCACCATCCCACGATCCCCCATACTTCGTACAGCGTGCCTCTTCACACGTCTCCACCCCGGAGCCCGAGCTTCCAGATCCGCACTCTGCAGAAACATGGACACTTCCATCAAACACACTACCATCATGCACAGCTCCCAAGAGTCCACAGCCAACTCCGTAAGAAATAATGGCAACAGCTTAGATCTCCGAGTCATAAGCACTTTAGAAGTCCTAAAAAGAAAGAAGTGTGAAGACAGGGGGAGACGCGTGGACACACAAGGGACCACACAAACATAGATACATTTGCATATCTTAATGCAGCACATTGTCTACTAATAAAGTTAAATATTCCAGGATACTTTTAACCATCTTTTTTTTTATCTACGGCTGCCAAGAATTAACAGGCGCTGGCTGGTGAAGTATTTCTGTAGTCGGCACATGCCGAGCGGTGGATATTGAAAATTGCTTCACGTTGGAGTGGAGATTGAACCGAAGGCACTGCTGGAAGCACGAGATAATGACCGACCATGGAGAGGACCAACGATTGACAAAATAAATTAACAGCAACATCGCCGTGCCACCAGCGAGGCTTCTTTACATTTCAATTAAAGCAGGAGACGGGCAGAAAAATTGGGAAATATTAGCGCTCACTCCTCCACAGCGGGAAATCAATGGGAAGGTCTTCCTGCTTTAATATCCCGGTATGAGGGCTGTACGCCATTGCGTTAGCGGTAATTAGCATCAACTTGAGTTAAGAGAAGAAGACTTCCTACGCATGAATGTGCGAAATCATGAAGGGCAAATCTAGATTCTTCCTCTCCATAAAACTTGCGCATTATGCTAAAGAAACGCTAAGATGTCCCGGGAGGGCTCTCCAAATGAAACAGATTTGAGGCGTCTCATAAAGCACAATCTTTCTTTTCCCTCTCTTATTTATTGAAAACGACTGCTCATTAGTCAAGCGAGTGGACTCACTGGAGATATTACACCCTCCACTCTATCAGCGAGCATTAACGTTATGGCCAGTGACAGCTGGTGGGGAAATCCCCTAAGAGAGATGTCTTTTAGAGCTTCTACACTTAATATCTCCTAACTAATAATATGCGACTCTGGAGACAAATCTACAGTGCTCAGGTTAAACACAGAGCTCGAGGCTAGTTCAACTCTCAGAACCCGAGAGGTCCTGCTGTTGTTCTGCTTTATGTGTAATCATGTAAGTACACTGCTGGATAGGTTACATAGTGAACGTACATTCATTTCATAGTCTGTACCGACAAGTCTGGACTTCAACCCACTGTGTTGTCAGTAAATCGTGGGGAAAACAGAAAAAAGAGCAGAATGATGGGGGGAATGTAAAGGGTGCTTTTTCTTTTCATAACACAAGCCTGCATGCGCAATGGTCACTTATGGAAATCTATTCCCTCCAGTTAGAGAGGGAAAACAAAAGTATTTCTTTTCCTCCTTCTCAGTTTCTGGCAGCAGTTTCTCAAAGTAAAGCTGTAGTTTCTTGATAAGTTGCTAATTTTCTCCGAAATATCGACATAATATGTAACAAAAAAAATTAATTTGTACATTTTTGTGATGACCTACATTAATGCGTTGACATTATATACCAAAACTGAATTTTCAAAAAAGGATTTGATCTAATTACTTAATGTCTATGTTTACTTAATGGCATTTAAACAATTTGAAATTGTGGCTTAAATTTTTGATAGACTTGCCCATGTTAAAATAATTACTATTTTCTCAACAGTAATTGACATAACATCTTAAAATAATGAATTATATGCTCTCAAATATGAGTAGATCTTAAAATCTATTTGTATTTTACTGATTTGTTATCGTAAAAAAAAATTTTTTTCATAATTGTGTGGAAATCTATGGCCTGGAGATGCAGAGTAAAAGATTCAGGTAATTATTTGGAGATAAGTCATTATTTAAAGTCCAAATTCTGGAAATGTAACTCATTATTTGAGATAACAAGTCAAAATTATTTTGAGATACTAAGTTCAATTCTCAAGTCATTATTTTGAGGTCCCAAAGTACTAAGAGAACATACCATCATCAGAACTTCTCTGCTGGATTCAATAAGCTAAAGACGGGAACAAATAAACATCACATCCAACCTGCTTTTATGGCTGGAAAAAACTGCAGTTTCTAAGGCTTAACATTTAACCTCAAACCTCCGGCTAAGACAATCCATCAAGCTCATTGGCAAGCAGCAAACATCTAGCGTAATGAGTTAAACAAGACGTAAAAGGCTGCTCCCTCCTTCTCCTGCAGCTTGCTCCAAACACTCTCAGCTCTGTGAAGACAAGGCTGGGCGAGGCGGGCTCGCTCGGCCTGATGGGAAAATCAATAGCGTGCCGGTGGAACTGCCACTTAGCATAAAGCTTCCCCTTAAGCAGATTATGGAGCGGGTCAGGGTGCAGCACCAGGCAAAGAGTGCAGCAGATGCAGCTGGTTTCAAGCCTTCCTAGCAGTGCTTATCAAAACTCCACACCGACATAGTCCCCATACACAGGAAGGACATTCAGTTCATTAGCCCCAGCCTGGAAACAATGAAGGCACTCGACTCGAGAGATCTGCTCACATAAGATACGCTGTGCAAATAATTCTCTCTTTACTCACTGCGCTTCAGCTTCAAAGCATGATCAGTGATAGAGTGTGCCTAATGTAGCGAGCTGATGCTGTAGAGAAATAGGGGCGGGGAATACGACCATATACCACAGAACTACACAGTAACTCACAGTGCACAGTAAGATTTCTGAATTCAGCTTCTACCTCAACCCTACTGCCTCATAATTTAAACCATAATAAACCCTAATTTGTAAACTATATAGTTCATATATAGTTTGTTTATAGATTGTATATTGTGTATACTGAGTAGATTGTACAGGCGTTGGACAATGAAACTGAAACACCTGGTTTTAGACCACAATCATTTATTAGTATGGTGTAGGGCCTCCTTTTGCGGCCAATACAGCGTCAGTTCGTCTTGGGAATGACATATACTGCGTCCTGCACAGTGGTCAGAGGGATTTTAAGCCATTCTTCTTGCAGGATAGTGGCCAGGTCACTACGTGATGCTGGTGGAGGTTCGTCCTTCTTGGTGGTATGCTGACATTACCCTGGATACCGTGGCTCTTGATACATCACAAAGACTTGCTGTCTTGGTCACAGATGCGCCAGCAAGACGTGCACCAACAATGTGTCCTCTTTTGAACTCTGGTATGTTGCCCATAATGCTGTGTGCATTGCAGTATTTTGAGCAGAACTGTGCTCTTACCTGCTAACTGAACCTTCACACTCTTCTCTTACTGGTGCAATGTGCAATTAATGAAGATTGGCCACCAGGCTGGTCCAATTTAGCCATGAGACCTCCCACACTAAAATGACAGGTGTTTTAGTTTCATTGTCCAACCCCTGTATATTGTAATGGGTCGGACTGCCAGTTAGTTATGTGTATATTGTTATAGTCCTTAAAGAGACACACACTGCCGAAACCAAATACCTTGTGTGTGTCAACATACTTGGCCAATAAAGCTGATTCTGATCTGATTCATGTGTGCGCACACATAGCTGCCATAATCACTTACCCCTGGCTAGAGAGGTATGAGGCCCCTTCCTGCAGTGGTCTGGAGAGATGGAGCTCCATCCAACACCTTGGGCTAGAGTGCCATTTGCAATCCAGAGCTAATCATCCAACATCAGTACTCAGCCTCACTAATGCTCTTACGACTGAATGCAATCGAATCCACACAGCAATGTTCCAACATCTAGTGTAAAGACTCTCCTAAAAGAGTAGAGGCTGTTACTCTCAGAAAGAGAGAGGGACACATTTCTTATTAACGTCACTGACGTCGAGGAGGCGTCTACAAACTTTTGGACATCCTCATGCCATACTGTTCATCCTTCCCGCAGAATGAAAGCAGGCCTTTTGAAGCGTTTGTCCTCTCTCTGCCAAAGCCAGGGACGGCTAATGGTTCAAACGCCTCGACAGCGGGCTCTCTCTGTAGGCGTCCACTCCAGCAGCCTGGCTCTGATTAGGAGAGTGAATGTGTTGTCCAGCAGGACAGGCCCATAAGGGGGCCATCGGAGATTCTAAGAACATGCAGGTACAGTACGTTTGTTTCAAGCAGGGCCTTCCTCGCCTAGAACACTGACTGCTGTAATCATCTGTATGTATAAAGCTCTTCGGGGTACCTCAGGCCTTTTATGCAAGCTAAGCAAGTGGAGCTTGCATTCATAGTCGTATTCTACTCACGCATTAGGAGGAAAAAAAAAAACAGCATATGAAGTGAATAAATAAAAAGCATGTCTGGGAGAGGAGGAGGGGGTTGGTGAGGAGGTTGCTAATTAGTTTCTGTACTTTGATGTCACTGCCACCCGTACCGCGGACGAACCTTTCAATTAGCAAATCCGGCAAAGACGTCTGCATCAGCTATTCTCAAAGCCCTTCCTCTTCGCTTTTACTCAATCATGTCCTAACGAGGGTCCATTTAGCCATGGGATTTCCATTAAGATGAAGAACTAAATGAAAAAAAAAAAAAAGGCAGGAGAAGAACAAGAAGCGGAGAGGATAAACATAGAACAAGAGAAAGAAACTTGGACGGAAAAGACAGACGGCGCAATATAAGGATAATGAATTATTTTTTTCTTTTGACAAAGAGACGGGCAGACGGAGGGCGGGGAACAGAGGGATGAAAGAGAATGAGAGGACGTGGAAAAACGTCAGAGGAGAGCGTGCTGACCTTCCGATGCAAGTGCCAGCTCAGTGGAGGAAAGAAATGCTTTGCTACTGCTAGCACGGCACTGCATTAATCCCTCAGTAGTAAACCCTTGCAATTACATACAGGTGTCCTCTCTCTCTCTCTCTCTCTCTCTCTCTCTCTCTCTCTCTCTCTCCCCTACTTGCTCTTTGGAGAAGTCAACATACACATTAATCACACGCAGCTGACACCTATGTGTCACGCGCACAAAGGCAAGCACACGCCTCGGCCTTCGCGACAGATACACTAGGAGTTTGTTTACCTATTGTTTGTTTGTAATTTGTCACTCTGAGGCAGTGAAGGGCTGGACAGGACGTTAGGGCAAATAAAACCCAGCCCACAGGAAGAGTGACAGAGCATCAACCTCGCCACAGAGGCAGAGCGGTTCAAGCGACAGTTTGGCAAATGCATGCAGTCCATCAGCCCAGACAAAGTCTGGTTTCTGAAGCTAAACGTAATTCTTTAGCTTTAGACTGGAGCTACCATGCTAACAGTAATGGATAAATGGATAAAGGTATGTGGCATAGCTAAAAAAAATAAACAGCAATATTAGCAACATTGAAGTCTGAATACTTTTTGGTTGATGCGGCACAACGGATAACACCACAAACTGCTAGGGAGCTAGCATCCCATGTGGGACACAGGGTTTCGATTCCTGGTCTGGGTAACTACGCTGAGTTACACTAATAAGAGTCCTTGGGCAAGACGCCCAACGCTACATTGGCCTACCTGTAATATGAATAACCTTGTAAGTTGCTTTGGATAAGCAAAATGCCGTCAATGTTAAAAATAATGTGTGTGTTATTTTGTGTGTTAAAAACATATTGCTGGTTCAAAAAAGTTGTTCACTGAGCTACTTATCTGGGGAGATGACCTATTTAAGTCATCCATCCTCTACAAATGATGAATTGTAGCCAATTACACAAAGGATCACTAAAATCTCAACTTTGCAGGAGAGGGCAAAAACTCATGTAAGTCAATGGAACCAGACGTCTTTCCAAGCGATTTTGGGCCATTTCTGTTGGTCCATTCCTTATAGAATTTCCACACAGTGTAAACGGCAGCTGCTGCGTTTAAATGATGCATAACATAAAAAATTGACAAAAATTAAGATACATTATTTTTCTTTGGTCAGTGACTATAATATGATATTCTGCTTCCTAGTGGTGACATTAGCTCTCAGTCCTCCTCCTGCATTCAGCAACTAGCATAGAACATTTAGAAAGCCTGGACTCAAAATGGTTAAATGTTTGGATAACTCGACAGGGTTTGATGACTTATGGATGCGGTTGCACAATGTTGATTATTATTGCTATAAGCATCAATTACTCACCCGTGACTCAATTAGCTATTAGCTACATGTGCCTCAAAGAGGTGGTGCGCAATAAAGCAAGCAAACTTGATCACCCAATAGACTGTCTGACTACATTTTGGTTTGGGGTGAATGGGATGAGTGAGCATGTGCCTGCGGTGTGAAGTTGCCCTGGCTTCTGCTCCCTCCTATGACCTTATCGTTCAATCAGTAGCCCTATGGATTACTTACTGATGCTTGGCCCTGCTCGGGTGTATCACCTCGATATTTGCAACGCATAATCCTATTTAGCAAACGTGTATTCAATTAAAAGGGGGCGGCAGCTCCCAGGTGATGCACCGCTTTCGCCCGCCACTTTGTCAGTGTCTACAAAGAGGCTGAGCTTAAGCCTAGCGGAGTGTGAAATTAAACAGGTGATAAATTTCCCAGTGCGGCCAAACGCTGGGAACACTGTCATTTTTCATTACCGCAAAATAAAAGAGTGAGAAAACACTCCCATTTCTTTCCAGTAACTAATGAACACGGGCTTTAAAGCCCGCTCCGAATAAATGAATAAATCGTTTTCTGCGTCACCAACCCCGTTGGTCCGGTAAGAACATATTTTCCACCTTTGACACTGTATTTTTCCAGGGGACGTTTGCAAGCCCTGAGGTAAACAATCTGAAAAAACCTAGATATCAGATAAACACAGCCAAATTCAAAAGAGCTATAGGTCAGGCTTCGACACTGGGCTAACTAGATAACGTGGCCTCTTCTTTTTCATCACACTAGCCCATCACTATTGTTCCTGCACAAAGGCTTAAAGCCTGGAGACATTACGGTGTCTTAGCTGTAGCTGGGTCATATGACCACAACCAGGGCAGAGGCAGAAAGATGCTAAAAGCTGTGGCCTCTGGGAAAAAGCCTATTGAACAGGCCTGACTCCTCCAGTCTCTAAAAGCAACTTCCCCACAGCCCTCAGGGGGAGCAACACAAAAGGAGTGATGAGACGGCGTGAAAGTAGAGAGGAGAAAACGTGGCGATTGTTGCTTGTCAATGGGTTGTTAGGGATGACAGACAGATAGAGAAAAAGAAAGAGAGAGCCAGAAGGAGACGGAGAAAGGGAAAAAAAGCAGTTTCTGGGCATAAAGGCAAAAATTCAAGTAGTATTTCATGCTCCACATACGAAAGGTCAATCGGCGCAGATAATGAGGCGATGCTAAATTGACTGCGAGAAGCCCAGTGTTAAAGCCCAGCCGCTCATCCAGACAGCCTCCGGTAACAAAACCACAGGAACCTCTAAGAGAGTCAACAATAACAGGGATTTTGGCCTTGGGACTGTTATGTCTCACGCTTTGGCTGCATCTGTCGATCCGTCTGGCTCTTTCTCCAGATATTAGGATCACGTAAACCCTCTGTCCCACATTTTTAGCATCATGTCCATGGCAGGGACAGCTGACACAGTGTGCATAAAACCATGACACAGGAGGGCCGTCTGACTAACAAACAGAACACACTGTATGCTGACATTAATTGACTGCAGATCCTCCACCCACAAAAACTACTACTGGTTGGTGTAGCACAACAGCAAAAATGCACACACAGTTTTTGTCCACTTATCTACATCGGCTACTCAACACACCAAAGACAGTGGAGAGGGTAGTAGACTTCGGGCGTACCCCGCTCTCCCCTTTTCTAGCCCCCCTTAACATTAACGACTTTGTGGTTTCCACTGTGGAGTCACTCAAGTTCCTGGCCGCCACTATTTCCAGGGACCTGAAGTTAGAGAGGAGCCCGGTCTCCAGGAAAGCACAGCAGAGAATTCTTTATGTGACAGTTGAGGAAATTCGACCTGCCGTGAACCCTGATGCGGCAGAACTTAGGCTATGTGGCATCACTCAAGTTTCGGGCCACCACCATTCCCAGGGATCTGAGATGGAAGAGGAACCCGGTCTCCATAGCCAAGAAAGCCCAGCAGAGAAAGTTCTTCTTGAGAGAGCTGAAGAAATTCAACCTGCCACAGTCCCTGATGATCCAGTTCAACACAGCGATCATCGAGTCCATCCTCACATCATTTATAACTATTGGGTTTGATTCCTCCACGCCACAAAAACGAGCCTCCAGTGTACAATCAGGAGAGCAGTGGTTGGAATCTGCCAACACTTCGGGACATCTACAACAGTAGGGTGAGGAAGCGTGCTAGCAGAATTCTAGCTGGACATCATGTCTTCCAAACTCTTCCTTCTGGGGTCCATCAAAACCAGCACAGCACGACACACCACCAGAATATCCTTCAGGGCTGTAACACTCATTAACCAACTCACACTTTACACTATAAACTTAAACCTGCAGAAGTGAATCTCACCGTATTACAGTAACTCCTCTGTAGCATAACGCTTACGTGCACAGCTGTACAGATTCTGTAAATAGCAGTCTTATATGTCTCCTCAGACTGTATAGATATCCACGTACATATAGGTACAGATATTCACATATCTATTTAGGTCCTTTCCTGGCTCGTTATTATTCCTATTCTTTATATAATTTATCTTATTGTTCTTTATACGTTATACCTGTTAACAGCCTGTGCTTTTGCTACACGCCATACATGTATGCTCTCACCAAGACAGATTCATTATAGGTGTGACATATTTGGCAAAATATGATATTCTGATTTTCTCTGGAGCCCTGTGGTGACATGCATAATTATAAAAAATAATGAGTGGCTACCACTTGCTAAATCATGGGGACAGGTCCTTAAAGCATGGTCACTGCTTAGTAAAGTCTTGGGAACAAGATTATCAATTATTATAGTCAGATTGTGGCTATAACTTAAGTAAGGTGTGGGAACAAGATAATTATGTTGTGGCCCCCCATACCCAATAGGATCACATACGACTTAGTATGATGTGGTCGCATGTTTTTAACAGCCTGCTGACTTTAACATGTTACATGTTCACAAATCCATCTCCAGCTGTACATATTGTATATATATGTATCAGTCACATCTGAAACATAACTTTATGGAGGACCCAAAAGAGAAGTCAAAACCCCAAACATCTGGACACAAACAGACATGAATATTCTATTTCCCATTGGACTGAGCTTTATAGACCCAACATTTGCTGTACTACTCCTGCATTGTATGCTGAGGTACAAAAGGCCATAGATGCTGACTCTACTCTCATATAAACAGAAACGTGGCAGAACTGGTTACCTACCTTCGTCACACATGCCCGCCTTGAACACATCTATGCTCTTCTTGTGCGTGCAGGACGCCTGGCGCAGTTTACAGTGGTTGTCGTAGGTTCTGCCATCCGTGCCACATACAGGCTTAAGAGGCTCGCCCTCACACTTAGGGCACTCACACTTATTCTGAACACAGCGGGCACCCCAGCTGCACACAACACCTCCACAGGTCTCTGTTAACACACACAAACAGACACACACACACACACACACGTACAGGGTATATGAAAAAACACATACACATGCAGCCCCAATGCAAACTCCAGGCCTCAAGCGTGTTCAGTCACCAGGCATCACCAGTATGTGCATTCACAAACCAAGGTTTACATGGTATGGGTGATACAGGACTGTGCTACCTTCAGGTGTTATCGGAATCACTGTATTGCATCCTCCCCTCATGTGGTAGTTACAGGAGAAGAGTTCGGAACTAGTACTAGACTAGTACTAGGCTTCTATGTCTTTATATCTGCCTTCAATAGATCAAATCAGACAAGCTAACTAGAACTAGTTAACCATGTGTCTGACCATACAGCATGTGAGCTTTATAAGTGTGAACCACATAAAGGCAGCACTGAGAGTCAGGCATTGCACGCCGGTATGAGGGTCAGCGTTCCTCGCGTGCATGGTGGGGCTGAATGACTGAGTGATGGGAAATGAGAGAGGAGTGGAAGGCTGTTTTTGGCGGGCACTCACTGCATTCTCCACGGGCCACTACTCGGAGCTCCAGCTTTTCGGTGCAGGCCTTCACATTCAGCTCACACTCGTTGGTGTAGGTGGTGCCGTCGCTGCCACACACGAGCTGCCGCGAGCCCACGCACTCGGTGGGACAAACGCAACGGCCGGTCTGCGCGTCACAGATAGCGCCGAACGAGCAGTTAGCGCAGGCCTTATCTGTGGAAGAGAAGTTAAGAGGATGTTAGTGGGAAGACGCAGCTGGGAAGAAAGATGAGCATCGGGTGCTGGTTGGCTTTGGCAACCCTATTTAAGCCAGCCATCCACACCTAATGAAAAATTGCAGATGGTGAGATAAGTAGGCCTTTGGCTTGCTTAGGGGCCACAACTGAAGCACATAAACATATTTTTGTTATTTACTGACAAAACCATGCTCATTTGTCTCATACGTGCAACCCATAAAGTCCTGCCTACATCTACCACCGTCAAGATAATTCGCACTATCAGCAGCATTGAGGACCAGGACCCTAAAACCATGGCGTGGTCTGAAGCAGCTGACTGGGGGAGGTAGTGGTGGAGGTGGTGTGAGAGAGAACAGAAGCACAGTCGGTGTCTATGCTAGTGCTAACCCTAAAGAGATTGGCTGTCCTTTCCATATTATCAGTCCTTTGATGAAAATGGGTTGGCATTACCTCAGGCTGAAAGTGACCGGGTTAACTCTAAACAGATGAACTTAATTGCATTCTACACCAGAGTTTCTCAACCTGTGGGCTGCAGACCACCAGTGGTCCATGAATTAGCCTCTAGTGAGTCATGGGCCTGTACTCAGTGGAGGCAGTAGTTTGTAGCCGGCCAGAAACTTCTTTTATACACCATATTAGTTTTATATTATATATTATATTATATATATAGTTATATAATTACACTCCTCATTAAAAGAATAACTACACCTGGAGGGAAGCGTTGGATTGCAATGCTACTGGTTACCAGGAACAATAAATGATGAATTTAGACTGATATGGGGAATATTTATTAAGCTACACATACAGAAGTAGTGTGTGAGGTATGGGGGTTGGGCCATCATGTTTGCTAATGCAACATGCCAGCCGTCTCAGCATGGAGTTGTAGAGGTTCCTAATGGTGTCCTGCGATATTCCATCCCATGTAGTTTGAATATTCTCACACAGTTCCTGCGGATTGTGCGGTAGGGGTGGATGTGGAGCGACACCAGGCCTTCTGAACGCTTGACACATGACTGTTCATTCCATTGCAGTCTATGTCGACACTGATGTGGTGTTAAGGGCAGTTGTCAGTTATCAGTCAGTGATCTGCCAATGGTACTAGCACTAACAGGATGACCCATGGAGGGCATCACTGCATGCTATCATGGCTGTTGGGGACCCCTCACCTTGTTTCCAGCCTCTTTCCAGGAAGGGCATGCTTATGGAAATCTATAGCAGGCTCTTCATCGGAAATCCCTCTTGCTCTTCACACTTAATCAATTCAGCCAGATTTCTTGAGAGCAGCGACGCATTTGATCCCCAGCTATGACTTCCTGGAGCTCAATTAATCAGGAAAAAATTTGCGCACGTGATTCCAACAGGGAGGCAGCGAGCAAGGCCAGTGACAATTACAACCTGGAGGATTCAATTAGAGCGGCGGTAATAACAGCTGCTGATTTAGCGCTAATGGAGAGAGGTGATCGTGCATAAATCTCGCCACTCGCCTGGCATCAGCCTGTTTATTACGCATTAATAAAGTGGCCCGCTGCTGGCTTCCGAAAGC